>UFQX01000542.1:60257-91951 GCA_900497675.1 Arapaima gigas | reverse complement strand
GGGGGGGGGGGGGGGGGGGGCTGGTATCTGGGAAGAAGTACAGTAAAGCTGGATTAAATCTGGATGTTTTGCGTGCTCGAGGTTAACTGAAGTCGAGTTTCACAGATGTTTCTGAAGCTTCGCAATGGTGCAAGCCCACCCTGTGCTGCTGTCTACTCCTTGTTTCCAGACATTGACGAATGTGCTCTCCCCGGTGGGGGTCACATCTGTTCGTACCGCTGCAACAACAGCCCAGGGAGCTTCCACTGCACCTGCCCCCCAGAGGGGTACACCATAGCCTCCAACGGCCGCAACTGCCAGGGTGAGAGCCCGACTGCTTCTTTCAGCGTTCACTTGTGCTGCAACTAGATACTCATATACTAGACCCTTCATGTTTGAGGGCGTTCCATGCCTAGTCCTCAGCTGAAAATAAAATGTCCACTAATAGCGGAGCGATCCCCTGCAGACAAAACAGAGCTTTAAAAAAAATGGAAAATTATACATCTGTACATCATTTCTGTGTTAATTTATGATTTAAAGCAGAAGGAAAAGAGAGGTTAAGCGTAAAATATATTCAGAACTTTTGTTCACCACTTGTCCTCGCCGGGGTCACGGGCGACCGGGTTAGGAGGGACAAGCCCTGTACGGGACATCATCAGTACATCACAGGGTAGGCACACGGTGGGCGATGCAGAGTCATCACTTCATGTCTTTGGACTGCGGGAAGAATCCAGAACCTGGGAACAAAGCCACGGAGACATGACAGGCAAACACCACACCATACTGAGCTGGATTTGGACCTGCAGCCAGACGGCCCCAGCACCACCACGCCAGCCCGCACAAAATATAGCAGACAATTCATGGTTTGTCCCTCCTGTTCCAGATGTAGACTTCAAAAACCCGTAGAGGAAGCCTTTTATAAATACGGCCTCGTCTGGTGCTACAAGCGGGTTTGCGGTTCGAAAAAGCTTCACTGAAGAGATCCGGTATAAAAGGTTGAATGAAATAATAATAGCAATAATGGCTTTAACAACCGCCTTTGCGTTTTAGTGTGTTTCTGCTCGCAGCCGAGCCAAAGACTTAACGCAAAACAAACGCTTGCTCTTTTGAAAAACCCGAACCCTGTTCATGTCCCTCTGTCACCCCGAGCCAGACCTCGACGAGTGTGTCACCGGGACCCACAACTGCTCGGAGACGGAGACCTGCTTCAACGTGCAGGGTGGATTCCGCTGCCTGTCCTTCGAGTGTCCGCCCAACTACCGCCGCGCGGGGGAGTCGTGAGTACCGTCCTTTCCGCCGAGTCGCCTCCTGTTGTACCGCGTCCACGGCACGTCCGCAGTTTTCTAGCCTGGATGCTCGGGGTGGGAGTCGGGGCTCCATCGCTGAACAGCCGTCACCAAGTAGGGCAGAAACTCACACTGCGTTAAAGACGTTACAGATGGTTACCTAAGCTGAAGAAGTTGCACTGGGTGGAAGAGGAGATATATTACAAGCCCAGATTGATTTCACTAAATCCCCTTGTGTCTCGTGAACTTTATATCAACGCATCGCATGATGGGCGTAAGTCCTGTGCAGCCAATACTAAGGTAGAAAAGCACGGTTAAGGTGTTGTCTACCGAAAAGTGAAACCACAGTAAAACCCCACGCTGACGCCTCGAACCAGCGTCTGCCTTTCAGATCACCAGCATCTCTTGACGGTGACGGATGGATGGGAGTTACTGAACGTGACACGTGTTTGGGTAGAAGTTCCGGTTAGTATTGCAGGACTGTGACTCTCCCGAAACGCGCTGCTGGAGTTATGAGGGGATTGTGGACTCTCTCTGTGTTCAGTGTGTTTGAGGGCTTTAGGGTGGGGATGTTGTTGTGCTCTGTGAGTGCCAGCAGTGCTGAGGTGAAACCTTCCCAGTCTACGTCTGTCACGTTGACGCTTCATCCGTAATAACCATTCTAATCGGAAGACTCATTGAAAAGTACTTTTATTATTAACCTTGCAAGAAGGCGTTTTACGTGATTGAATTTTTTTAGACCCCCCCCTCCCCGTGTTCGAACACAGGAGGCCATGGTTGAGAACCATCAAATTCAGAGCAGTGAGGACGGCAGAAACAGTGAGAACAGGATGACAGCTTCACAGCTGTTGCCCGCAAGTTATGTCTCACAACCTTCTTATATATTTTTAAAATTAATTTTATTTAACTGATCGGGATGATGTGGAATAACCCCCGTCGCATAAGGTGAGATGCTGCTTTCAGCCACTGTGTGAAGTAGATCAGAAAGTGTTATTAGAAGGAGTAAATGGTGGTCTTTTGTTAGAATCTGAACTTGTTTGGAACACGTATGACTGGCTCAGCTTCAGTTTCCGTGGCGACATGTTATGACTCCCTTCCAAGGTCGGCCTCAGCTCAGAAATGGCTTCGACACTCGTGTGCCATTAATGCGCTTCTGCCGTTGCCTCCAAGTGTAACCAGTATGGTATAGATTGAAGACCAGGGACCAGGCTGTGAAAGAGCTGAGTGACCAAACCTCTATCTAGCTGCCAGATGTGGTTTCGTGATGTCCACGACAGCTGGTTGCTGTATGGTTTGAGAATGGGGCGGCAGTGGAGGGGTTGTCGTCCTACCACTTCCTGAAAGAGCTTTTCTGTCTCCAGCTTTGCACGTTTTTCTGGAAGAGCTGGGTACTCTACGATATGCGCCCGAGCTTGGCTTTGATGAGAACCTCAGATGACGCCCATCTTAACTCTGGTAGTAATGATGAACCTGGTGAGAACTGTCTGGATGCCCCTGCGTGCAGCGCTTGAACATTTTGGAAGCCTTTGGTTCTTAAACATTACACACCTCCTCTGGTAGTTCTCCATGGTGCAGTGCCAGATCCCACAGGTTGTAAAAAGAGCGTGAGGAAGCCCTGGGAGAAACGAAGATGACGCAGGTCACTTGAGTGACGATCAGTGACCAGTCAGACCTTCCTACCGATAGACGCTAGATTCCACTCCGTTACCGTCATGTTAGAACAAGAACGTTTTTTCGTTGCGAAAGGTGGGTGCTGAGGTCCCGGGGCAAAATAAGAGAACCAGAAAAGCTCTCCTTGTAGCTGCTCCTCTCCAGCCCTGGCCTGCTGAAGGCTGAGCTGGCCTAACTCTCGTCTCTCTCTCTCTCTGTATGTCTCACTGTCCATCCCGTCTCGTCCCGTTCTCCTTGCAGTCGTTGCGAACGCTTGCCTTGCGATCACGGTAGCGATTGCCTGGCCTTGCCTGTGAGAATATCCCACTACAGCCTCACTTTCCCCACCCACATCCCCACGCCCACCAACATCTTCCGCATGGGCCCCTCCAACGCCGTGCCGGGAGACAACATCGAGCTGAACATCGTCGGCGGCAACGAGGAGGGCTTCTTTGGCACGCAGAGGCTGACCACGGGGGGCGCGGTCCTGGTGCAGCGGCCGATCGCAGAGCCCCGAGACTTCCTGCTCACGGTGGAGATGAAGCTCCTGCGCTACAGGACCCTCAGCACCTACCAGGCCAAAATCTCCATCTTTGTCACCCACGATCCAAACTCCCCACCCAGCAGCTTATCCGTGTTCTAAAGGCGCCGCAGGCCGTCCCTCTTCTTTACTTTGTGTCTCTGGTGTCAAATGAGGGGAAGATGTGCAGCAGGATGCAGGCAGAACCTCATTCTGTCTGTTGTACTTTGAGTTTGAATTTTTGCCATAGCCATTAGGTGGCGCTGTAAGCCAGCACAAGTGACAAGATAACTTCCAGTTCATTTCTGTTGTCTGGCTTTTGTTTTTTTTTGTTTGTTTTTTTTGGTTTGTTTGTTTGTTTGTTTGTTTGTTTTTAGTCATCTAATCGTTTACATGTAATTTTTAGTTACAACTCAAATGTAATGGAACATGCAATGCTGTCTGGGTGAAGCTCCGCCGACGCTTCTCCCTCTGTGTTTTAACGTTGACAGTTATTAGCAGTGCTTATTTCTAACACGCTGGTGGGAAGCATGAAACAAATGTTTAATTTGTTCCACTATTAAGAATTAATTTATTTTTACGGTATATGGTCACCGAGGGAGGATTTAAGGAGACGGGTCGAGGGTGGTTAGCCAGATGCTTTAATATTTTATGGCTCTTAATATTGATTTCTTTTGTTAAGAAGAAAATAATAAAAACAATGTTGAGAAAAAGTAGCAGCTCTGGTTTATTGTAGCTTACGCGCAAGTGTGTTCACAAGGCGTCGATTACCGCTGGTGAGACGCAGGAGCGTCTGTCAGATTTGCAAGAGGAGCTGTGATTTGTGCGCCTGCTGTGCAAAGGCACCGAAACAATGAGTCTGTGCCTTCAGAGGAACACAACACACTGCGTCTTCAGCTGGCTACTGCTGGAGCCCAGAAACATGTCGTAAATGTTACGAAATCCTGGAAAACTGACGCTTCGTGCGGGGGCCACTTAACCGAGCAGGTCCCCGTTTCGTTCCTCCACACATATTGGCGTTTTTTCCCGCATATTTTGGAGGCACTTGCAGATTTCCCCTTTTATACAGCTTCGTGCATCACTTCTAACTTTTGCGGCACTTACGAAACGTCACGTGTCATTGTCACAGTTAAAACCGACCACTTTGACTGCGTGCCAGTGCAGGTTAAGTGGTGTGCAGCAGTCAGGTTCCTGTGGGTAACTGAAGCAGAAAGGTTCCGGGTTCAACTCCACGCGCGCCCGAGAAAAACACTCCACGGGCCGTATGGTTCATATTCAGCCCTAGGTATGAACACGTAGGCCAGCGGTGACTTGTGAGCAGCTCTTGACAAGTGGAAGGGCCGTGTTTTTGGTGCAGTGACGGAAGCCCTCGGGGCACGGGAGAAACAGCCAGGAATGCTGTTAAGGCCGTCCTTGGACTGTGGCTTTTAATAATTATAACTTTGGATTGCCCCGTTGCCTCCAGAAGAATAAGGACGTACTTCTTTGGTGGGGATATCCTTAAAATAAAAACATGGTGGGTTGCTCTTTTTCTGACATCTCGACATCCTGAGTTATGGGGTTCTGGGTTCTGGATGGTGGTCCGTACAATTTGCGCGTCGTTCGTATTCCTCCGCCGTGTTTGCGTCGGGGTGGCATCAACGTGCGGCTCACGAAAGGCTTCGCTTCGAAAAAAAAGCCCGATCCTGGGACCGTCGTCCAAAGAACCGCGCCGCGAAAAACGTCCGCGCTGCTCGCGTCGTGCTCGCCCCGGCCCCCCACCACGGGACGTACGAGCTGGGACAAAAATTAGCCTCCCGTCGGGCAGCTCTGATCTGATCGTTCATTATTTCGTTGTGAATTTGAGTCGCTCGGCCTGCGTTGCCTAAATCTCCAGAGTGGAATATCTGGTGTCCACGCATAAATAGAGGTATTATAGACTGACGGAACATTTTGTGGCTTTGGCCCGAGCTGAAGAAAAACTTGGAGAGATCAGCTAATTACCAGCCCCCATCCCATATGGACTTGACTTCATGTCAGGGACTTTGCTCTTTTCTTAGAAGGAGGCCCGCAGCACTGTTCCGAACGTGGCTTTTCTCGCGTGGCGCAGATGACTGACGTCGGCCGCTGCTTGGAACACACCGAGCGATCGCCCGCGCCCCAAAGCCCCGTTCTCTTGCTCGGGTTCGTTGTAGCGACCCGTCTCCCGCTTCGCAGAGATCGCGCGGCGCTTCAGGACCATCGACGTTTCTGCAAACGCGAGCCGAGTCGTGGCGCTGGGGGGGGTCGGCACAGGCCTTGTTTAGTCTCGCGGAAAAGCTGATTTATGGAAGGCACGTTGCATCATTCAATTATGCAAGCCTAGCTGAGGAGATGGCGGGTGACAGGCAGACCTTCATGTCGCTTCGCTAGGCCGCCCAACCGTTTGATCGCTGAAGTCAGAGGCTTCATATTTAAACGCACGTTTCACACTCGAGTCACGCCGTGTGACAACTACGCCGATCCATCCGTCGCCTGGGGGGGGGGTCTGTGCCGACCGTTCGTCGTCGTTCCGCGCCGGTTGCGAAACGAATCGTCGGACAACGTCGAGCGAAAAGGGAATCGACTCGTCGTGCCTTTCGGAATTCAGGAGGCTTTTATAAATCTCTGCCTCGATAAATCTTCCCGACAAAATGATGGGCTGCGAAGCCGGGACGCTCGACAAATCCAAATATTTTCTCGTGCAGGCAGCACGCAGACCGCAATCCGGCTGCAGTAGTATTTCTCTCTTCGAAATGGGAATATCTGAACCCAACACGGCGCTAAAACCTTTACACAAATCCTCTGCACTGTGTCTTTTGGCCTTCTGCTGTTTTACTGGCATTCGGTCCCAAATGCTGTTTGTTTTGCAGTGTCGTTTCTGCCTTACTTGAGGAGATAACCGTGAACTCGCGCCGGGCCGGTCCCAGTCCTGACGTCGTCGCCGTCGTGGGTTCTAACAGATTTTCTAAGATGCTTCCACAGAATCTCCAAAGCTTTTTTCCTTCACCAGCAGAACCATCGCTTGCATCAAGTCCTGCCAGCCGAATGACGTCAGCTGCCTCAGCGACCCGGTTCATTCCATCTCCCACACGGTCGTCTCTCTGCCCACGTTCAGGGACTTCAACCGACCAGAAGGTCAGGCGTCCTTTCTTATCAGGCACAGTCTCCTCACCTTTCACCTTGGCGTTCACTTCTCTTGCTCTCAAAATGCTAAGTTGAACAAAGATACTGTGTTCTGTCGCTGTGCTGCTCTTTTTCTACAGAGATCCTGTTCCTGAGGACCACGGCACCGACTCATTCTGCTCTTTGGCCAGGTGCCCACAGCATCATCTTCGACATTCTGGGGGGCAACGTTCACAACGCATTCGACATAGTGAAGCGCTACGAACAAGGTGCAGCTATGGGTGAGTGAGGCCCGTGCAAGCAGGGTGGGCGCGAACGGTCGGGTGGGGTAGGTGGCCGCGGATGAGGGTCAGCATGGCCGCCTGTGAGTGGGGGACACAGCTGTTGGTGAGTTTGGGAGAGCAGAAGGTTTGGATAAGATCAGCTCTGATGAGCTTCAGTGATACATGTCAACCGGGGGACCTGAGGACCAGTCTTGTTGAAAATTGTCAGTTTTAAGACTAGCAGCAGTTTCCTGACTGGGTTTTACTCAGGGGAACCGTCTTTTTCTTTTTTCCCCACACAAAACGAGTGGGTCCCTGCGAGAGCCGAGGGGACGAGTGACTTTCCGACAGAGATGCCGCGTATCTGACCGGGCCGTGAAAAAACCTGGTCGCGGCATCCGGGCCCCACTGGCAATCTGGAGTCGTGTTTTTTTTCTTCTTGAATCTTCTCCCACAGAGAGCTGCTCCTGAGGTTCCTCTTTCCAGATCAACAAGAGTGGTTTCACCCGCCAAATATTTGGCACTGTTTTCAATTTCGCTTGGGAGCGCACAACACAATTTGGTTGCTGACCTTCATGTTTTCTGTGAAGAGTTTTAGGCTCCGAAAACCTTCTGCGACCCAAAAGATTTTCACTAGCAGAAGCTTTGCAGATGACTTGGATTGCGATCGACCTGCCTGTGCTGATGCACGCAGGCCAGATGTGCTGAGTTCAGGACTGTTGCAGGTGAGGAGATGGAGGAGGTTCTTGAGCGCGGAGGCTTTCGGTTTGGGAGCCTCTTCCTACGCGTCTTTGCGGGTGTGTGTGAGTGTTCAGATCTTCAGTCTGTGTCTTCTTGAACGCGGTACGTGACCAAACACACCGGCAGATTCGGAACTACAATCCCAGCGGCAGCTGCGGTTTGAGTCTTTACACCGTTTTGTTTGGACTGTGACGTTGATGGCGTGCGAAGGGCTGCAGGCGAGGAGCTTCATGCGTCTGCGGACCAGAGAGGCCACATTGTCCGAGACACTCGGGACACTACTCACAATCTCACAGGCTTTCGATCATTTCCACGTTCAAAGGTCACTTCGCACCCTGAAAGTGGGGCTGCGAGCCGCTCACCTCCCGTGTGTGACGCAGGGACGAACGTGTGCATCGTGCGGTGCTCTACACGCTGCACATTCATGACAACATTAAGAGTTTCTAATGAGGGGACTGGTGTTTATCGTGGCAAGATGGTGGGTTCATGGTTATACAGTTGTTTTCCGATGGGCTGGGAGCTCACTATTTATTCACTTCCCACTTAATGGGGAAATAGACACTCGGCGTCCGAAATTAGATTCATTCGGTTTGCATACTGAGGGGTTACTGTGTTTATTTAAAAGCCTGGAACTTTATTGCGTGCGGGTTTATAGAAATGATCCGTAAATGTTACAAGATTAAGTTATAGGATTAAGAAATATATCACTCTGTCGTTGGAGAACATTTTCCGTCAGTCATCATTCGAGGGCCTTTCGAAATGACCACGTTAGATTACCTATAGTGTGTGTGTGTGTGTGTGTGTGTGTGTGTGTGTGTGTGTGTTTGAGAGCGAAACGGCCCATTTGTCATCGTCCATGACCTCGTGGTGCTGCTTCGTAAAGCGCAAAACCAGGAATCACTGTATCAGTAGGAAAACTCGGCCTGAGGTTCTTGCTCTGTGTAGCAGGGCAGATGCAGTAAAGTGTCCCTTTCTGTTCAAGCGTTTATGTAACCGGGTAAAATACGAGTTAGGTAATCTTGAGACCTGGCTATTTTTACAGCCGTGTGCGACTAGCACTGCGGTTGTAGTTATGCAAACTTTTGGCTGACATATTAATTTTGGTACAAGGTTTTGCGGCACAGTGCAGGCTTTGGGTTAAGAGGAATTCTTTGTCCCCACCGGCCAGGTTGGTGCCTCTTGCTCTGCCATATATAAATACCGAATGAATCAGGCAAATCCCAGGCGGAAAAAAAAGAAAACAAACAGCAGGAGTCAGTGATTTATATAGAAGGACGAGAAACTGTTGAGAAATAACTCATACGTTTATCCTCGCGGATGAAAACAGTTAATTCGCCCAATAAATCACATCGGAGCCACGAGCATCTTCAGCAGCAGCTGCTTCTTGTGGTAGTCTGACAGCTAACTGCTCCACACACACACACACACACACACACACACACACACACACACACACACACACGCACACACATCACACAGCGTCAGAATGAGCGCAAAGTACACTTACAGTTGGCTGTGTCTTTGCAGACCTCACCGGCCACCAGTCCAGCGCGTCTGCGCCGGGCGGTTAGTTTCATTACTCACTTCTGTGGTAGAGCCAGTGAACGTTTCCATTTGTTTTGATGTTAGACCTGCTAATTTCTGACTTTGCCACACACCCCAGGCAGTTGAAACCATAAAACCCAGACTGCACACTGTTTGCTTGTAACACTTGAGAAATTGCAGCCATCGAGGATGAGAATCAGCTGCTGGGATCCTATCCATTTTCTTTTGTGGTGATGTCTTTGCTACCAACATGCATTTAAAGCTATTTTCTACTCACCGGCTGATTTCTGGTGCTGCGCAGTGATGGCCAGTAAGACTCGGCGCTGGTGGAGGACGATCCTGGCTCAGGCTTCATGTTAGATCCAGCGCGGAGCTGTCATTTGTTCCAGCTGGGCGGGAGTGAGATTCTGACTGGGAAAGCAGTCCTGGATCTACGACGGTGTCGGTGTTAGAAATGACTTGGACGTGTCCGGTTTAGCCGTAATTGTGACGAGAGGCTAAATCTGACTTTTCGTTGAATGTCACCAGCAGCCCCTTTGAATCGGTGACCCAAAAAGGCTCAGAAAAATTTTGCTGGACATGCACTTTCATACAATGACCACAAGGGGTCTCTAAACAGGATCAATAGTTTATCGAGACCATTTTCTCCAGGACCTCGATCCTACTTTCATCCGGGCGACAGAAGCACTGGCTGCACAAAGAAACAATGTTTTGATGTGACGCGGGATATTCTCCTTTTTCTCCGCACAAAACCGAATGTTAGCGTGAACTTAACAGATTGTGGAAGTAGGACATTCGCACTGGTGCCTCCATCTTGCGCCACTCCATTTAAAATAGATATGTATTCCTGGCAGTGCTGCGCTGCAGGGCTTATAAGCTCACACAGATGGGTTCTTTTAATGGTGATCATAGCTTGGAAACAGTGAAGCCTGGTTTTGTTTCTCGGTGCTGGGTATTGCTACGCAACCAGAGGCTAAAAGCAAGTGGCAGTCTGGGTAGCAGGCCTCATCCCTCCCAAGTGGACGCTTATCATTGGTATCTACAGCACTGCTGCATTCAACTAGATGGAGCTCATTCTCAGCAATCTGCCAGTGAAGATGGGGACCAAATGTATGGGTTGCATGACCGCATTGCGTGACTTCAGGGACTCCCAGCGTGGAACATGTGGTATTCATTTACCATCCACGCACCATGGTAGCCTCTGCTGAGAGGGGCAGAGAGAGTTGTTCCTCCACTGTATACAGTGATCACCTTAAGAAAAGCCTCAGCCCGAGCGCTCGGTGATCCGCTGGATCGGCAGAGGAGGCGGCCATCTACCGGCAAAGGTTCTCTGCTGACTTTCAGCCTGGAGCAACTCGCCACGGTTTCAGCGTCGCATAGCAAGAGGCTCCATGTACTGGGGAAGATCTCTGAAAAACCGACAGGACCAGCACAGGTCCACTGGGTTCAGTCTCAGGTTTGGCAGAACAAGCAAGATTTTCAAAACTCTTCACTCACTCAGTACTGGTCACTACCTGTTCGCTGCAACTTCATCTTCTTCTTCTGAGCTCACAGGGGGTGAACCTGGAATGGCCTTCTGCTGCTGTAGCCCATCTGCGTCAAGGTTTGAACAGTAGCGTCCCCAAAATCTAGACGTTCCAGCGTGCAGACATCTCAGTAATGGCTGTTTCCGAGGTTTTGGAAGCGCCTCGTCAGATACCGACAACCATACCATCTCCAGAACTGTTTGGATCACTTGTCTAGCAGTAGCTGATCCTTTCTACACTGTCTCCACAATTAATATCTACCGAGCTGCAGACACACGGTCCTCCGGTTGGAGCAAGCTGTCGGCACGAACCGACAAGTGTACCTAATAAAGTGTCCGGAGGTGAGCGCGCACGTCTCCGGCCATCTCCTCGTTTGCCAGCGTTCTGACAGCGGACCCTTCTCTGTCTGACAGGAGTGGTCCGCCAGGTGAAGCCCATAACCGGCCCGTTGCGAACGGTCCTGAAGCTGGCCATGAATCACGTGGCCTCAGGCGTCATCTCCCATCGCAACATCATCAACGTCCACATCGACGTCTCCGAGTTCTCCTTCTGACCGCGGAGGGCCCTTCCTCGACTCGCGCCCAGCGTCCCGCAGTCCTTCGTGTCACGTCTGCCTCCGCACCTTGTCACCGGAAGACAGCGGTGAGTCTCTGCAGGGCGGCTGTGTTGGGAACTGAATCAATACGCAGGCGCTGAAAATGCTGGGTCTTTGTCTCGCCTACAAAGGGCACGGTAATCTTTGCCTCAAAGGGTGTAAATAAATTGCTCCTAAGCTTCTTTTTCACAGCACTTTTCTGCGACTTCGTGTGACTGTTAACACACGCTACTACAATGTAAACCTCGAGCGCCCAGAACTGCTTGGTGAGGAGGACAGAAGAAAGGTTGATGTTGCTGTCAGGCTTTGCCTGCCCATGATCTCAAAATGTGGGGAATGTCCGACATAAATCCATATCACTTTAAGATTAGAATAAATATATATGAGTTAAAGAATTAATAAATAATAACTGCTGAACGTATTTAACGCTCAAGGGCTCTTTTTGTGTTGTGTCCCAGTTTATAAACACGAACAACCCCCCACCCCCAGGAGGTGACATGTCAGTTTTTGTTTTTGGCTGGCGTGGGACCCTGGTATCTGTGCTGGATGACAGTAGCAGAGCCAGGATGGAGCGACCGAGCTGTGGGCCTGGACTGGATGAGCCGTGTGTGGCAGCAAATCCTGGGCTTGTTTGCCCCCTTTTTCCTGGCGGTCTCCCCTGGCCCTCGACCGCAACACGTGTTATAGGATACAAGTGAGTTCTTTTAATAAAATCAGGCCTTGTCTTTTCTATTTTACAGACCACTGCTTCTCATTATGGAAAAGCCAGAAATGTTGCTTTCAGAGCGGCCCAGCATAGCGAGTCTTTTCTCCTCTCGTGTTTCATGCGTTTCTCCCAAAGGGAGATGCAGGTATAAATAATGCGCATTTTCTCGCGTCGTGTCGCTGCGTTTCGCCCGAAGGGAAACACAGGTACATCGGAGAAGCACACCGTTGTAGCTGTGACCTCGTGGAGAAATTCTTCATTATTCTGTCAAGAAGCGATCTGCTCTGACTTACCGCGGGCTGGTGTGTAACGCAGTGGTGAACCATCAGACTTGTAACTTGAAGTTCGCCAGGACCGATGAGTGAGACACCTAACCGTCTCCAGTAAACAAATCAAACTGCCCATATAAGTGGAAATTTAGTTTGCTTTGGACGTCCCAGCATAAAAGGACGCGGGCAGGTCGTGGTCACGGTGCAGCGGACATGCATGTTCACACCAGCGGGAGAGAGAAGAGGAAAAAACATATGTAGAGCAGACTGGTGGTGTTTTTTGTTTTGATTTCCGTCACGATTCGCCAGTTTATGCCGTTGAATTCAAGATTTACACGTCATAATCCTCCTTCTCCTCGCATCTCTCTGGTTCTGGTACCACGTGGTTTGCCCCCCTCCCCCCCTCCATGATGGCAGGACATTCTCTGTGCTTGTTTTTTTAATACGCTGTGCACCCCCCCGCCAACCTCCACAGCCACTCTCGGTATACAATCCCCCGCCACTGCCGCGCACAACTTGCAGGCACACGTCTCATTTTCCTCTTGCACGTGACCCAGAGCGCATTCCGGCACCTTAAACTCACCAGTTTTGCATGTTTTCCTTTAATCTCAAAGTTTTCTGAGAAATGAATACCATTTATGAGTGTGTGTGGCAGAACTTGCTATGGACTTACTGTAATAAAACACACACCAGGGATACTGAGCAGCAGAGGAGGAGGAAGAGAGTCCTTCTCTAACCTCTTTTTACTGCATTTCCATTGTCTTTTCAACGTTGCAAATACAGTGCTGTGCGAAAGTGTTAGGCGTACAACTTCACTGTCTGTTGGGAAGTGCAGGTAGATTCTTATCTACCGGTTTCTGTTTGGTCCCAGATTCATTGTGCAGCCTGAGAATGACCTCAAACCCCCAATCTCAGTCATACACAACTATGTTGAGCAACTGATGGTCTGGTCCCCACAGAGCCCTGATCTGAACACGATCAAGTTAGTCTGGGAGGACATGCAGAGACAGTCAAAGTGTGCAGAAGAACTGTGGCCATGTTTGGAAGAACCTGCCAACCTCTACCTTAAACCGCATGCAAGTTTGCATAAGAGAATCGATGCTGTTTTAAAGGCAAAGGGTGGTCCCACCAAATATTGATCTGGTTGAGGTTTTTTTGTCTCCTGCACTTTTTAGAAGGTTTATTGATTAATAAGTATTCATGGCATTATTTCTGGAACCATCCTCGCTTTATAGCATTTTTCCCACAGACTTTTGCACAGTACTGTATCTCCCGACGTACTTTTATGACTGAACACAATGCAGTTGTGAAGGATAAACAAGAAAGAGCCATTTACGTCATTCCGATGAGAAGACCTCATTATTGTTCCGCTCTGCTTGTTTTTGTATTTTCATCTAATAAGGTATAATAATCACCTTATTTAATGCTCCTTCTGTTAGTTTTCCTCCTTCTGGGAAAGTATCCTCAGCACTAACTGCAATATTACTGAACCTTCAAGCCACATACTGATAACTGTGGAATATGAATTGAGTCCTGAGTACTACATACATGTGTACTGTAACACACCCTAAATTTCTCTAGTAACAATTACGCAGGTATGTAAAAGGGTGACAAACTGCAAACAGCTGAATGAAGCTTTGGAAGAAGCATCGGCTGAATGAATAAATATAAATTTACCGTTTGACACCATGTGGAGACCAAATTGCCACTCTGTCCAAGAGCCTTTGCCCCATAAACTAAACTAAATACACGACAAAAGAAGCAAGAAGAAGTTTTAGTACGACGGCCCACACGATCTGGTCGGATCTCTACTTCTGAAGGCCGCTGAGATGTTTTTTTCCAGAAGACCATTAGATGGCAGACACATCCTGCACAAATCTCCTGTACTGCTGTCTTAAGGCCCCGTAACCAGAATTTGGAGAAACCGTCATTTTGTCGATGGGCAGATCTGTGCCAGAAACTTCCAAACAGACAGGAAAGTGAACCCGACCTCGCAGTCCTTCCCGAGACTCCGACACGTCACTTCCAGTCCAGCTGTATCAGTAACCGGGCAAGATGGTCGGTTTCCTCGCCACCCGGTCGATCAGCCAGGGATCCCCACAAGACCCGGGTGGCAGTGGGAGCGTGACGGCCCATATCTTACAGCGATTGCGCCAAACCACCTAGAACCGGGACCAAGCGAAGATTCCAGCCAGAATATACAGTGTATTCTGGAATACCTCAGAACTCATGAAAATTCAGTGAGGTTTTCCTACCCTGTTGACGGTGGTGAAAATACCGCGGCGACGCGTGCGTCAGTCGGACATGTCGTAAAGAAAACGTGTCTGATAACCGCAACTTCAACATCAGGAGCGGAGTAGATGGATGTCAGATGTATCGTGTTCCTCCAAATGCATCAAGCTACCGAGAGAGAAAGGGACCGAGACACATGGTGACATTAGTGTTCAAAAACCGCCTTTGTTGTGGGAGAGGACCGATCGCCTCAGCGGTCCTGCTGTGTTTCATTTTTTTTTTTGCTTTTTATTAGTTTTCGTGACATAGTCAATGTGCTCTGCGTGAGAATGAAAAAGCACATTGTTTACTTGGAGAAACTGCGTGTCCTACCAGCTGTGTGGTTTTTGAAAGTCGGAAAAAAATAAGTAACGCTGAGCCAAGACGGCCTTGAAAGAAGTCCGGGATTTTGAAACGGATTTAACACGAAATCGCTCCTTTATCCGTAAATCGCGTGCTGATGTGCTGAAGTGGTGGGGCGGCGCGATAAATTGAGGTTTTTGCAGTTGTACCGAACAACATTTTAAATTTGTTACGTTTGGTTCCGTGCTTGAAGCAGAAAAAAAGATTTGATGCTCCGCTTATAGGCGCGTGGCCATGTTTCAGTGTCAGGTTGGTATCGGCAAACGCTACGTTTTGAGTCTTGACGGTGAATGAAAGACAGTGGGGAACATTGCTGATATTCAACACGCGTTTCTTCAATAAAGGGCATGCAAATTTTGGACGGAGGTCAGAAAGCGGCGTGAGCCGACTTGCAGGGTATCTTGATGCGCCTGGGTGAGGAACTATATCTGTGAATGATGACGGTGCACTGGAGTGGCGTTTTGCTGGGAGAAGAACTGACAGAGAATCTGCTCAACAGGATGGGGGGGGGGCGGACAAGAGCGTCTTGAGATCTGCTGGTCGTATAACATCGAGGTGTTGGAACTGCATACCGTCGACCACCAGCCCTCTTCAGGCTCTAGTGTAGTTAAAAGGGTTCGGCTCGCGATGAGCCTTTGAGTTGTGTTTTTGCCTTCCTGGAAATGGGATTTTGAACAAGATGAGATGTACTAATAGGTTACACGCCAAGTGGTGCGTCAGTGAGAACCTCCTGTCTGACTCCCCACCCTGTCAATCAGAAACTCGCCGGTTGTTTTCCAGCGTTGCCAGGACTCCACAAGGAGGAGACCTTGTTGAGGACGTGACCGTCGCTCGGCTGTGCCGTTTTGTGTTACGCTTGTTGGGTAAACAATCCTGAGGTTCACTGGGCCAGCAGGCCAGTGTTTTGTCTTGGGCCTCATGCATCCCCCACCGCATTGGCCCCATAAGGGTTGAGCGCTGCCTCGTCCCCACCCCCCCACATGTCTGTGCAGGCTGGACGGGTCACGGCAGAGCAAAGTCCCGCTGTGTGGAGCATGGAAGTCAGTAGGTGTGCCGTGTTTTGGGATTTGGCTTTGGAGAGCCATCACGCACCGGTGTTTTGATTTCTGCTGAGGGACGCCGAATTCTCGCGGCACTGACCCTCAGCGCCTCGCTCTCGTGACTGACACGCATCCTCAGCGACGTCGGATCCCACTGTTAGTCCAACTGTTATCTGGGCGACTTTGTTTCTTCACTCGCAGCGAGCAGATTCAACCGGAGAATAATCGCTAATCTGACGTCTTAACGCCGAACATGGAGACAGACGCGGTTCCCATTCGCCCGACAGCCGGACGAGCTCCCGAATCCCGCAGCAGTCGGATCAAATTATTCACTCCGTCACTTAGCGTTTTCAATCGTGCCGGAGCTCATCCCGAATTTTCTGCTCAGATTGTAAACGTGGCTCCCGAGTTTGGATCGAAAAATTGCTAAGCGTCTCAACCGGAGACAAAGAAGGAAAGAAGAAACGACGCGGGGGCCGCTGTCCCGAAGGGGGCAGTTCGGATCGTTGATGTTAACGTCGCCGGATAGAGGAGAAGAACAGTAATAGAAACCCCCACCCCCACCCCCGTAGCAGCAGCGACATCATTGTGTAAGGGACAAAAAGCTCGGCATTAACAGCAGTCACGCAAGCCGCCTCGTACGCGCTGTCACGGAGCAGCCGGTCGCGTGCGGTTACGCCTTTCCTAAGCGACACGGTGACTGCGTTATCAATGACCGCCAGGGCGAAAGTCACGTGAGGGCAAAGACCCCCCCCCCCAGTCACCGATAACTCTCGATCCATCCGTTTTCCTCTTTCAAAAGTCAGTTGCTTTTCTCCAGAGCCAAAGTGCCAGCGCAGTATCCATCAAGCCCTGTTTTCACGGCGGCGTCGTTCTGCACACACTGGCGCGGTTAATGTTTAACTCCGGAGCCTGGCATTTGCGATCTTCTCTGAAAGGGCCATCGAGGATCGATATCGCTCCATCATCCCCTTCAGCAACGGCGCGCACGGAGCCTGACCGCCGACCGGGTTTATTCAGTCCACACAAGGGCCACATTCTTGCCCCCACCCGAAAAAGCCACAACAAAGCCTTCCGCTTGGGGCACAGCGGTGATCGTCGTCACAGACAGACAAATGTGTCACCAGAGCTCGACTGTTTGCTCGTTTCCCAGAGAAGAAAGGGAGATTTAAAAAAAAGACTCTTTATGGAACCGAGGAGGAGAAGTCTGGCTCGACACGGCCCTGTTTAGGTTAACCTCCATCACGCCGTGTCACACTGTCCCACCTATGTCAACACACTGAAAAGACCTTTCAGCCAGACGTGCTTAAGGAGGAGGAGGCAGTAACTGCCACCGACTTCATATTCACTATATATTCAGTCCGTACACAGACAAGGGGGTGTTTAGCAGCGATCCGGGCACAGATCTGCTGGCAGAGGCGCGTCGATGTCGAGGTTTTCGGGGTTAAAATGGCCATGCGGATCATCGGAAGAATCAGCACAACGAGAAAAACCCCCAAGACCACTCGACCGTCTGTCTGTCCCATCGCAGCTTCGGCAGGGATCTTTCTTTGACTTTGGCAGGTTCTCCTCCCGCAGACCCCGTCCCACGGCGGCCGTAAGGCTGCGGGTTCCGCCGGTCCCAGACGTTATGGGCGCGCTGGAGCCGTCTGCCGCGTCGATTAAAAACGCGCTCTTGTTGTCTGCGTTCTGTTTGTTCAAACCGGTGACTCTTCCAAATAAAGCCCAGGCTTTTTTGATCTATCGAATTTCCCAACAATGACATACTCGCATAGCCTTTTGTTCTGCAGCTCCATCCCCCCCACAGAAAAGCCTATAAACTACTGTACTTTTTTTGGTCTGAGGCTGAGAAGTGGGGAGACACAATTAGGAGCAGACAGCATGTGGTTCTGCGACTCCGTTCGCCGCAGGGATTTTAGGCCCGACTGAAAATTATTTGTGTAAAAAAAGGGGCACAACATTAAATAATCGCAGGATACAAATCGGAACTTAGCAGTTGAGAAGTCGACTCCGTCACTCAGAGGACGAGCCGAAAAGGGACGTTTTTCCGCGGTTTTCATTCCATCGCGATGTGGGTTGTCTCCATACGTGCAGCAAGCTCCGCATCCAGAGAAAGAACAAACTCACCTCTCCGGAGGCTCTTCGAGCGAGAAGACGGCGTCACTTGGTGAGAATTTGGGGAACAATGTGCTTAATAGAAGCTTTTTTGCGAAAATCTGGCATCCAGCGCAATGTAGCACATTTGTTTCCCACAGAAGAGATTGTTTTCTTTGTTAATTCGCTATTGTTAAAGGTGCCGCTCATCTGCTTTGTATTACGTCGCAGTTTTAAAGCCAGATTCACACAATATTGTGCATTAGCCGCCTCTTATAGCGGTTTCCAGCTCCACTTCTCAAGAAGGGCATCCAGCGCTCATCCAGTTATTGCCATGCAGTGTTTTGGCTTTTCCTCTTACAAGAAACTCCTACTTTAAAAAAGGGCGACGAGGAAGTAACTAGATAACCTTGTGTGTCAATTTCAGAAGAACGATCACCATAAGTGCTGTTTAAACTGTACGTGAGCGTTTTTGTCTCTCGAACATTTGGAATCCCAAAACGCGTTTACCAAACCAGAAAGTGAGCGCGTCCTCTAATGTATCTGATTCCTCGAATTTGAGAATGTATAATTATTTGTTGAGAACACCATTCTGGAATAGGCCACAGGCTGCCGAAACACACACACACACACACACACACACACACACACACACACACCCCACTGCCACACCTCAACTGTGCTCAGTGGAGGCCTTGGAGCAAGCAGGACCACACACGGCAGGCGAGCCCAGACACGCTCCGGCCCGTCCCCACATCCCCGAGAAGCAACCGGGGGGGATGACCCTGAGCGCAGCCCTGGCAGGAGGTCGTCTCGCCCGGGCCAGGCTCCGTGGGTGCAGACCAACTGCTAAAATGTCCCAGTAAAGGGGAAAGTTTGGCCCGGTGAGGGACAGGCGTCGGGGACCGTGAGCCGTTCCTCCCCGGAGAAACTGACTCGATTTGTTTATTTTGCACCTGAAGATGAACAAAAAACACACGTGGCCCCAAACGCGTTACATAAAGGCCGCGGCCATTGTAAATAAAGCGAGGCATTTTTTCCCGAGGGAGTCACCGAAGCGTCTCCCGACATATTTCTCCCGCTGCGTGCCTGACATAAGCTGGAGAGCCCACACTACCAATTCAAGGTTAACTCAAATAATTTAATAGCACCTTCTATTTCAACATGACCACAATGCCAAGTGGATGGGCTCAGCGCTCATCTCCAACGGAGACACGGCTGGTTTTATTATGCTGTATTTTAATATTTATTTAATTTGGACTGCGTGAGGCGTTACCTCAGTGGAAGGAATAAAGGCGGGCACAAACGCCGTATTTCTGGTTGGCAGGCGACAACAGGCCCCCGCAGCTGGGAAAGCTGAATTTCCCTCCCTGCCCGAAGGCGGCCGATTTGGGTTCGCCGTTTATTCGGCGCGCGCCAGAATACGGGCAGCAGAGCTCGTAAAGCGGACGTTCCCGTTCAGGCGACGCTCGCGGGGCGAAGTTTAGCCGTCACGTGTCCACGTCTTTACCCCCCCCGGCCTCAAAGAACGAGAAGTCAGCAAAATGGCCGTGGTTTTGCACGAGTGGTACTAGTCGAGGTGCTGAGTCCCCTGTGCGATGCCGCGGGGAGGGTTCCGGTTGGTTCTGGCCCGACCTCCTCCGTGTCCACTGCGCCCGCTCGTGAGGAGAAAAATATTACGGTTACGGGAGACAAACAAAACGCTTCGGGCAGGCTTATTGTAAGCAATGGCCTCTATTTGTGCATGAAATGAAATTATGCGGACGTTACGGAATTCTGTGAAAGGAAACAAGGTCTCCTGTCCGTAAACAAGCTTGTCATACAACGTTACGCTGAAGACATTCAGTCTTTGCAATTACCATCATCCCGGAGAGATCCCAGCTATGCTCGGTGGGAAGTATATGCGAGTGGTAAATAAGCGTTCCGCTGTTCCACCAACAGGGCTTTCCCTTCCCCTTCACCGTGCGCCCAGCTAGGGGCCTGCTGGCTCTGAGGGAGGCAGAAGGACCACACAGCATGGAATGCAACAGCAAGGCTTTAGTCTTGATCCCCTTCTGGCTCATGCTGTTATCCAGCTTTCAAGCCTCTTCTCTCAATGGCTTCCACAATTAAAGGCGCCCAAAAAGCACTTCCCGGAAGCCGGTCCGCATCAGCCTGTTAGCTTAAGGCTAAGCCCAGCGGTCAGGTCCATGGTGGTCTTCCAGGTTGCGTCTTCAAGGTCTCGCCACATGCTCGCCGCACCCCCCTGCCAGCGGTGGATCGAGATCATGTGGACGGAGGTTCGTAAAGACGTTCTCATCCCACCTTTTTTCTTGCTGGCACAAGAGCGGCACGCCGGCTTACAGAAAATAGTGTTTACACAACAGTACACAGAGGGAACCTAAAGACGGGGGGGCGGAGACGTGGTGATCGGCGAGCCCGCCGTCCGGCTGCCCCCGAACCGTGCGGCCAGGACCTCAAGAAAATCCCTTTGTCTGTCGGAGACTGCAGGAAAAACAGGCATCGCACTCTGGATGCCGTGGCTTTTGCCCAGCCCTCCTCTGCCTCCCCCTCAAAGCGACGAATTCAAACTCCAACTGCGGTTGGGGTTTTCGGCAAAAACAGGGCACACTCACACAAATCCGCTCCCCACTTCACCCTGCCCCGGTCAGGCTCCGGGGAATCCGACGTCGGGCTGTTTTCGAATAGCTAATCCCATATTTTCGCGTTTGTCTCGGATGTGGCCACAAGGTTTCAAATATAATGATGCAGGCGGCAACGGGAATGTCGCTCTCCAGAAGCAGAAACCTTCAGACAGCCCTTGGGTCTGGAGGGAACGGTGCTCCTCCAAATGTTCTACTCCACGTTCTCATCTCTTCCCTCCCCTGCTCTTGTTCTGCGTATTTTTATTCAGCGCCGGCTAAACAAAGCTGACCTTCTCGTAGGTGACATGAGAAGTTACCATCGGCTGATTCACGATTATTTCTCGTCCTTAATGTGGTTAACCTCGTATTTTGGCTCGTGGTTAAAGCTGATTAACAGTTTGAAAAGACCGGGAAAGGGCAGGCAGAGATTCTTGGACTTTTCTCCCAGCCTTTTCAAACTTTATTTCCGTCGAATAGCTTATACCGGTTAAAAGTTCTTTATTTTCTCTGCAGCAGTTAATCATTTCTGCCTAGTATCTGTTTGCCATAACCAATAAATGGAGCCTAAATTTTGTGTGTAAAATCATAACATTTACACCCACTCTTGGAAAGTGTGTCCTATTTATGCAGCCGTGGCGGTGCTGTGAAAACAAAGAAGAGCTTACTGTACGATTTAAACAGAGCGCCTCACCTTGCCGAGGTTCTTCTAAACGTTTACCGTTTCACCGTTTTTTTTTTACGACGCCTCAGTTTATTGCGTACGCAAGAGCGAAAATACCACCCAGGTGCGTCGAGACCCGCCACCGGTCGTTGCCGGTTGACGAAAACGTCTTTGCGCTTTGACTCGTTCGCCATATTCCACGTTTGTGGAGCGTCTGCTAGGCGCTGGCCTAACTAAGCCGTAGACTAATACCACACAGCCAGGCTCAGTTTAAAGGGTCTCGCTGGGAGGGTTTCTGTTGAACTTCGACCCTGATGCAGCTCTTTGCTGCTGACTGCGGCGCGAACCCCCTCCACGCCGCAGAACAGGTTGGCGGCTGCAAGTCTGTATAGTGTCTTTCTCAGTCCTACCAGGAGTTTGGGGAGGTCAAGACAGGGCACCATTCTGCAGTCTCCTCAGTAAAAACAAACCATTTCCTGGAGGAACAGACCTAAAAATGCAACAAAGCCCATAAACCTCAGACTTTTTTTGGGGGAAGTTTCCTTCACCAGCCAACCCCAGACAACAGACGTGCTGTTCCACCCTGTGGGGAGGAAAGATCTGCAATGCTCTCCTCATGGATTGTTTCTAAGTGTCAGATATGCTGGACTCAGACCCACATGAAACCATCCACTGCCCCCAACTTTCCATTTTCAGATGCAATGTGGACCACAGAAAGTCAACGAAATGTCAGGTCTGCATCAGCTTCTTGGCCTCCACAAAGCGTTCATTGCCCTGGTGAATCCGTGACAGTCTCCTCCCTTTGCCCAGTGTACACCCCTTCACATTTTTTGGTCATGTTTGCTAACCTGACTGAGTAGAAGAGCACTAATATTTACATTACAAGGCTGCACAATGTTTTGCTTTATGGTCGCTTGTCAGGTGGCACCGTGGCTCAGCAAAGGGGCGCCGCTGCCTGGGCCGGTTGGGTGTAAGTTTCAGTCCAGCTCAGCCTGTGTGGACTTTGCATGTTCTCCCCGTGTCTGTGTGGGTTTCCGCCCAAAGACATGTGTTTCAGGGTCATTGGTCATGCTATATTAGGTGTGTGTGTGTGTGTGTATGTGTGTGTGGGGGCCACTGTGCCATAGTGTGGTGCCCCTTGCAGGGGTAGTTTCCTAGCCTGCCGCCCTCTGCTTCCAGGGTTGGCTCCAGACCACCGTGGTCCTGCTCAGGATAAGATGGACGGGTTAATGTTACTCGTCCATTTAATACATTACGACAGGAGTCTTTCTGAGCAGAATTTCATTTTTCTTGCAGCGGTGTGGACACCCACTTTCACGCGTGGCTGATTTTTTTGTCGGCACCCGATGAAATTGTTTTTAATTTCTTCAAGGCACCTTTCTGCCGTGCTGCTCACGGCACCCGGTTTTACGTACGCGTGCTCAGCGCCCCGAGTGGAACAGACCCGGCTGTTACTCTGACACAAGGCGTCCTTCAGGCCTCTGAGAGTAACTCTCGGATCCGTCCTGACACCTTATTCCAGTTTCAGTGATGTTTGGAAAGGGGAAAATAGGAATTGAAGCATGTTGGGATGATGAGGAGGAATATGAAGAGGAATGAGGAAGATGAGGGAAAGCCTCGGGGTCTGGAATACGAGAAGGCAAAGCTTCCGTCATCCATCGGGACGATCGACAGCCAGTCAGGGGGCTTCCTGCAGGGGACGCCTCTCCCACCAGTAACGCAACATGACAGAATACATCTGAAAAATTGCAGGGAACTTCTAACCAAAGTCAACAACAATAAAACACAGGCCTCCGGACTGCAAGATTTATGCTGGTGTTGTCACCGAGACACGACGGACTCTCATATTTCCATATTTTTGTTAAATTTGAACTAAGCTGTGCGCTTTGTTTTTAAAGCACAGCGAACCCAGGACTGCGGATGAGAAGTGACTCCCTTCATGCTGTTTACTGTAACTCCGAACGTTAGGACTATAAAAGCAGTCGGAGATTTTTTTCCTTTATTACTAAAACAGAAGGAACATCGGTATAAACATTGTAAACCCACAGCTCCAACCAAAAAAACATAAATACTCACGTCAGCTCTGCAGAAAAGCACAAACGCCAGAAACATCTAAACCATTATATATTCTATACATTCTAGTCAATAAATTCATTCAGTGGCCTAGAAGGTTTTCGTGGCCGACATACTTGCGTGGATAAGACGACCATGTCACGTGGACAGTTGAAACGTCAAGGCGGATGAGATGCAGGAATCGGACCCGGTCTCGATCCGTTGCCGTTCCGACACCCATCTGCCGGCACGTCGCGTGTTTTCGGACGGAAAATTAACAAGACAGATCAGCCGCACTTCTGGCTCTTTCTGTCCCCGACGTGGTGTCAAGTTCGCATGAAGGCAGAAACAAGAAAAAATGCTTTCATTCTATGTTACCAAAAAGCTTCCTATGTGTATCTTCTGGCTTGCAGTTAGCTTGTAAACTCCACAGCTCTGCCATGACTCCAAACTTTATTTGTAAATCTGCAGAATCCAGTTCGGCGCCATGAAATAAGGAGGAATTTCCACGCGGAAATCTGAGGATCCGCAGACAGACGATGGCCGTGGCAGTTTAATCTGTGATTTTTTTGCCTTATTTGAATTTAAAAGCATTAGGCCTGGGAAAGCAACAGTCCCTGTTATAATTCCACCGCGTCGCTTTAACTCAGAGCCTCAAGTTGCTGAGAATAACCTTCCAATTTGTCAGGAAATTATTGACAACTGGCGGAATTTACGTTCGGCTGCTGAATTCGGCTTCGGAATTAAAGCGCCAGTTTGCCCTCTGTTCTCCATTCCTTTTCAAGGCCTCGGAAAGTCTAGTCTTTGGTTTAGTCTCGGCTTTCGTTCGCAAAGGTGACGCCGAATTGTTATATACCTACGATGTTGGTGTCGCGGCCTCACGACGCTTTGGTTACGTAGGTGAGAGTTTCAATCCGACTCCATCTGCGCGCAGGTTGGATGTTCTCCCCGTGTCGGCGTGGGTTTCCTCCACAGTCCAAAGATGTGTTCCAGGTTAATTGGTCACTACGAATTGCTCCTATTACACGTGGGACTGTGTGTGTGTGAGTGTGTGTGTGAGCGGCTGCCTTGTGACATCCTGGAAAGACATCCAAGCTGTAGTTCTACAACCTGGTACCCAGATTCCAGAATAAACTCCCGGTCACCCTGACCTTCACGAGGATAAAGCGGTTACTCCAAATGGATGGATGGATGGCTGTCTAGTGCAGAATGGACACATTTACTGCCATTTTTCCTCTGAGCACGAACATTTTTCAAAGCTACATTGAACGAAGCCCATGTTTGTGCAGGATTCTCACCTTCACACACTCTTCAAAAAAATGTGTTAGGAGAGCCCCTTCCTCACCTCCGCTGACCAGGTCTTCATTCACGTTGGCCTTGAATGTTTTCCACGGAACTGAGTTTCAGACGAATCTCCTTCCTATGTCTCAACGTAGAACGTGTAGAACGTGCGAAGTCGTCGAAACATGTTGCGACAGCTGTGCGGTGGTGAGAGTGGCTGTGGAACAAATTCACGACCAGCGCGTGTGTGTCGTGGAAAAGAAGTGTTTGTGAAAGAGACAACCCCCTCCCCACCACCACCCTTGTGAAATATGTTCCACATTCCTCAGAAGCTTAAAAGCACTCAACGGTAAGAGGACAGTTGCCCCACCTGCTCAGCACACGCGGCACCCCGATCCAAAACAACCCACCTGTCATCAACCTGCTCTCTTCTCGCCCGTCCGGGAGGGGTCCACACTTGAGGCTGCAGTCTGGCACAGGTATGTCTGCTGAAAGTGTAATAATTTATCTTCCTGGCCTTGCGTTGGCCCCCCTTGCTAATGTGCTTTCTTGTCCTGTCCACCATCTCCTCACCCGCTCCTGCTCTTGAGGGAAAACTGCTTTCTCGGCAAAGTGAGGTGGAGCTCTGCCAACCTTGTCTGGACCCGTCCCCAATCTTCTCATCTGTTTGAATATCGAAGCTCATAGGGGTGTCTCTCTTTATTTTTATACTTTGCCTGCGTATCTGCACCAAGTTTCCAGTCCTTTTTCGTTTCTTCACGCCTTCTCTTCTCCAGTGTGTGACTGTGCGCCCTGGCATGGACTGGTGTCCCATCCACAGCGTATCCCCCCCCATGCGAGGTCACTACAACTCTGACCAGGACTAGTGGTTGATGACCATAGATGGTTGAATGGATACAACCATAATTCATATTCAGCCATGGTTAAGCTAAAGGTTGGTTTTCCAAGTCTTTGACTCAACAATTAAATCTGACATTTTCTTATGTTGTTCAGAAAGATGACAATGGACTCACAGTGTCTCCAGTTTTACTTCCCAACCTTCACAGGTACTCTGTCAGAGGGCCAATCTTTATATAACTCAGAAAGGCATAGGGGTGTGAAGCCAGAGATCCGACAAAAAGGGGATGCGACCAATAAACTGGGAAACCGTTGGAAATTCCATTGCTGCTTGAAAACGATGACATCAGAAAGATTCACTTACGTTCTAGAATGTCTTAGTGTATCAGATTTGACCACTCAAGTTGTGTTCCAGAGAGGCTCCTGTAGTCTGGCGTGATGTAAGTGCCTCTCGCTGGCGAAAGCCGAGGGGCTCATTCTGTCAGCCGTCCCCGGGGTACGAGGCGTGAATAGCGAGGGGCAATAAAATGCTGGCCAGAAGCCGGTCCGGGCGAGCGGGTCCAAACTAGACAGTTCAGGGTCGTGTGGCCAGACGCTCATTGAGTAGTAATTCTAAGAAGGGCCCTCGCATAACCAGCTCGGCCATTTTTCCCCTGTCGCCATTCGCCATTGTGGAAATGCTCAGGACACCTTTTCTGTCCGTTTTCCTTCATCGGACTTCACTGCCTTCCCAGTCTTGCTTAGCTCACCCAAAAGCGACGGCACAAGACGCAAGCTTTGACCGATCGCTCCCGTTTGATGCATGGAATTCCCACGCACGAAGACGCCGTTCTCGGTGGCTGAGGTTTTTCTGTCTCTGAAGGTCGCCGCTAACGTCTAGGATGGCAACGTACGTCCGTAGCGTGTGGCATGCGAACGTAGCACCCTTTCCCAAACCCTCACTGCGGCCTCAACACAGGTCCACACGCTGTGTGCTGACTGAGGGTCCTGCAACCCACTCAGCCTCACCCTTTGCCTTTCCTGAAGATGTAAAACACATGAATAAACAAACAGCAGAGTGGGGAAACCACAGCAGCAAGAGCTGTGCCCTCTAACCCTATGGTGCACTGGGGTGGGGGGGGGGTTCAACCTTTTCTTAGAGCTCTGGGTAAACAATGAAAACTGGGCAAAAGCCAGCAGTTCCATCGCAGTTGTCCTCTCCTGTGTGTGCGGTGACCACACTGAGCCACCGCCTTCTTCGTCGTTCATCATTCATTCCCAGCTGTTACCTTCCTCTCTGGTGAAGCTCCTATAACTGTCTCGCAAAAACCAACATGATCCGTATTCCAGGGCGGCCAGCGTCTCTTCTTACACTCGCTGCATCTCCCGCTCGTCCTGTCTTTTCAGCTCACAGGTAGAACACGGCTTCCCAGCTGCCATGGGAACGTTTTTCGAAGAACAAAATATCTGGACGCCATTGTTTTGACACTGTAGAACCTCGGAGCCTTTTCGGAATTCCTTTTCAGAATTACCCCCCGCGGCTGTTCAGGTAAAACCGTGATTCATTTATTTTTGATTTTAAAATTGAAGGGCGGAGACTTGCGGGCCAAACTGCTGAAGTACTTACAGCAGCACGTTGCTGGAATCAGGTCTCGTGATGTTCGCCCCCCCCCAAATCATAAAGAACCATTCCTCTTCGCACCATTAGTAGTGCAGTCTCAGTTGTATTGAATAAAATAGTGAGAACTGTAAAAAAAATATAAAAGCCTGCTGCGAGGGGTTGAAACCTGCCTATATTGGCCAGCTGTGAGCGATGCTGCGAGCGATGTCAAGGCCAAAACTGGGCACGATCGAATCCTACGTCTGTTGCGAAATTACCCAGAAACCACCAAGGGGGTTAGCGGTTGTGCAACCCAGAAAGAGCTTGTTGAAGGAACAGGGTGCTTTTGTTCCCTAGCGTGCTTCCGCTGTGGGTCAACATCGTTCCTCCGCTGAGCTTCTACGCACGGAACCATCGCCCGACTGCTTCGGCAGAAGCCCCCGGCCCACGCTTTAGGCAGGCACCCCGAGCAATGAGAATTTATCGTGCGAAAGCTTGCGTTTCTCGGGGCGAGCCGCTAGAAGCGGATGCGATAATTGAAACGAAGCCGTTGCGGTTTCCACTGTGTCATATTGTCAGGAGAAATGATAAAACATTGGCGTGCGCGGCACCCGTCTGTTCCCGACGTATTTGAGTTGGCTCGTACCGCGCGATGGTGTACGGCGATTTCGTTTTTCTCTGAAGAATTGCGTGAGGATGACTGTGGATTGCTCTTCGCTGCAACACCGCTTCGCAAAGCTGGAACAGCGGGGGAAAAGTGTTTTGAAAAATGACAGAACAGATTCCAGTCGCGAGGCCGTTGAGACAGAGTCCTGAGACAGTGCAAACACTCACAGATGCCTAAATGAAAGTCTGGGGTTTGTACGGCACGCGAATCACGCCTTCTGATCCTGCTTCGGGTTCGGCTTAACCTGGAACCGGCTAATGATGTGTTTCATTTTTAGGGGTCCAATAATTAAATCTCACAATGAAGCCCCTCAAACCTCTGCAGGTTGGAAGATTTGGGCCTTCTAGACAAGTCAGTGAACACCTATCCCTGAGTTACGCTTCTAATTCGCTTCCCAGTCCAGATTTCCAGCCGGAAAATGTAAAGAGGGACCCTATAATCTGCTTCAACACTGCAGAACACCTATATAACAAATCATCACCACTCTCCCGGTTCTTCTCGTACAGCAGCGGACCTTCAGCAGGGATGCTTGTAAAATAAAGGGCAGACAGCAATTTAAAGATCAGATGGTTACCTGGCTGGCAGGTAAACGCCTGCCAGTCAATACTTGACTGAAAAGACGGTGATCACTTGTGTGGATGGAGACCGGGGGTCCTGACCCACGTCAACACGAGGGATTACCGTACGCTGGCTTTCTCTCAATCCAATGGGGAGTGTGTTCGCGTCAGATGGGTCGTATGGTGTTTAAAAATGAATTCCGACTGTTTGGTAAGGCTGAAAAATGCTTATTCTACTAAACCGCATTGTCGTTTCTGGCTCATGTGCTGAGTCTGCATGGGGTGGAAATGGATTCTTTAAAGATACAAACAGTGATGTCCTGCCCAAATGTCAAGCCTTAAAAAAGATGCAGTGCATTCAGTTCCATGGCAGCTTTGTTGGAGTAACTCCACTGAGCTCCTCTTTCTGAATCCAGCTTCTGAGATTCTTTTCCCCAATACTGAACCATCGTGATCCACCCATTTACGGTTGATTTAGCAGAAGTTTTGGTAGCAACTTCATGATATCACTCCCCAGTTATGTCCTTGCACCATCGCTTCCCCAAAACTGACCCCAACCCAGCAGAGATATGTTCTTGAGGAAATGCTCTGTCAGATTGGACCTTGAAGAATGGAGTGGTTTTGAGGGGCAGCTCATCCTTCTGTAGCCCTCACTGACCACTGATTTTGATCCCAACCTGGTCCTGTTATGAAGATCCCTGCAAAAGCTCCATACTGGACCAAGATCTTCCTGCTTCATTTGCTTTGATCAAGTAGGAGTTCATCAGCATTATGAAGAAGGCACAGACCAGCATCTCTGGACCGACCTGGACTGATTCAGCTCTAGGATCATTTCTTCTTCAAGTCCCCCTAGGGTAAGTAGAACACTGAGCTGTTTTGACATAAAGGAGTTTGTTTTCTCTTGCACAACATGAGCTCAAACCAAACCTCCCAGACACCTGTACCTTCTTCTTAATTAGATTTATGAGCAGCATTAGGTCACAGCAACATGTAGGCAGAGACTGTAAGCAGAGAGATCGCATGTCCGTCTGCTCGGAGCAGGGGGCGAAGGTCGGACTGTTGCACTGCATCTCAGACACGATCAAATAGCATTGTATAGTTCCAGAAGATTCCAAAATTGCTTTCAGTGATTGTGCAGGTCAAATATAAATGTTTCGAGTAGGTGAAAATTACACGGTTATTTTCCTGCTCGCAACAGGTATTTCGCTCAATACCTACCGCGTCTTTCTTCTGGAAAGTATACAAACCAAAGGTTTCTTCGAATCCAGCTGCATACTTCTCATTTCCTATCACGTGGTCAACCAGTCACAACCCGTGATTAAAGCATGGATAAAATGCCAAGTGAAATAGCAGATTGGTGTCCACATGCTTGGCTGAGTGAAAGATATGGGCAGTGATCTTCTGGAAAGTATTTCTTTCTATCATAAGCATCTGTGAGCCTAATTCTCAAAGCGTCTCTATCTTGCATGTACCGTTGTCAGGCCCTCTGGAGGAGAACCCTAACATAGCCGCACTTACCTGCGAGGGGCCAAAAGACCCTGCAGGTCACAGGGAGCTTCCGGAATCTCCGGCCAGCGTACCTACCTGGCACATTGGCTGTGCTCCGATTGCCAGTCCCCACCGAGTCCTTCCTCGTTCCTGTCCTCATCTGACCCATCATCACCCTATCTGTGGCTCCTGAGGCCCCGTCTAAAGTCTCATCCCAGCACCTCATCAACTCTTCAGTTCACGTTTTGTTGTCCTGCACTGTCCTTTTCACTAATAAACATAGAACTGGTTCGAGGCAAGCTTACCTCGCGCTTTCTCAGCCCTGCCTAGTGCCAATCCTGGAGAAACATCAGACCTCCTTCACCCAACACTGGACAGACAGCAATCGATAATGAAAGAGTGAAATTAAAAAAGACGTTCTGTTTTCATTGCAAGTATGAGAAACTACGTCATTGTTGCAACTGCTTGTCAACACAGTTGCTTAAACTGTTTGCTGATGTGAACTTCTTGAGATCTACACTAATCCCTTGTTCTTCGGCATCAGTTCATCCGTTGACCTGTCAGCTGAATTTGCAACCTATTGGATGGAATCGACGGTATTTCCATGGAAAAAAATCGGAATCTTGGTTTAGTAAGAATTGCTCGTGCAAATTAAGAATCCATCACCTAACGTTTGAATGCCAGTTTAGACCGTGGTGACGTTGACCGCAGCTTGGGGGCAACTCTGCTGTGAAATACAACATGGTGGAATTTCAGAGCCATTAATATGTCCTCAGATGTGTGTCTTAAGTTTGGTTTTGTAGGCCTTGCTCTCTCTTCACGCTGTTTTGTCAGCTTGTACGAGGGCACAGGTCCCAAAAGTCTCACCTTCCCGGACATCTCATACTCCTCGCTGTTACACTTGGCTTCCTCGCCCTTCGGTCACCCTCCTCAGGCCTTTTTCTCCGAGATTTAATCGCTATTTCCGACCGTCCCGAGGATCCCGCTTAAACGTGCAGAACATTTCAATTATGATTTGGGGCGAAGTGAAACATGCCAACACTTGGCGTGGACCATGAATGGTTCAGTCGATGCCAACAGGCACTTCGAACTTCCTTGCTTCCCAAACCGGGCCGTTCGGGGAAAAAGAAGGATTATGAGGTTTTGATTATTCAGCAATTTGGCTGCATTCACACTTGGGTTTGGACGACTCTTTTCAAGGGATTTTCTATGTCCACAAGGCATTTTTTGGCCCGTTTAATTCTTTGTCACCAAATCGGCTGTACGGTTCGCAAAGGACAAACAAGCAGGAGATGGTACGAATTTCAGGCTGCATTTCAGTACGAGCTTCACACACCAAACACATTTTTCTTCACATTTCACTAGTACACCTTCCACAGGATTCAGGACACCATTGCTGTACCCCCCCGCCACCCCCGCCACCAACACCCCCCGGGGATTCACCGCACGAGACACTTTGTCATAAGTCTGACATGGAAATAGACTCTTTCTGCAATATTTACGCTGCCATTTTGTACAAATTCACAGCATGTCTCCTTCCCCACTTAGTCACGTCTGCCAAGGATCCAAAAATGTCACTATTGCTTTTACTCCGCGTCTAACAAAAAGGGAAAAGTGTGAGTAATATGAGCTGAAATCTAAAGCGACAGCTTCACAGAGGCACTGAGAGCCGCTTTTTCAAATCTGTGCGTTCCATTTTGCCTGCCTCTCAAGCGCTCTTCTGCTACCGAGTGCGAGGATTTGTGCGCGTTGCGTGTCTGAGCCACCCTCTCGAGGTCAAGTGAACAAGCTGGGATGTGCCAAGGACAGTTCCCAAAAGCTTCAGAGGAGGCTGGCATGTCTGAGGGATTCCTTTCTCTCCTCTTTCCGTCTCTCACTTCACTTGTATATTTGTGCAGATAATTTAGTCGTCAAGTGTGGCATCTTCTCACTTGGCTTGAAGCTTTTTAGTCTTGAGCCCCCCCCCCCCCCCCCCCC
>UFQX01000542.1:1984-60205 GCA_900497675.1 Arapaima gigas | reverse complement strand
AGCTTTTTTGTCTTGGGCCCCCCCCCCCCCCCCCAAATGTGGTTTTGTAGTCTTGATTGGTTTTATCCTCAGTGTATAGACTCTTTAACCGATTGCCAGCGTTCACCACGTACTGTGTTTGGACCTGTCACTTGTAATGAATGACGAGACATTTATATTTTATGAAGAGGAAATGGGACAAGTCCTCAAACCACAGAGCCGGATGAAACAGTCCGGCTCCAGAACATTCCTCCCAACCCCCTGAAAATGTTGCTGCGTTGAATGTGAAATGGGGGAAGAACGATGCCGGTCGATCCTTTCACTGGGGATGAGCTGCTAATCCGGGTTCGCGTCCCACCGACGGCTCTTGCTGGCCCGTTCAGGGACATGGGGATGTGCGGCGTGTGACGGCCGAGTTGCTGCCGACAGGTTGGAGAGATCGCGGTTGTGCGCTCGTGGTGGCCCCAGCCCTCGGCAAGAAGCAGGGACTTCTACTTTTTCCATAATTTGTGTTAAATTCTTTCGCTTAACAGGGAACGGAAATACAGTCGGGAATCAGAAGATGTCTCTGGGGATCTTTAAATCGCTCCAAATAAATAAATATCCGGAATTGGAAATAGGATTAAGACTACTGGCAGTGGAGATGTCAGAACAGAGCCCTTTTGAGGGCTTCATTCTCAAGCTATTATATTTTCCCACATTGACCACCAACGTGCGTGATCAGTTCTAACTGTAACCCTACATTTTTTCTGCTAGTAGAGGAGTTTTACATCTTTGAACAGCTCATGAAAGACAATGACATCACGTATAGAATAATAATAAGTTTGCGCTGCCGTTTTTGTCACATGCAGTATGTTTGCCAGCCTGCCTGGTGTGAGACTGTTCTTTGTATTTATGGCCTGGAGTTTCTTCTCTTAAAATGGTCGGAAGTGATCGAAGGGACGGCTGACTGCGCGGACAGGCCTCCGAAGTTTCCCAGAGGTCTCGCAGGCCTTCTCGCTATCTCTGCTGGAGGTCTGACGCGAACTCGCAACCCTGAGCGGGAAAGGTATTTCTGAGAGCTTTGTAACGCTCGGCTGGCTTTGGGAACGAACCCTTGCCCAGCTGAGCCCAGACTAGGCTCCATCCTCCCTAAAGGGTGATACTTGGGATATTTTTGATGTTTCGTGCTGCCCTGCTGTTGATGTGCCGTGTGTCTGACTCTGACAAAGCCGCGGGGGGGGTGGGATCCAAGGCCCATCGAAGTCCCTTCCCTGAATCGCTGCTCAACACCACTAATGCGAGCTTGCAATCCGGGGTCCAGAGCCCCGGACGCTGGAGTCCCCCGCTCCTTTTTGAGATGCGGCTCGTCCTGTCCTGTGGAACCAACAGTGTGACATACAGCGATCTACCCAACACTGATGCACTGTGTCAGAGCGACAGCAGAATGACCGTCACACCACAGCATCCCAGCCCCACAGGCCGCTTTAGAAGAAATGGTTAGAAAACTGTTGCCCCATTGTTACCATGACTACAGAGGGGCCTGCAGACACCACAGTCCCATCGTCGCTCGCCCCGTCTGCTCAGCTTTGCTGGGTGAATGAGGGGAAGAAACGCATCGCTTCCCTCTGACTTTTCTGTTCCTTGTGTGCGTGAAACAGGGTGATCCGTCATTCTTTCCCCATAAGGTACACACACACACACACACACACACACACACACGCACACACACACACACACACACACACAAATGTTCACTGCTCATTGGTGCAACAAGGAATTTTTACCTTCAGCGATGCCATCACCACATACCTCAATATGTCCAGGCATGACCGTGAGGGCTGGCTGTCGGCAAGTGATGAGACAAGGGGATGAAAACCCGTCTGGTGCTTGCGGACCAAGAGCCACGAGGTCATCATCCGAGCCACCGCGTGAAATTTCAGGAGTCGGGGGGTTTTTTTAGCAGAGCATCCAAGAAACGGAAGCGCAGAAGGTTTAGAACGGCGGTACGTTTTTCAGTCGTCGTTTTAACAGGTAGTTTAGGCTGCTTTCTCGTGTTACGCTCGGGGTGCTCGGTGATGCTCGGCATTATGTTGTAGTGACACAGTCAGGATGCGGCAGATAGTTCTGAAAATGACAAATATTAATTGAGTTTCCAGAATTTTCTTATTTAGGTGGAACTGACTTAACTAAGCAGATTGGCCATTCGGTCCAGAAGGTGCACAAGTTGCCTTGCTGAGGACCAGGACGGGAACCGTGTGATGCAAAGGGCCAACTTTCAGGGACCCACATGTACACTAGATGTCAGTGTTGTGTCTGGCTCCTTGGCCTGGTCCTACACCTCAGCGTCACGCCCCAACAGACACAAGGCCACCCGTGACAAACTGAATTAGAAATAATTTTTAATTTAATTCAGATCATTTATTCATAATTTTCCACCTTTTTTTTGCGATCGACTGTAGCAGAAGTTGGCGACAGGCTTCAGTTCCGCACCATGCAGGTTTGGGCTTCCCTCTCAAAAAGCCCAAACCGTGACAATTTTATTTTAAAGTAAGGAAGGGCAGCAGCCTTGTGACTTGTCAGGTGTCGAGAGACCAAAAATGAATCTAAATAACAATGAGCAAAAGTACCTGATGAAGTTCTACACCAAAACTCTGAGAGAACGTCAAGGTTGGTGGATCATTGGGGGGGCAAGTCTCCCCCGCCTTGTCCTTGTTGTGCCCACGGCATATTTTACACAAATGGAACAAGTTACAAAATCAGGTTTCTTTTGTTCTTTTAAGTTTTGAGCTTGCTGTCTTCTTAACTTATATAGTCACACACACAGACTTCTCCGGTGCATTTGAGAAGATAGCTGCAGCCTCTTGGGGACCACAGCATAGTCACGTGGACCAACTCTCGTGGTCCACGTCCTCCTCACAGGAGGCTTCCCACAGAATGCCAGGAATCCAGCTGGGGAGACGGAGAGTTTGCCTGACCTCCAGCACACTGGACGGTCAGACCTGGGCGCAGATCTTCGCTGGACCAAGGGTTGTAGGCGGCGGAGATCTGGTTCGTTCTGGCCGGGCCGGAAAGCAGATTCACAGGGCGTCATTTTTAGGACATGGTTAGCATTTTGCTCCTTCCAACATTCAGCTGTATTTCCTCCCAGCAATTAACCAGCATGATGGATTTAGATTCACAAGAGGTCGTGGTGTTAATCTCTCCGTGTTACTTTGCTTTCCTCATCGGAACCACTGCGGCCGGTGCAAGTTTTTCAGGAGGGAACCTGGCGTTTTACCTTCGCGTTGGCTCCTTTTCGAAGATATCCACAGCCCGACCGGGTGAAAGTGACTGGTATATAAGGAATCCGCACCTCCCAATTCCTGAGGGAGTTGAGGCTGAGCTGCTCTGCTGCTCCTGCAATGGGACCCTGACAAGGATCCTCGCGGTTTCGTGAGTGACTCCCGAATTTCAGCCAGGAGTTACTGGCTGCATGCTGGTGTGCATCTGAGGAAATTGCAAAATGATAGGATGGTTTTGGACACTAGCAATTACCCAGAAAGTGGCTTGTACTCTGGTATGACTCAGATATATGAGCGCAGCCATGGTTGTGTCTCAGGAGAAGGGAGTAAGGTCTCCCCACACTGGCTCCTCACCTTACGGGACACAGCCCTGGCCGCAGGTGTGTTAATATTTTCTATTTGTATACCCAAAGTCCCTTTTACCAAGAAGTCATAATCAATAAAAGCTCGATAACAATATTATACCTCGACTGGCACCAGAAGTCAATCGATAACTTGGACGTGTTTGCAAATCCACCCTCCGGGTCACGATCAATAAGAGCCTAATGACACAATGCAAACCGCTGATTTCTTCATAGGTTAGGCGCTGTGAAAAACATCAAAGCTCGGATGAATTCATAATTTGCTTAACTTTATTTGTTCTCGTTTCATAACCAGCTCATTCGATATTTGGTCTGTGTCCATCGATCCTGGAAGAGCAGGATGTGAGGCTGGGTACAGCATTGGCAGGATGGTTGTCACTTTCTCTCCTACTGAAGTCAAATCTGCTGGAAAAATGACTGAGATAATAAATGAAAAAATATGTGTGAAGCTGCCCGCGTTCGTTCCTCCCCCCCTTCCACCAAACCCCTCTTTGAGGCTCTATTCCGAGTGCATTTTGCTGCCCCACGTGTTTCTTTGGAAGAAGATAGAAGGGTGGAGAAAATCCAATTAAAAATGAGCAAATAAACGTGGAAAACGAACCTGTTCCAACTTGTTCAGCCTTGTCCCTCAGGTGGGATCTCACAGTAAGGTGTAAATAACAGTTCCTTTGTTGGGCGATCGCAACGTTCAGAGGATCTGACAAGGACAAGCGGTTAACAGAAGTGAATGAGCAAGATTGGTGGGGAGAAAAACTCTTTTAAAAAAACGAATCAGCAAGCAAGATGGAACGTTTGTATCTTTGAAAAGTCAGAACTTCTACCACGAGAAATGAGGGGCAAGTGTACCGGGGTGGTTTATCACGTGTGACGTGTTAAGTTATCAGAAGTGTCCACAGCTACATGGTCCAGGTTACTTTCAGCAGGCGACACAGCGTTAAGATGCTTGAGCTGGTTCGCTTATTTTGGAGGCCGTCCTCTTTAAAACTCCATTAACTACACATTCAGACCACCACCACCTCAGGCCCCCTAACGCCATTGTTACAATTTGCCCCGGTCTCCTCATCCTCATCTTCCTCCTTCACCTTCTCCTCATGGAGATGCAAGTGTTACTCTGTGACAGGCTGCCTACAGCTCTTAGATGCCAGTTATCTGCTTTTCACCGCCAGTAGCCTGTAGTCGGAGTTCATGAATTCTCTTTTTTTGCTCTTTATTAATCAATATTAAGGTATTTTTTGACCTGTTTCAATAAACCTTTTAATTACGGCTCCCTGGTTCATTGGGGGTTTGATTAAATAATTCATGAACATCATATGAAACCAGGAATGGCGGTAGTATCTGTGATGGTAATAATAAGACCTGCCATCACGTTGCAATGTAGACCCAGCAGCTGGCACCTGGCCTAGACCATATGAAGGTTTGGGTTTTGGTTCACTGGGCTCCTACTCTCGATGCCAAAATTTGAAATGCCAGCTTCACAGGTGAGCCCTTGTGTCTGAAGAGGTCAAGTCCAGCGAGCCAAGAAGATATGACCAGGGCTGTGATCTAATGGAGTTTGGTGACAAGGAGCATTTGGGGGCTGACCTTTCTGTGGTGTTTGTGAAGAGATGCTGTCACGACCTGCTCAATCCACCACTTCCAGTACTTCTAGGATGCAACTCTCCTACCCGTCCCTATCGGCTAAGGCAACGGTGAAAGACTTTGGTTGTGTATACAGGGGTAGGTTAAGGGGGGGAAGTGGATCTTTTAAGAGATATAATGACAGAAGCACTCCCTGCAAAGTAGAATCTGATATGTCAAACTGAGCCACTAGAGATTATAACGTGTAAGTCATGAATCGGTTGTCATATCTTCACATTTACACACTTCTAGTTTGTCTTCAGGAGAACTCTGAGATCACCAAGGCCTTTGGCACAGAGACCGTTTACTTTAACTTCTGTTTGCTCAAATAAACAGGCGCTTGCCATCAAAACATTCCTTTTACGTGGCACTTATTGCCAAGATCATGGGTCTCCAGAGATAGTCTGTGTCCAGCTAACTGTTGAGAACCAAAGCAATGATCTACTGCGGTGTCATGACTCAGTGACAGTTGGGGGTTTCTCTCTGTGGGGTAGAGGTGCAGCCTGGTCTTGGGCTCCACATTACTCATCCATCAGTCCTGCTCACGACTTCAGATAGGTGATGTGCAGCATCGTCGCTCTGCTGTGAAAAGAATATGTGGTGATGTTTGTTTTCCAGCCCCGTCCACCGTCATGTTGCGGGCTTGTTCTGGGATAGCTCCTCAGCGTTGTCCATAGATTGAAGACAGTAAAGGAAATCTCCCACGGCTTAGGCTTCATCTTTTTGATGAAACCGGATTTTCCTGTTTTAACATTTAATCCATGCTGGTTAGAAATCATATGGGTGGTATTATGAAGCCTAGCATATGGCCCACTGACTGAAGCTGGAATGGCCTTCAGCAGATCCACATGGGCCACCCAGCGTAACCACAGGAGGGATTAGGCAACTTAGTTAGTCAGACCCTCCTATAAATGACTGAGGTGGCTGGGATCCTCCTGCAATACATTTCAGGGAAATATGTGTGGATGTAGATATGTTTGTGCCTCATTGTCTTCCATCCGGGTGAGGCTGGTGCAGCGTTTCTCATGCGAGATAGGAGCACCGATAGAGGCTGATTCAGCTGGGCAGACTCTATGTCTGCCAAGGGGAGGGATGCAGATGAGCAGAGGCATTGGTTGACCTCCTGGAGCGGTGGCTCTGATGACCACCTCGGAGATTCAAAGAGCAAAGCCTAGCTGCAAGAGAACAAGCCCCACCACTTAACAATCTGAGAGCAGTTCAGCAGCTCAGGGATTAGGTCTGTGATTCTGCTGCTTCATTATCTGTTATGACACACTGTTCTTTGGGGAGGGAATCTTTTGAATGCTTTGTGCAAGGGCAATTTACGGCAGACCCTAAATCTCCTAGTCTTTAAAGCTCGAAGTAGGTGGAGGGGGGAGCGTTTTAGGCGGGTCGTCCTTCTGTGCACTGTGCTTGAACCTTCCCGACTTCAATACGGGGCTCATCTTTGTCTACCTGTGCAGATTAATGCTCGCTCTGCTGTCTCCTAAATTGCCACATCGCAATAAATGATGGCATCTAAAAGGTTTTGGACAGACTGCATACACTCCTCCGTTTGACCAAGGACCTCCAGCGTTACAGTTTGATTTTGTGTTTGTGCAAGTGGTTCTCTCGCTCTTAGAAAACTTCCAGGCATACTTGCTCCAGGTGTAGGTAAAATGGAAAATATTTACAGAAAAGCTTGCCGAAAGCCCCTCGGTATGACAACACAGGTAGTTTATGTCTTCCCGCTTGCGTGCAAAATAAGGAAAAATCCTGATCGGCGGTCTGGTTCAGCGTCCCCCAACTTCTTTACAGCTCTGTTATTGACCGTTTTGCTAGCTTGAATTTTCAAACGGTTGTATTTCAACCTAGGACGTCTGCGTTGTTAGTCAGATTATGATTACGACGCGTAGAACAAACTTACGGGATCAAAACGGTAAAAAAAAAAAACCGTTCAGAAGACAGCGAAAGAGAACATTTCTTTGTTGTTTTTACCGCTGCTTTGAAGCGGTTCCTAATTTGACTCAACATTTACACAGTGAGAGGTACTGTCATCCCGGCCCGCTTGTGGTCTTCGCCGAGGCTGTTTTTCTGTTTTGTTTCTTCCCCGTCGCAGTCGAGACCTTCGCCTCCTCCCGCGACTCTTTCGGTTCTGTTTTTTCTCGTCTGAGTCAGTTCACCGTGAGTGTTTTTGTGGCATTTGCAAAATTAGTCTTCTCACTACGCTCGCGGTACGTTCCGAGAAATTCGCTTGCGTTATATTTTTCAATATTATAATTATCTACATTTTTATTGCATTCCTCTTTTTAACTGAAGCTGTACTGCAGTTTAAAGTTTAGGTCATTTCCTCCCCTTATGATTTGTTTTATTTTATATATTAGCAGTAATTATAACCTTCCCTCGGTAATCATGATTTTATTAAAAAAATAAATAAAAACAAATGAACCAAAAGTGTTGCAACGTAAGTAATTGGGCCCTTCCAGGGCCAGTGGAATGGTTTCCAAACGCTTGTGGTAAGAATGAAAGGAGCAGATGTAGATTTAATTGCTTATGTCATTGGCTTAACCCATTTAAGCTGTAAACTTCCTTTCTTTGAAAGTCCCAACATATTTTTGTTGACTGTAAAGAAGGAATATTAATGAAGTCGAGATATCCGTAAGCCAGCAAGCTGCCAAAGGATCATAATGCCCATTAACACCTCGGAAAGGAGAAGAGACGCAACGGTGCTTCGAACTGCCCCGACCGAACAAAACACGCTCTGCGCCGTCGGAAGGGCCACGAGCGGCGTCACGTCCCGGGGGGAAAAAATTGTTAATATTTCTGAAACGGAAAGGGAAAGAACCGTGCTTTAAAATGGCGCAAATCGATGGAGTCCGGCGATAAAATACATGCCCGGTTTTGGCTGTCTAGGTGGTTATGGAGGGCTGATAAAAGACACGGGTGACATCACAGGTAGGGAAATATATTGCTGATATCTTAAAAACAAAAACAGCACAAATCTCAGTTTTGACGGCGCAAAAGGGGCGCTGAGGAAACATTGGGAGTTTTCTTTTTTATTTTTTTGGGGGGGGGGGGGGGGGGGGGGGTTCAGTAAAAAGGTAAAACNGTTTTTTTTTTTTTTTTTTTTGGGGGGGGGGGGGGGGCAGCTTCACAGAGCGTCGCGGTTCATATTTGCACGCCGCTAGTTCCTCGAAGGTGAAGCGCTGTGGGTGGAGAAGGTGGCAAGATGGATGGTGGGTGATGCGGCTCGATGTTGCGCTGCATGTAGATCAGAGACTGTCGCCTGGATATCACGCGACCAAGTCAAGCCTAACTTTCCGCGCCCGGGCTGGTGAGCGACGTTCGACGTTAAAATAAAACGGTGACTAATTTTGTCTCGCTTTTCTCTGTTCGAAGTGGCAAAATACCCCACTTAATAAAAAAAAAAAAAAAAAAACTTAAATCATAGATTAAAAAAGATCTTGGCGGTATAGATAATTCCTTGCACTCCTTAAGCTGCACCTTATCTGAAGTGAAGAAAGTCCTGCGACGTGGAATTTAGGACCATTTCTTGCTCCTCTCCTCCTCTCCCTGCCCGTTGCTTCCTCCTCTTTAAGTCGTAAAATATTGCCCACCATTTCCTGGCTCCAGGCCGCTCCCGAAGCGCCTTGAAATTTGTCTTTTCCCCAGGCTTTGCGTCCCGGGAAAAGAAAAGGTGAATCACAAGTGCGACTCATTCCAGGCGTCGTCGTCCATGATGGAGGGTCGGTTATGTGCGCGGTTTGCTTCGAAATAGACACACGAACGCCCTTAATCGCTAGTCAAACATGGGTGTTTGCGCAGGGTTTTTCTGCCACACGTGCTCTGCGGCCCCCGCTGGATTCGCTCCTTATCTCGGCTGCGACGGCCAAGCCCGTGGGACCCACCAGGTAGCCATGGAAACGGAGGTCAGCCAAGAACAATGGAAAGTGTTGCCAGGATTAGAGGCTCCAGAAACTTGTTTAATTTCGCCTCTGTTGTCCGCGGGACCAGCGGCTATTGAGAAAATGAGCTCCCACTCATCTGTAATGGATTCGACCGGCGAGGCGGTCGGCTGTCTGGCCAGTTTGGGTCTGACAAGATGGTTCGCCGTCGTCTTAATGGGCTGGGCAGACAACTCAAGGGGTTAAAAGAGACAGAAGGGTGGACATGTGCGCCGTACAGCTTGCATCTGCAAAGTCACAACATACGGCGGTGAAACTGTACTGTACATGACATTCATACAGTGTACATAAACAGTACATCTGTTGCTATGGTGCCAAGCCTAGTTACTTAGATACTTCTTGAGGTGTCCCCCAAGGGTCAGCTCCTCCTTGTTTACGTCAATGACCTATATGTATGGCCAACAAATCATTTTTCGTCCTTTTTGTTGGCGACATTGACATCTTACTTTTGGATGTGAACTATTATAGTTTAAAAGACAAATTAAACAATGAACTTGAATGGAAGGCAAAGAGTCTTTAAATGTTATTAAAAGTTCTTTTACTCGCTTTCAGCCGGGAAACAAGGACATTAACGGATGTCCTCCTACAAAAGTTCTTTAGACATGTTTTCTCTCTCAAAACAGGCATCAGTAACGTTCTCACCTCCATTAACCAGCTTCTCCCTCTGGTTTAGGAGCCTCGAGATCTTGAATGGTTGTTTTTCAGTCTTTAAGGAATCTCCTTCCCAGATGTTTCCACAACTGGTCTGCCTGGCTGTGTTTGGTCGGCTGAATCCGACTGTCAGTTAAATTTGGTCAGTTGGTTGGTTTGGTCACGTTTTCACATGTATGACATGGGGGCTGGATAACCGTGTTCTTTAAATAACCTCAAGTTTAATGTGTTTACTTGGGTTCCCTTTGTCGATTATATTTTGTCCGAAAATCTAATACCATTCGGTGTGACAAACAAGCAACAACAAGACAGGGGAAAAATAGTCTTTTTTTCACAGCACCGTCCCCTGCAGAGCCAGATCTTAAGAAACTGGACATGATCTGTTAAAAATGGAATTTCTGAGACAACGAAAAGGTGATCGGTTTTTTTGACACGCTTATCTAACAATCCCCACGTTGGAGGAATATAGGTGGAGAAGCTCCCTGTTCGTGTGTTCGGCTGCAAGAAAATGACAAAGAGATTTATTTTTGCAGGAGATAACAAAAAAATGTATGTTTTTCAGGTGTGTGTGTGTGTGTGTGTGTGTGTGTGTGTGTGTGTGTGTGTGTGTGTTTTAACTTTCCCATTGTTATCTTGAGGGTGTTGACTTGCTTACAAACATGATTTAAAAAAAAAGTTTATTTTGGCAGTCTGTTGATTCAAAACCTGCGCTGAAATAATGTACGATTTGTCTTTAACCTTTTCTGGAATTATGTCGGATAGCAGTTGATGATGCACCCCCCCAGCCCCCCGGCCCCCCGGCCCCCCGGCCCCCCCGCCCGGACTCTTATGCTAATTCGCCCGCCGATCTCCTCCCTAAGAAGGGGCCCTCGGTGGTTGGAATTCCCGTCACTGCGCTCGAGGCGAAGTTTCCTGCTCCCCTCGGAGCACGAAGCGGACATCACGGCAAGCATTCTCCACTCATGCCCAGTCATGAAATGCTTCCAGACCTCCATCCGCGCTTGCCACATGATTCATTCCTGATGCATTGTATAAAACACCGTTTCATCAGTACATCCTTCCACTAAGCAAATATCTCGGCGTTTTCTTCTAGCACCTTCTCCACACAGGCTCCCCGAGATGTAACCCGCCACGAATGGTTGTTTATGGGCATTTGCTGCCAAAGGGTCAGCAAAAAAAGAATCACTGTTGCATTATTGGTAGGGATGGCATAAGTACAATAGCATTTGCAGAGTGAAGAAATAAAGGCAAGAGCCCCCCCAACAAAGGATTATCCTTCCTTTGTGTTGTCATAAACTCGCCACCTCGGCCGCACACTTTTCTTTTAGAGCCGCTCTGAGAAAAATTAAAAATGGATGAATAAGTATATAAATAAAAACCTGAAGGACAACACATGCATTCTAATGATCTTCTTGAAAACAGATGCCTATTTTTCATGGAAAAAAGGGGGGGGGGGGGCTGGGAAGCTGAGAAATGGCTTCCTCCCCTTTGTCGGAGCACAAGGAGATCTAAAGCGTGTCCTGCTGGATTGTCTGGGAAAGAAAAAGTTTTACACATCTGTTGGTATAATTGCTATGCAGGGCCTCAGTTTAAGAGCATTCTGCCTCTCTTTAGTAATAAAAGAAAAAGGATTCTTGAACGAAACGCTCAGCGAGTTCCCGTTTGTTCTCGTTTCTGCAGATGTTACTTGTTGTTTAGGTCATCCATCACCGACTTGTGTTCTCGTCCATAAAACAGATTTTTTTGCTGGTGTCGCCCGTTCGCTCAGTTCCGTCGGCGTGCGAGTCGCGCCACTCAAGTATCGCGGTGGAAACAGCAGGGAAGCCTGGTCTGTTTGTCATCTTACGATCAAACAAATGAATTATGTCCAAACACTCATTCGATTTCCTTAAAATAGCGGCTAAAGCCTGCGAAGGTCGCGGACTCCGAACGGCTCGAAAATAATCTGAATTTAATTCATCGTAACGGTTGCGATTCCGCTCCGCGAAACGGGCGGCGTCGTTTCCGGCCTCGGTTTTGAGTCCGGCTTCTTGCCGACTCGTGCCGTGCGGTTTTTCGCGCAGTTGGACTTGACAGGGTTAAGACACAGAAGGCCGTCTAAGATTGAAATTCCTCGGAGGCGGCAAAGGACCCCCCTCCCACCCCACACGCAGAACCCGATTCCTTCGCTGCTCTGGAGCAGACGCTTCTTCACCTCCGGCCCCTCCAGCAGAGCCACGGGCAGACCCGAAACACGGCGGCGTATAATGTATGCGGTGAAAACAGGAAAATAAATGGGTTTTGTGGAGAGCAGAAAGGGGGTAATGCTCTGTGTTTTCTAAATGGGGAAAATGTAGGGCTTTTCAGAGTGAAAACACTCTGATGACTGTATTGTCGAGTGGTTTTTTTATTCAGCCGCCAGGTTTAATCCCCCCCCGAACACAACGGCTCCCCTGTCTTCTTCCAGAGAGACTTCTATTAACACATAGAGGAGAGGAGGGATTAATCCTGAACCCCTCTGGCCATTAATGAAAGCTGGGCAAGTGGTGGGCCAGTCCTCCCCCGCTTTAGCGGTTGCAGCCCCCGCCTCGTAGAAAAGCGGGGTCAGTTTGTTGTTTCAAAACAATGTGTGGAGGCATCTGAATAAAACCTTCCACTATACGTTTCTTTCTATCACGTTTAGTGTTTTCCCATTGTTTCCTCTTTTTCATCCTCGGAAAGCAATTAGGGTTGGTGGGTTTCAATGAGGGCCGAGTGGGGCTCAGGTCAACCTGCAGCCCTTTCTCAAGAGTTGCCGGTTCCCGGGCCCACGTTTACACAGCAAGGGCAAATATGCCTCGAAGGCGGGGGGGCTTAAAGCAAAATTAAATGTTATTTTGAGCTCGCGTGATTTCTCGACGCCGAGCCGCGTTTGCCGACGTTATTTCCCGCCGCATTTTTGACATCGACGCTACGACGGGGGAAAGTTCTCCAGTCGAACGCTGAAAGAAAACATAGTCCTTGATGGCGACGAAAGTTCTGGAATGAAACGGACGAGACAAAAGGTTCCAGAAATACTGGAGTGCCGCGGACTGCTGACGGTGGCTAAGTCGCAGACGGTAGGCATCCGCTGAGCCCAGTAAACGGGGACAGTTTACGCCGGGATTAGATAATAAAGCTTATTTCATAGCCTAAAAGGGCCTGGGTGAATAAAAAGGAGATCTTATAGCCTGTTAACAGGTGCGCGTTTAAACTCAAAGCCCTTCTCTGCGATTGTGACCAGGCATCCTCACGTCCGGTTGCCATGGTCACCGCTTCCTGCACCCCCAGTTTATCAATGAGGGCTTTTCAGCAGCCTGGGAAAGAGGAGGGCGAGGAGGAAGAATAGTTGCCGCCTCCGACCCCCCCGGCTCAGCCCGACAGACCGTGCCTGAGCAGGTATGAAACCGCGTCCCACCTCATTTCTGCCACCATCTCCTGCCCAGACGCTAAACCAGGCCGATATCCCGCCTCGCTTGACACGCGTCCCCACCCGATTTCTCTTATACGGTAGTAGAGCTGCGTTACGTTTCAGTGAAGCGTCACGCAGATCCTTCGCGACTTGCTGTATGTACCTTCATTAGACCACTTTCAAAAGTCCACGCATAGAGTTGTAACTGAGGACAACATGTCTTTCCCATATGGGCTATTTATGCTAAAAATATAGTACTATTTTCTAAGCTGTGCGGTGATTTTTCCTTTTCCGTGTCGCTCCTGCCCAGGAAACGGGTCACGTCCGCGGCGTTTTCACCGCACGTGTATCAGGAAAGATCGTTACTTTGTGGGACATCTTCTTTAAAAAGAGGGGAAAGCCCCAGTCCAGTGAGTCTTCCCTCTACACTGTGGTTTGTGGCGGCCTTTACAACGTTGGGCCTGCAGCCCGAATGATAACCCTGTCGCGCGGTTCCATGGATCCCTGCCCTGCTAATAGTTTCCAAGCCCAGGCGGGAGGGGTGGTAGACATTTCCTGTGGCTGGTGGCTGGGCGGGTGCTCTGCCGCACCACCCCGTACCACGAAGCGCTGCGGCCTCTACCCACGTCAGCGAGCAACGGCCACCTTTCGCAAACGCGTGGCCCTAAGGCAAATCGCTCGGATGATATGGCCGGTAATGGTTCACCGAGGGGAGCAGCGATTGAGGCGGAAGGTGGCGTACTTGTTACGGGTCGAGGCCTCGAAATTATTCTCCTTTCAAGTTCCATTCAATTTACTTTTGTCAGCACGCGCTCCTTTGAGGGAACGCAGCAGGCGCAAGGTGCAGGGACTCCCCCGGCTGCATAAAACGGGAAAGTTGACCACCAAAGTGCTGCTAGAAAAAATAATAAAAATGAGTGTGGGTGGAAAGGCCGTTTGTAAGAATCTTGCAAAGTTATGTCACCAGGTTTAAGAGGATCTTGCCAAGCTCTGAGACCAGTCACACTGCTGAATGCAACAGCATCGCTGCTAATAATATCACTAATAATAATAATATTAATACTACTAATGATGATGATAAAATCAACAACAACAACAATATTAATAATCTTATTATTATACGAAAAAAGATATAACGTCTTATCTTGGATGTATAAAGTCACCTTTTTTGGCTTTCTGAAAGTAACGCTTTGAGGACGGTATTAAATGTGGTCCTTGAGGGACAATAAGAGCACAAGTCCTTGACAAACTTGACATTCAATTCCTTCCTTAGCTGAGTTAGTTCAAGGTACCTTCTGCGCGTCCAGTAGCTGCATCACGAGACCGTTCTTACAATCGCTGCGCCGGGCGAGAAGAAACGGACACGCGAGCTGCCCGATGACCGCGTGCGAAGGTTCGTTCTTCGCCGTGGAGCAGCGAAGTCTCTCGAGCTGTCCCTCGTGCCCTTCTGAGGTCAAATTTTTTATTTTTCAAAGGCTTTATAGGTGCAGCATTCTTAGAATACAACACCACAGCCGAAAGCCTTGGAGGCAGCTATGTGATTTAGTTTGCGGCGAGACAGCTATATTTGCTGTAGTATTGGACAACGGTACTTTACGGATTGTGTGTTGGAGCGGTCTGTGATTCAGTGTGGTGAGAAACCTTGTGGCCTAGCAACTTTTAAAAAAGATTTTAAACCCAGGCCGGATTGTGACGCTTTGCGCGAGTTTCTCTGGCCACAAAACGTCGAGCAGAAACTGCCTGCCAGATCGGCTCGTGAAAACTTAACTGACTTTGCAGTTGTAAGCGCTGGATTCTCACGGTTGACTGAGAAGGCCGTGGATTTACTGCGAACTCAACGCGCTAAAACCGGTGCCAAACTCAACAGCAGGTAACACCTCGGGCCATCAGTTCAAATGCGCCAGTGTGGAGTTTGCATGTTTTCACCCCGTTTGCGTGGCTTTCTGCCCGCAGCCGTGTGACACGGACCGCGAACGAGCAAAAGAGATATAGCCCCGCCGTCTTGGCATCCCGTCCCGAGTGTTTTCTTTTTCACGCTCCCTGCTTCTGGGTTACGCTCCGGAGCAGCCCAGCCCTACACTGGATATGCACTTATTGATAATGGATGAATGGATGGATGTTCTAGAAGTCAGTCCATATTTCTTCTGAAGTCGACGAAGCGTAGCAAACTTACCGATTCGAGGTTAAAATCCGGCGATCAACAGTCCTCTGGTTTGTCTCCTTTTGTCTCGCCTTCCCTCCAGCTCAGAGTCACGAGGGCGTGGCTTCTGCACGCAGCATTCAGGCCCGGTGTTGAAGGAAAACCTGCCACGTGTTGCGTGAGACTCGGTCGTAATGCCGTACTGTCGATGGCAGCGGTTGTCGTTTCTGCTTGAATTAGAATTAAAATGAAAGCATAAACAACAGAGCAAAAAAAAAAAAAAGAAAAAATCCCGTGGCTGTCCCAAGCTCAGGAAAAAAAAAAAAAAACTAAATGCAATAATAATTTCAAGATTTGTTTCTCTGGCTAGAAAGACCTTGCTGTGAGTTTAAATGAAATCCGATGCGCTTTTGCGTTTACAGCCCCGACGCGACCGGAACCGGAAGACATTTTGCAATTTCACCATCATCACCGCCATCAGTCGTTCAACCTCGGAGGTCAGGGGTTCACCACTTACGGCTTTCTCAGTCTCCCTGCATCTCTTGCAGTTCGCTGCTGCTCTCTGGGATGTTGGCGACGGCCAAACCCGTCGACTCACGGACGTCGACTTCCCAGCTTTTCCTTCGTTCGCCTTCGTTTCTGCTCCTGACACAGTGCCGCGCAAGACGACTTCCGCAAGCCCAGCCAGCCTCGCTCGGTGGCACGTTTCGCCCCGTCGACAGACCTTCGGCGGAGACGGAAAGAACGCCTGAACCCGTGACCAGTCTCCCGAATTAAAGCTTGCGAAAACAGAACTGCGGAAGAGAAGTATTAGACCAAACCCCAGCGACGTCTAGTTGTGAATTATGCTGTCGGTATATCGAAGTAAATCTGTAGATCAGGGTTTGGAGTAACTTCTTTGCTCCATAAATGAGAAACTAAAGGAACAGAGTGCTCGCATGCTGGAGATTTTGGCGCTTCTCTTCTGTCGTAATACTTCGTCGCTGTCGACAGAGATGAGGATAAAAGGACATTAGAGAAGGAAGGCAGAGCGGGGCCGAAAGACAACGTTTTGCCCTGCAGGAGTCAACAGCGCGACTTACTGCTGTCATCTTGTCAGGGATAACCATGATTGAACGCTGGGAATTCCAGAGGGAACAAGCAGGAACTTATGACGCGGATCTGTACTGCAGTGAACGCTGCCCATGTGGATCCATTAAAGATTAAAGATTCGTCAACTGCTTCTGTCTTTGATCAGTTTCCAGGAAGCCCTGTTGCTGGCGGCAAGCTGAGGGCTGACTGAGACTGGCAACCTCTTATTACCGCGGACTGAAGATGCCCAGGCATGAGGGACTCGATTATCTTGCCTCAACCTTGTATCTCCGAATCCGGGAGGCGAGAGCGATACGTGACGTCACTGGAGACAAGCGAAGTCGCGCTGAACCAGCAGCACGGCACAACGGCGCCGTTTGACGGAACCGAAGGTGGTTTCACACCGAAGTCAGTCATTTTCGGTGTCGCTTTGTGACGGCTGTGGATCGGGACTGGCCTTCGAGGGCAGAAACGTGCCAGCGAAGCGGCGTTCTGGATTTACGGGTTTCATCGGCTGTTGCATCCTTGGTGCTAAATGTCAGACCTTACGATGGCACCAGACAAAAAACAAGCGAGGCGTCAGACGAGGCCTCATCCTCTGTAAGGTCGGACTGATGTACTTTTGAAGACGATGATCTCTTGCAGTTGTTTCTTGACTCTAGTGCCAGATCGTGAGATCGTCAGATCTCTTTTCCATGAGAGAGGCCATTACCATGAGTATCGGGCGGATTAGGCTCTCATCTGGATAGCTGACGTTGGTCTTACCTTCTACCATGGCTTGGTTGAAGCATAAGACGTTCCTGGATTCATGTCGGTTAGCAGCATGACAAGCTTTGTTTTGGTTCTGCATGTAGCCTGTAATTTTAGAGATTTAGGTCCATCTCGGCCCCTATAATTAATGATATTTCTAATATTTAAGTGCATAGATATATAAAAGTTTAATTGCCCTACATATCAGCAGAACAGCAGCTGCTGGTACATAAACCTCTAACTGGAAACACAGGTCTGTTTCCATAGTGACGGCCTTTACCAGTGTATTTCTTAAACCAGCACCCACCCGGCAACTCTTGCTTTTGTCACCCCTCCAGATCTTGCTCTCTGGGAAAAGAACTGGAAGCGAGATACACTGAATATGGTCTTCTGACGGAGGAAGAAGGTAAAGGTGTCCCGTCCTGCGAGGTGGCAAAATTGCCAAATTGACATTTCCAAGCTGTGCGAGGAAAAAATAAATCGGTTATAGTCTTCTTGCGACTGGAACCACACCTTTCTTGCGACAGCATGTGGTCGTCTGGTGCTCACGGCCGCGCCTGCGACTGGGACAGACTGGCATTTTTGGAATGGGCCACAGCCAGCTCAACGCTTAATGGGAGAAGCTGTGTGGCCAGACCAGCCCAATGGTGGGTATATTTTCTGAGACCTGGACTCATCGGAAAATGTGACCATGACCGGAGATGCATAAGGGTGCGAGGATGGATTTGTCCCACTTGTGGATTTGTTTTTTCGCCAGGCTCGGCTTCCATCAGAAGGGTGATGACAAGTATAGATCTTAGACCCTTCTGTGTTTAGATTAAGATGTACTTGACTTTTTTCCCTTAGAACCCACACAGCTTTAGTGAGGTGTAATATACTTAAACATGCCTGAATTATGCGTTAAGACTCACTAACAAATTTAAATTAGCATCCCGTGTTCAAAACGGTATTTTTTACAGGAGGAACAAATGCAGGAATACACCGCACATGCAGCACTGTGCTCGGTGCTCCTTTTACAGAACCGTATTTGCTGGAATTTTGTTCTCAGCGACTCGATTTATTTCAGAACAACGAAATTCAGAATTAGTTTAGGGTGATATTTGTTTTGCGAGAGAAAACGGGAAGAAAAACAAACGGGTAAAATGTCCACTTTGCATAAATATTTGGTTCGCACACACGAATACACTTGGAGCTCAACTTACGGACGCAACTGTGACAAGAAGCCTGTTTTCAGCTGGAACTGTGCCTACGTCCAACCACAACAAATAAAATCGTAATATTATAGCTAAGTCCCTGAATTATTAATGCATTTGCTTTTGTAAAAAGCATTAAATGAAGGTAAAACAAACTTAACATTCACATTAAGACCATTCAGTTATCGGCAGCTTCTACAATGGAAGGTGTCAGTATTCCTTTACCCTGAGAACACTTTTTTTAACACAAAGCCAAGTCAAAGTTACTAAAGATCTACTTTAAAATAGTAATAAAAAAACAACCTTCACGGCCTCGTGTTCAACGTGCTGTTCCTCGTCTGCCTTTGACAGAAGTTTTCACTGTTGGATTTTAAACACTGACTACGGTATGGGACTCATTGGAGGACAAATAAAACCTTCCATGAGGACGGGAACTTGCATCATGACAGACAAGTTCCTCTGTTTATTTACTGTGTGCTTTCTATAAACTCTTGGACATTCAGTAGTTACTATATAATAAGTGAAAATAAGCTGTATGTCTATTATTGCCGTCTCCCACCAGCGGGGAATTTAGCAGTTCAGCGCCCAGTGAATCCGGGATCGGCTCCGGACCGCTGTGACCGCCCCAGGATTAAGCGGTTGAAAATAATGGATGGACTTTTATTTTAATGCTTGTATTAGGTGCAAATAATTGTGTTAAATGTGGTCAAATGGCCATTCCTAAACTGGCCTGTTCTGCATTCCATCACCTTCTAAAGTTAGATCGAGTTATTTTTTTGTTCCCAGAATCCCGCCCGGAAGTTGAGTGGGATGACGCCTCCGTATCCCCGGTTTGCTCAATCTGAAGGGTTCTTGATGCTTGGTGGTCTGGTCTGCTAATGGGTGTTACCATCTGGGGTGATACTGGTGGTGGGCAATAAAGGTGTTAGCACAGGGGCAGGCAAACCGATTCACATTACAGAATCTTTCTCTTCTACCAGATGTCCTGTGTTAAATTCCTGGTTTGGCCTTGTGCTTGGGGTGATTGTGCTTCTGATAGGTGAGCTGTCTCCCAAGCTCCAGTCTGAGTAGAAAAATTATGTAGGCTGTATTACAGTATTGCATATAGTCTCTGTGTTTTGCTCAATCCTATTTTAAGAAGATGCCCGGTCCCTCCTGAAAAGCAGCTGCACAACATGATGCTGCCACCACCATACTTCACAGAAGGGATGATGTTTCTTGAGGGATGTGTCATATAAGGTTTGCACCACAAATAGTATTTTGAGTTTTGGCTAATGTAAGCTGGTGGGTAGTACACCGCAGCTCCTCAATGCCAGCCCTGACAACCAGCTGCTACCATTTGAGATGTAAACAGCAGAGACATTTAAGGCAGCTGTTTGGAGGGACTGGAACAGATCTCGAGGAGTACAGGTGGGCTCCCTAGAATAGCTCTCGACTGTTTATGTATGGATTTTCTTAAGACATGGTCTTGGCGCCTCAGACACCCTGAGAGACATCCACCAGAATCCTATTCAAGCTTCCTTAATGGTGAAGGCATGGAGACACAAGCAACAAAGAAACAGCAGGAGCGGAAGGCGACTGGAAATGCTTCTCTGATCAGGTTGACAGATGTATGGCAAAGCATTCACAGCAGAGGTGGCAACCAGATTTGTCCACATAGGTCACCCACAGAGAAGCAAATGAGCAGCAGGATGTGCTGCGGGATGTAAGGATTCCGTGGTGGACTGAATGAACTGGTGGTCCTCTGTCATGCACTGAGGACCATCGTCTTGCCGGTTGCTTAGGACTGCCTCACATTCTGCTGGAGGTATCTCTTCAGACAGCTCAGGGCCCTGAGATTTTTCTGGCGACGGGCGGTAGGCGCAAGTACTGGACTTTTAAACAGTTGTGTGTTATTTTGCATACTGTAGTTCTCAGCTGTGTGCAGAGTGAGGAGCAACTGTGGTACGAAATCCTAGTGCTTTCTCAAACGTCCTTCAACAAGGGTCAAAAGTGGACGTGAGAACGTGGCTGACGGGCGACTGGTGTACAAAATACCATTAACACTATTGTTCTTAGCTGTAGCTCACTTGCTTGCTCACTGGTACATTGTTGTAGACTGCTTTGGAGAAATAGACGTGAACATCTGAAGATGCATATTAGGGACATTCTTGGTGCCTGACCACATTAACAAATCACTGCCTTTCAAAAACCTACGACAACTTGAACAATGTCTGAATGAAAAAAGAAGCAATGGCTTGTCCTTCAAGCAGACATGGCCTAGTAAAGCCCTGGATGGATGTGAAGAACAAGGTGTCCTCAAGCTCTTCCTGCAGTGCTCGTATGGAAAACCACTTCCCACTGGGCTTCCTCAGACACCCCTGGGACCTGGAACGAGAGGCTTTCCACAGGCTGAGGCTGCTGAACTAGTCTGCCTTGTCGGTCAAAAACTGGCAGAAGGTTGTGCCTCACAAATATGAGCCACATTCATATTTTAAAGGGAGCACTTGACTCTCTGTGCCAGAACAAACAGGTGTGCTAGCCAAAGCAGGGTCAGCGTTCGCGTGTAATTCCGGCTTCAGATACCATACAAAGCAGTTCATTACCAATTTGATATTTTGTTTTGAACTCAACTTTCACTAAACCAACAAATCAAGAAATACGATCAGTGGGTCTTAATGTATAAAATGAGAATATCATACCATTATATATAGAAAGCATCAATTATTAGTTTAATTGTTCATGCTCGGTTGGTTTACAAGATTACCGAATAGCAGTGGCATACGCTGGTTCTAAAGTTGAAACTGACGTCTTACGGACCCCGCCACGGACTAGGGTGCAATGACAGTCATAAAGTCCTCCGAGGTAGGAGTCACCATCCAGAACGAACAATGCAACAGCCAATCACATATTTCAAACCTCAAACTTGGGTAGACCTTCCTGCCTTCATGTTGTGGTCTGTGATGTCAAGGAGGCCTTTTCCTTTGAATATCCATGTGTTTCTTACCACTAATATCAAACAGATGATGCAAAACCTCAAAATGAGGGTCTTTCAATAAGACAAGTAGTCAAAACAACATAAAATAAATGGCGAGAACCCACTGTAACCTAGCATTAGATATAGGTCCAAGCTTATTTTTAAACCGGTCCCCGGTACAGGTTTTGTTATGCTGTGTTGCTACAGTTTCGCGGAAACAGAAGGAGGGGCTTCAAACCTGACTCGGTCTAACCGGAGCCGAGATTATAGTTCATCTTCTTAACACTGGAAGTTCAAAATCAACCTGAAACTGTCCACTTGTACCCAGATGTGGCCTAAGCTAACAGACGCAAAGTCCCGACAGGTGTAAAAAGGACTGAAGTGACGGAGAAGTACGAAAACAGCCGTAAAACGCCGGGCTGCGTTGCGGTGGAATTCGCTTCAAATTACACAGCATTAAACATGAGCTTTGGGAAAGGCCGCGCTGTTCGGACCTTGGAATTCGGAGTCCCTCTTCACGATCTTTCCGCTTTTGTTCGAGAAATCTGAGAACGTGGCCGATACGTCAGGGTTCTCTCCCCGCTTTCCACGGAAGGATATCAGACGTAGCTTCTAAAGAAACCAAATCTCTCTTTTAAAAAAATGTCCCATGCTTATATTTAACTCCCCCTCCGGCTGCGTTTTATCCTCGGGTCGTCTAACAACCTTCTCGCCTGATTCATTCGGATAAAGAGGCCGGTCTGGGCCGGGCGAACGGCTGGAGTCGAGTCGGGAGGATCGCTCCTGGTCGAGTTAATGCACCACGCCATGAATTTCCCTGTTTAACTGTGGACGTCTGAGAAGTGAGCCACGTGACTGCACAAAGAAGCCGCATCCTACGTACTGTTATGGGGGAAGATGCATTTGGACAACCTGCGGAACAGCGGAGACACTCAGCAGAACAGTACCCATTACATTTAGGGTGTGGGGTGATAGCTTGACAGAAGGGTGGTCTTTGATTTCTCTGCGGGCCTCTATTTTTCAAAAGAACTATTAATGGGACAACTGGAAGCCCTTACATACATCCTTTTATATCGCCAATAGACTGTTCTCCTTGCCAAATTGCTAAATGGGATACATACCCCCCACCCACCCACCTCCCAGCCCACGCTCTACAATGAGGATCAAGTGTGAAGTGGTTACAGCTACATTGTCTGCCAGCCATCTGTCCCCCTCTCCTCTTCGTTTCAATGGGTCTGTTACTTTGCCCCCTGACAAGAAGCACGGCTTGCAGAAAACATCCCCATGAACTAATGATTCTGACACATCAACAAAGGCCGCCTTAGAGCAGGGCGCACACAGCAGGGTCTGTTTTTCTATCTCATATTTTTTAATGACAAAATGTTTGTCAGAAACAAACGGATTTATTTTTCTCAATCCAGGCTATAGTACGGCAGCTTATGCGGTTCCGGCCCTCGGGGTTTCAGACTACTAACAAAACACGTCTTACTTCTGCTCTGGTGCCTGTATGGCATGCTTTTCACATGCAGGAAAGTGGCTGAAAGCGTAAACCAACGGAACAAAATAGCGCGGCCTTCCATTCACGGCCTCGTCCTGCCGTCTCCAATGGCTTCATTTACAAAGCACCTGCGGTCGGCGGACAATCTCGACGTTTCTAAATGACTCCGTCCAAACAAAGGGGTCCGTGACGGCAGATCATTTCTACTTTTTAACCAGCAGGTCGGTGGGCTCGTCCTCGTCTCGCGTCCTCCATGTAACGCTGCGCTTCTGCATTCGGGACCCGCTGCTAAAGCGCTTCGACCGACTCGGATTTCATGTCGTCCAACGACACGAGTCGACAGAACTTTAGCGTTTCGCTCCTGGACGGACAAACTTGTCTTCGCCTGGTCTTCAGCATCAGGGCAGAATTTACGTGGCGGGCGGGCATCCCGGAGGAGGAACGAGTCTTTCTGAAGTTTATTTTAGTAGAATAGCGTGACGCGGATCATCACGGTCGTGATTCGTGCGTAAATTAATATCGAGCTAATAATTTGAATTTAATAAATGCGAATTTAAACTCCTTGGTTTAGCTCATGTACTCGGTCCCGGCTGGGATTCTTTTTCCGGAAATTTTTGCTTGCGTTGTTTGCGCAAAAATAATATCTGATATGTTAACATGCTGACGTTTGATGCGTTAAAATGTTGAAATGCACGAAGGTTGTAAAATCGTAAACACATTAAGAAACAATACAAACGAAATGTGAGGCTCGCGGTATTTTCCCTTTTTTGAGTGTCAACCGGTTAGAACTGCACAGGTAAACATTTCTGCACAGTTAAAACGTCAGGTGAAACTGTACTTTCCACAGACGGGGAAGAGACACATAAACTGACCATCGGTGGCATAATCTATAAAGCACTGCCAATTTATCCTCGTGTATTTTCCCCATTTCACACCGAAAATTACTTCTCCCTCTCAGCCACAGCACAATAACCTTATTTTTAAACAATTTTAATTATTATACTTATATTTAAACCAGTGTACCAGATATTAGCTTTGAGACAATGGTTTTGCACAGGGGAAAGTCACCCAAACGTAAACTTTTCCCTCTTTAAGTTGTAAGAGCTGTTGTTTGAATTAAGCGGATGGGTTTAAAAAAATATCTCCAGATTTATTTCGGATTATGTGGAGAGAATGAATACATTATTGTAATGACTGGGATAAGATGTTACGACTACAAGAAAAGGACCCTTCCTATGTCGGCTGCGGCGTGAAACCCGACTGACGTCGGCTTTCAGGGCCCAAAGAAATGCAAATAAAATGATGCAAATAATCTGGAACAGAATTAAAAATTACAAAACTACTGATGTAACCGATTGTTTAATAATTCAGTTCTATACATTTCGGCCGCACTAAACAGGTCAAAATAGCTCGTGTCCGAACAGAACGGATGTAGTGTTTCCCTCCGTACCGAAAAAATAAACAATCTAATTGTGAAAACTTAGCAAACAACAGAACACTTTTCCCAAAGTATATAAATATTTCACCAGTTACCTTGTGATTTACTGTTAAAAAATCCAAACTCACGAGAATCTGAGTCGTGATAATTCAGGCAGAAATATAAAAACAACAATGACAATAATAATAATAATAATAATAATAGCTTTTCTGGAGAATGTAAATGATGCAAAGTGCCAAAACCTATCCTGCTTAAAAGGTGCACCTATATGGGATCTTTATCACTTTTAATTTCACTCTTGTTCTGAAGTTTTATGTGTAGAACTAAAATGTTAGAAAGCAGACGTTTCTGGTAGAGATCCTGTGACCCTTCAGCTTTTCTTCCACCCTACTGATCACATTTGCAGGTCACACAGACTCTGGAAGCGGAATTTGACTTGGCAAACCACGGCATGCGATGCATCTCCATTGTGCTCCTGCCAGCGAGTCGGAATTTTGGCCGGCGACTGTTTGCGCTGGTGGCAAAACACCCCCCCCTTTGGTGGCGATGCCTGCGAGCCCTAAACCTCATCAGTTAACAGTTATTTACCTTTATTACCATTCAATGCAGCACCGAACCACACAACCAACACCAACCAACACGTATTCAACGTATTTATGCATTTTTTCTAACCACAACCTGCGCCACAGCCAACTCAAGCCGTTGCAGCTGCCCACCGTTCGCTGAAGTCAAAGACACGGGAAGAAACGAAACTGGCGGTAAGAAGAAACAGGCAATACCACAAAAAAAGATACGCACCTTCAGTCAGTTTCTGAAAAAAATTTTTTTTTTTTTTTTTTTTTTTTTACACTTAGTACAAAATAAGACATTTCTACCCGTTAGTGCTCTGTTTAAAAAGATACTAAATAAACATAAATAAACATTTTAGTTTTCAGTGTTCAAACAAACAGTTCCAGTGTGACTGGACAGCTAGCACGCTCTTCCCTGTTCATGCGAGTTCAGCGTTCATCGTGGCCGAAGGCACCATGCTAAGCGTTCTTCATTGTAACTAAGCTTAAAAATGGCGTTCCAGTTTGTGCATTATTCAGACGTTTCCTTTTCCCTGTCACCAGCAGGTCTGGGTGTCTTAAGAGAAATCCTTACACTGCAAGACCTCTTATTTGTACTGCGTTCTACTGGAAATGTGGCCTCATCCCGCAGCATCCTGGGATTTTGAGTCCTTGTGTCGCCTTTACAGCCTTAGCATGGCACTGCGGAACTACAAATCCCAGAGTGCACCCTGCGCTCACAGTCCAGGCACTAATTGCATCCTGCAAATTACGACTAAGATCAATCTGGACACATCAGTGCATAAGAACAGATCATTCTTTTTTTTTTCGGTAACAAAGTGGACTTTACCTATTTATATTCGAATATAGAATGTGCAAACAATGCCGTGAAGAGCCGATATCGTGAATCCCATGCGTTTAGAGTTTTGTTCAGAATCTGTCTCCAGAATGATTCTTAGGCCTTGAGTCTTCACCGTTCCGAGATGCACCGTCGATAAGTCCTGCTGGGCCCTTTGGCCTCGGTCTCCGGCAGACCAAAGGTCTCCCCATTTTCTTCTGCTCTTCCACCTCCTCGGGCCTTACTTGCAGGTGAACACTTCTGTCCGCTCAGAGCAGGTGTTGCACTTGACGAAACAGCACCACTGGAACTTGCAGTTGCACTGCCACACTTTGGTGTACTGGTGTGTGTTGTAGCCCCGGCCGCAGCACATCAGGTCGCAGCCGTCTGTATGCGGGGAGGTGCGGTTGCAGAGCCGTCCTTGGGTACCAACGCTGCCGGTGGCGGCGTCCTCCTCGCAGTAGTTGGGCGAGCGGTCGATGTAGACCAGGTCTGTCTCGGTCGGCTTGCGGTAGCCCTGGCTCTTCTTCACCTTCAGGAAGGTGGGCTGCCGCAGCCGGCTGGCCCGCACTACCTCCACGTGTACGGCCTCGTTGTACTTGTCCTTCAGGATGTAGCCGATCTCCCGGAACTTGGGCAAGGTGGTCCAACAGGTCTTGGTGGTGCAAGAGCCCGAAACACCATGGCACTTGCATTCCAGCTTCATCCGCTCCTCCAGAACCTGAGGAGAGAGCCGAGATGAGTGGAGATGCTCATGTGGTCAGCACCCGACTGTCCCTCCTCGCGCTGAACACAAATTATTATACTTATGTTTACACCAGTGAACCAGCTATGAGCTAAAGATGTTTGTTTTTGGTTGGCAAGGGAGAATTTAGTCTTTTTTGGCCTTTTTTCATAATGTTCTGTCACTGTATACTGTATACACTTTTGCAATTCTTCACAAGCCTAAATAGGCCCAACCCATCAATCTGTTCTCTCCGCAAACCTCTCATCCACAAAGGACTGCAAATCAGTGTATATACAGTGCTGTGCAAAAGTGTTAGGCGTGCAACTTGAATGTGTTGAGAAGTACAGGTAGATTCTTATCCACCATCAGGGGGGTTTCTGGTTGGTCCCAAATTCATTGTGCAGCCTGAGAATGACCTCAAACACCCAATCTCAGTCATACACAACTATGTTGAGCAAAAAGAAGGAATCCTGCAACAGATGGTCTGGTCCCCACAGACCCCTGATCTCAACATGATCCAGTCAGTCTGGGAGGACATGCAGAGACAGTCAAAGTGTGCAGAAGAACTGTGGCCAGTTCCTCAAAATGTTTGGAAGAACCTACCAACCTCTACCTTAAACTGCATGCAAGTTTGCATAAGAGAATTGATGCTGTTTTAAAGGCAAAGGGTGGTCCCACCAAATATTGATCTGACTGAGGTTTTTTTTGTCTCCTGCACTTTTTAGAAGGTTTATTGATTAATAAGTATTCATGGAATTATTTTTGGAACCATCCTCGCTTTGTAGCATTTTTCCCACAGGAGCCTAAGACTTTTGCACAGTACTGTAAATCTGAATAAAAAGAGGAACTGCAGTAAATATTTAGCATTCAGTCATGTTTTTGCAAGGAATGGAACATAGCGTGCAAAAAAATCTGGGGCGCGTGCAGTTTCATTAGCTTTCGTGCCAAAGGTAACGCAGCACAGCCGTCCCCCAGGCGCGTGTAATCGGCGCCCTGCGGGTCACACGAAAAGCCACCTTTATGAGAAACCCCACGCGAGGACAGAATTCTATCTCAAATTCAAATTTCGAGCCTTGCTGGCGACAAGCAGCATCTCCCACTCCCGAGACTCCCCCCCCGTGCGTCTTAGCTCCTGCACACAAGCGCCTCTCAGAAATCGTCTGACTTTCTACTACAGTACAAACCAGTCATCTTTCATAATATGCCCTGAAGCAAAGAAACTTTAAAGTGCTGAAAGGTTTTGAAAGGTCGAAAGGAAGGAAAAACCTTCACTATCCATTTAAAGGCAAAAAAAAAGTAACACAGAATTGGCTTGAAAGGTAGTGTTGCTATGGGGGGTTGTTTTGTGACGTGATTTTTTATTATCATTATTTCATAACTGCGATGGTCCACAGTTTATTCCAGAAGAACTGAACTGTCAGCCTGCTGCATGGGAATCGTTCACAGTCCTTCGTTCACATGTATGCAGAGACGAATGAGCTCATCGATTTAGTACGTGTTTGCGGCGTGGGAGGAAACCAGAGCGCTCCGGGCAAACCCACATGAGCACGTGGAGAATTTGCAAAACTCAAGTCTGTGTGATAGAACGGACTTGGTTCCAGAGTGGATTTTCTCCAAGCTGGAGCAGTAAGGCAGAGACGTGGAAAGTTGTGCGATAAAATGCGGGATCCTTTTGTGGCAAAGGAACAGATTATTTATCCCACGTCGATGTTTACGCGCTCATTCTCCGATTTATACAACTTGTAATTGAGTTATTTTTATGGAAATTCACTTTAGTAACAGACTTTCAGGAACGAATTACATACATTTATTCAACACATTTTTGTCTAAATTTTCTGGGCACAGATCTCAGCATCTCGCCTGTTTTTTGCTTTTGCTCTATTTACTTTGATGAATGTTGTGGTTTTTTTCAACCTTTTTAATCTTCTCTTCTACAAAAGCACATGGGCTGCATGTTGTCCACCCAAAAAAAAAAAACACATTTTCTGGACATCTGGTAGAAATTGTGCAATATGGAACAAAACTGTCAAAAGTAAGCAAATATTTTAACGGTTTGGAGGGTTAGATCAACAACGTAGCACATGGGTGTCGTGTACAAATAACCAGGGGTGACAGTGGACTCAAGTGCACAGTTTAATTGAACACTTGGACATCAGCTATGATAGTTGAGGCTCAGCAAGACAAACGCAGAGAGCTGGACTTCTTCAGATGAACTGGGCATGGACCACAGTATGATTAAGACAGGACTGTGGATCTAACAAACTGCTGTATCCCCAAAGCAAATAAGACACAAAGTCTTTTTTTGGGACAAGTCACCGGTGATGTCAGGCGAATGGCAGCTTGTCTCCTGAGCGATCCGCGATGACGGATGGAAATAGTCCCCCAGCGGAATGGGGCCTGCAGTCCCAGGGTTCCTGACAACTGGCTGCTCAACTTAAGAACATGATTGGGACTGATGCCGATATGCATGTTTGTCCAAAATTACTTTTAGCACTAAGACAAACTTTACAAAGGCCACATCATATTGACATCCCTACCCTCGCTCACGAGTTAGAATATGGAAAAACTTCAGATTAAGCCATAATGCATAAAATTACTCTCCAACACTTCCAGTCACTGACTTTAACTGTTTGTCTAATGCAGGGCTGGACCAGACCCCAGGACCAGACACTCAGATGCCAGGACCAGACACCTGGACCAGACATCTGGACACCATGACCAGACACCCCGGGACACTGGGACTAGACACCAGGACCAGACATCTGGACACCAGGACCAGACACCTGGTCCAGACATTGGGACACCAGGACCAGACACCCAGACACCCAAACACCAGGACCAGACACCTGGATCAGGCATTGGGACCAGACACCAGGACCAGACACCCAGACACCAGGACCAGACACCTGGATCAGACATTGGGACACCAGGACCAGACACCAATTCAGAGGAGGGTAACATACTACTTTTTTACCTACTTCACAGTACATTCATATGAAAACTCCTGCTGTAAAATTTCTGTAAATAAAAATCCATCTTTTCATACTGAGTGCAAATTGTTGAGGGATTCACCAGGTAGGCGTGTGTGGTGGTCTTCAGCTCCTGGCCGCTATTAACTTTCATCAACACAGTCAATAAAAGCTTAACAATACAGACGTCCCTTTATGAGTGAGGATTCTGTAAAAACCTAGGATAATATGATAAATAAAAATACTTTTCATCGCAACATCAGCATCGCACCGCATTAAATTTAAAATCAAATCAAAATGACTGGCGATGACTGCTGATCGAGCCGTTCATCCCTGAAGAACGTTCCTCACGCTGTCATCCATTCACCAACGCGGACAAACTCCGGTCCGGGTGTGTTTCGCGGCCGACTATCAGTTGGGTGCAGAAACGCAGGCTGGTTCCACTCCACAACTGGCACACATTTTGGAAGCTAACAGTTAAAAAAAAAATCCTTTAAAAAAAAAATGTTGGCATCTTTGAAGATCAGCAAGTCGAACCTTTGGGACACGAGCGGCCGGTTTACTGGAGCGCTGTAGAGACGGTCTTGGCTCCATCTTTTTGGGAGGGGTAGATTCTCTTAAGAGGTCTTATGCGTGTGCTTGCGTGTCGATGAACGTTCCGTTAAAGTCCCTCGCTTCAGGGTCTCAAAAATGCCGCAAAATAAACATTTTTCCGTTAACTTAGTCTCTGTGACTCACGCGTGTCTTTCATCTTACCTGTGCGTAGTTTGTCACGACAATTTACTACATTGGAAAAATATCTTGAAACTTTTTTTTTTTAAATTTTACACGTGCTATCCATAAAATAGTCGATTTTCTGTCTCTAGAGCATAATGGGGAAAAAAAACTGCCCTCGCCGCCGTCGACCTGCCGTCTGGCCTTTGTGACACATAGCGAGGCAGAACAGGGACTTTGTGGAAAAAATACGGCATTCATGCACACGGTATAAATGAGCAGATAGCGGAACCGATTTATCCATCCTAACCCCCACATTCACAAACTTCCAAAACCCAGAGCACACATGGTAGTTATCATCTCCCGCAGCGTCCGTCTGACTGATGAATAACTGCAAATAATTGTTTTTTGTTTGTTATTAATCGGTATTTGTGTCTAATGTGTCCTAACATCTCCTCACGTGCGCCGTTCATCTCAAACAGGTGACGTCCTCCGTCGGAAACGGCTTTGGCTGTTCTTGACAACCGTTTGTCAGATTTATGTACTCGAGTCGCGGTCGGGTTCGTGTTTACGTCGCGTTTTGGTGAACGTTGCGAGAACCTACTCCAAAACCCCAGCTCATCTGTGTATGTAAGGGCGAGACGTCCATATTGCTTAGTCGTTGATCATTCCCGAAGCAGTAGGTCCTTCCTGAGAATTTGTAAAAACATTCCACTCTGTCTGAATGATGAGCACCATCCGTATTGTTTTACACCCCTTTTATGCTTCTCATATGAGGCATCTGTAAAGCAGCCCAAGGCATGAAGCCTAATTCCAACCATCCTGGCTGCAGGCCTCTACCCAACCCACATCCACCCAAATACTGCTCTTCCACTCTAGCCATGCCTCATCCTTGCTGACATGTAGTCCTTCATCAGTCTGCTGGGTCCAAACTGCACTTTTAACCATCGAATATGCCTCCACCCATCAAGCCCACAGGGTTTCCAGACCTCTTGGCTGCCTAATGATGGACCTTTCTGGGTTCGCCTCAGAGGTCTGCCCTGACACTTTGTTCAACGTCTTTGGGGAGGCTCTACACCTCTGTTTTCATCTCGCATTGTCTGGAGAACAGGCGGAAGGTGAGACCCCCATCTGGAGGCCACTTGCCGGGATCTGCTCGCTCTAACCCGCTTGTTCATTAGATCCATCCGCCTCTGTTATTTCAGCAGATGAGAAGCTTCCTCTATAACACCTCATGGCGTTGTGTGTTCTGAGACTAATAATGGTCAGAGTGGCTGAAGGGAAACAGTCCAAAGTATTGTTACCCAGATTAGTATGGGAAGAGAGGCAATTAACTAGAACAAAACAGCGAAAGGCCATAAATCACTGCCCCAGCTGAACCGGGGTTGTACAAGCATTTCATGTTCAGTCTCAGTTTCCATTCCTTCTTCTTTATCCACTGCTGTCATTGGACTGGCAACAATACCAGCACACACACACACACACACACACACACACACACACACACACACACACACACACACACACACACACACCGGGACGGTACTTTTAGTGCCTTTTCTTCGGTTCTTCAGCTCAGCAGCAGGGACCTGATTCTAGAGAATGTCTTACACATCAAAAAACCAGAACAATCTAGAAACTTCATGGTTCCGTGTGCAGCTCCCCCTTGAAAATGAAATTCCTGCAAACAGCTCACTGTCACCACAGAGAAAGAAACCCTGAAAATCACCAAAAAAGTCTAATTTTTCAATAAATTCTCCACTTATTTGCCATCTAGCGTTAGAGAAAATGAAACGAAACAATGAAATAAAAAGTAAATTCATTGCTCTAACCTCTGTTCCAACTGTACACTTAAAAGAAAGTCTCTTGTGTTCATGCTGTGGGCGTGCACACGATTCAAGAGGTTTGCAGATGCAGTTGAATGAAAGATGATTTCTGAAAAAATTACTTTCCAGGAACAAAAGACAAGAAACTAAAGCAAAACACACACGTAGGGAGTTGCTGCCCGGTGTTCACACCCTTCAGTTACAATGGACATTCTGGTCATCTGCAATATACAGTACTGTGCAAAAGTCTTAGGCACCTGTGGGGAAAATGCGATAAAGCGAGGATGGTTCCAGAAATAATGCCATGAATACTTATTAATCAATAAANGTCATCTGCAATATACAGTACTGTGCAAAAGTCTTAGGCACCTGTGGGGAAAATGCGATAAAGCGAGGATGGTTCCAGAAATAATGCCATGAATACTTATTAATCAATAAACCTTCTAAAAAGTGCAGCAGACAAAAAAACCTCAACCAGATCAATATTTGGTGGGACCACCCTTTGCCTTTAACACACCATCAACTCTCTTATGCAAACTTGCATGCAGTTTAAGATGGAGGTTGGTAGGTTCTTCCAAACTAGTCACAGTTCTTCTCCAGACTTTGACTGTCTCTCCATGTCCTCCCAGACTGACTTGATCATGCTGAGATCAGGGTTCTGTGGGGACCAGACCATCTGTTGCTCAAGATAGTTGTGTATGAGTGAGATTGGGCGTTTGAGGTCATTCTCAGGCTGCACAATGAATTTGGGACCAACCAGAAACCCCCCTGATGGTGGATAAGAATCCACCTGTACTTCTCAACACACATTGAAGTCTGTGTCCTGCAGCTGTATCCGTCATTGAGTGAACTTGCTGGAAAGTGGATCTCCCCGCTAAAGGATCGAGGTGATTTATGCATCGAGCCCCTGCTGCCGGTTTGCATTACCTTTCTCCCCGCCTCGTTGTTGTGGAGGTTCATCAGCCTGCGGGCGTTCTTTTTGATCTCGCGCGCATCCACAAACCAGCGAGAGAAGGCGATGCCGTATTTAATGTCGGCCGAGCAGCCGCCCCACTTCCAGCCCTCCTCCTGGTTGTAGTAGCCTTGCTTCTCACGGTCGCACCCGCAGTGGCTCAGATTGCCTTGGCTGCAGGCGGCTGTGACGGCGTGGGCCGCCCCGGCTGCCGTGATGGCGTAGGTGAAGGCCGCTTCTCTGCTGCCTGCGGGAGAGGACCACATAACCACACGTGCAGTTTACTTAACTGTGCTGTTGTACGTTTTGCGGACAAAGTCCGTACAGTTAAAGCGACGGTCTTCCCAAGTGGTCGCCCGTGGTTGAGAGCTGGACCATAAAGAAGGCTGAGCGCCAGAGAATTGACGCTTTTGAATTGTGGTGAAGCAAACTGTGGAGAAACCTTGGGCTGCAAGAAGGTCAGATCAGTCAGTGCTGAAGGGAATAAATTAGGACGGCTCACTGGAAGGCCTTACGATGAAGCTAAAACTCCATTACTTGGGCCCGATAAGGAGAAAACAGGATTCACCAGAGAAGATTCTGATGCGGAGACAAGGTTGAAGGCAAGAGGAAGGAAGAGGGGATGGCAGGGGTTGACATGGACAGAAGCAATGGGTGTGAACTTGAGAGAACTCACAGTAATAGCCGACAGACAGACCCGGAGCACTGAAGGAAATGAGGTCACGAAGGGTCAGACATGGTGGAACAACTGCCCTGAACAGCAGTACCAGGAGACAACAGTTGTCTCCATGCTGGAATTTATACATAATTCCTACCTCAGAAAGCATACGGACCAATCACCACCACCACCACCGACCACCCCCCCGCTGTACCACCACTACTGACTGTTTGCAATGATGATTTTAGCTTCCCGTATCTGTTTATCTATAACATCTTATCCATCCACTTATTATGCATCTATTCCTGTTTGTTTATACATTCATCTCCTTATCTATTCAGTCAGTCTGTGTTGTCTTGTGTCCTTGCCTGTCCACACACACACCGTCCACCACGACAGCAAAATGAACCTTGAACCTTGGTTAACTTGTCCAGTATCTTTGACCACGTCCAATTATTCCTCTAGAAATGACTAATAATGATGAGAGAGATGCAAACAGGACATGTTGCAGGACTGGGAAATATGAACGTTTCCCAAACCTCGAGCGAGAGAAGTTTTTTATGGGGGAGAAGACAGGTGTGCATCATGTCAAACCTCTACGTCCCAGAGCCCAGCACTGCAAGAAGCGGCTTTAAATGAGGATTTTGTAAGGCAGGATAAGTGACACGGCAGACTGGCGAGGTGGGGAGACGTTTTCCCCTTTAAGCTGGCGCATCGCCGTCCGCTCGTGAGACAAACTCTCACAGTTGCTGTCCAAAGTGCTGAATTCCTTCATAAAACCACCTTGCAAGTGCACCGCATCTTGGCAATATGGCCTGACAGGACTCCTTCTAAACCAGCAGACGTCAAGGGTTGGTCACGTTTGGCCATGTGACGATGGAAGGCCAGCAGAACATTGACCGAGGACACAAACTGCTGCTGTCAAATTCACCCAGCTGTGTAAACGGGCGAATACATAGCTTCCAAATCCTAGCCCTGTCGGTCGGTTAATCGAATAATAAAAGCCACTACGGTTAATAAATCTGTGCGGTTAATTCTTGTTTCTCGGGGTCTCAGACATTGGTTGCGTTTTCTCTGATTCTGCTTCTATGGCAACGGTGATTTAAAAAAAAGAAAAATAAAACCGCGATTTAGCGCCGGCGTGAAGCCATATCTGAGCCACCGTGCCGTCCAGCCAGGGGGAACTAGTTAGTTGGTCCAGAGGTGGGAGTGCAGTGATGCGGCTGCCGTGTTGTGCTAGAATACACAGTGAGCGGTTTTTTTTTTTTGTTATTTTTTTTGCCGTGGAGAGAGCCGCAGCGGAGGTGTTTTCTCGGACCTTGAAGCCCATGTGTTGACGCTTTATGGGCCGTCGGTGTGATTAAAACGGGATGTAAACAATCGCTCGGCCGTCTCGCATCCCCCACTGACAGGAATTTGCGGAAACGTCAGATAAGGATTCTTGCACATGGGCTGAATTTTGTTTCTAAATGATGGTGTGTTTACATCTGTTTAAACTGCATGAAATAACCGCAGCGCCCCCCCAACCCCACCCCCACCACCACCACCCAGGACTCGGAAATGCAGTTACACAACCGTACATGTGGTCACGGCAACAACGTTTCTATGAAATTCCGCTGTGAAACTCAGCAAGTCAGAGGGATGAATCCTCTGCTTTTTCTCCAGGATTTTTCCAGAGACCATATAGATCCAAAGGAGCACCTGTGGAGGATATCGTCCACCTACATCACAGCAGGAGCTGAATTCAGGCAAACAAAGACAGTTAACAAAAATCCACGCCGGCACCTACAGCGATCACAATGACCTGAAGTGCCAACCTGGTGACTCATTCTACACATTGGCATTTTAATCCATGCGTCCTCTTTTTTCACTCTGCTCCTGGACCAGCATCTAGGGTAATCGTGGTGAAAGCTGGTCATTCTGCCCCCTCTGGCAAGCTGGCTGATTCATAGTAGGTAGAATGAACACCATGACTCAGCACAAAAATGGCATAGGGCAGCACCGATGGGAACAAAAAGGAGGGCGGCGGGGTGAAAGGACGTGTGCTTAGGCCTTGTGCGCCGTGTATTTCTAACGTGCGAAAGGTTACGCTGGACGTCCCCCCTTCCCTGACACCACGCATTCTGGAGGAAAAGAATAATGCGCTTTTTTGGTTTCTTTGTTTCATTACATTTCCTGATCCAGATATACTAGTACAATATAGACATCTCTACATCTATGAAGCCGAATCTCCGCCTGTTTTTTGTTGGGTTGTTCTTTATGCACAGTTTGTTTGTCAGGCCACAGACTTGAATTAAACAGGCCTGAAGGTAATAAAGTTTACTGATATACAGTACTGTGCAAAACTCTTAGGCAGCTGTGGGAAAAATGCTATAAAGTGAGGATGGTTCCAAAAATAACGCCATGAATACTTATCAATCAATAAACCTTCTAAAAAGTGCAGTAGACAAAAAAAACCTCAGTCAGATCAATATTTGGTGGGACCACCCTTTGCCTTTAAAACAGCATCAGTTCTCTTATGCAAACTGGCATGCAGTTTAAGGTAGAGGTTGGTAGGTTCTTCCAAACATTTTGAGGAACTGGCCACATAACTCAGCTGCCATCTGTCTAAAACAAAATATATGGGTATCAACATACATCACAGAGGACACCTTAACACTGTGAGTAGCGCTGGCGCCTTGCAGCTCCTGCACTGTGTTGGTTTATACCCTGTTCGGTTACTGTGGAGTTTGCATGTTCACGTAAAGTGCTCTGGTTTCCTCCCACAGTCCGAAGACTGTCCAGGGTGTCCGGTCCAGGGTGTGCACAGTGGTTTACACTGCCTTTCACCCTGTGATTCCAGGACACCAGACCACCAGCAACTGGAAAAGTAGTTACTGACAATGGATGGAACATATTTCTCTCTCCATCTTATAAGCCAGTAAGTGCTGAGGCAGAACATGTATGCTCTGTTTTCTCTTTACCGAAAAGAGTTATTGCCCTTAAAGTTACCACGTTCTTGCCATATTTAATTTAATTACAAATTGCCATTTGTGATTGTACACCGACACCACTCTGAGCTGCGCGGCGTTGGACTTGAGCCCACCTCATTTTTGCAGGACTTTAACCACCTGCTCCCTCTGTGTTTGGGTCTTGCTTCAGTGTGATGTTCATGCAGTCATGGTTCTCCCTGGATGCCCTTGGCACAGTCGCCTTCTCTCGGTTCCAGGCCCCTTATTCAGTCAGGGCCACAAGGAAAAAGAACCCAGCATGCTTCCTCCAGACTCTGCCATGGTCACGGCCTCAGCAAGGTGCGGTTTCCTCGCTGAGGGGTGAAGGGCTTGGTCCGGCATGTGGGTTATGGGAACTGTTGTTGCTGCGAGGCCCGCATAGCCCCACCCACTGCATATGCATGTGGTTCAAGAAATCCTAAAGATAAAAAACCCCCGAGCAGGCCTGCCCCCGAGCCCTGACTGGATTCCAGTGGAACCACCCTGGGATAGCCTTGTAAGCCGCCAGCGGAAAGTTGGACTGGCCAGCAAAACCACGACAAACTTGGAAGGAGCGGGAGAGAAGAATGGGGGAAATATTAAACCAGATGTCTGACGGAATTTAGTGGCAAGTGTCTGTGAACGGGTCCAAATGCAAATGGCCGACGGCTTCACAGTTACAGCAGGTACGAGGTACTCCGCCTGCGCTGCACCCTCTCTCGTATGGACGCGGGGCCACGTTGGGTACAAGAGTGTGGCCTTCACCTCAACCATTGCTGCTCTGTGCTCCTCTTTCCCACTGTATTTCCATTAAAAATGCGATGCGCAACTTGAAAGAAGCCATTGGACCACAAGCAAAAAAAAATCAGAACAACGGAATTCACTGCCCGAGGAGTATCGGGTCTCCTCTCACTTGGATTGAACTTCCTTTGATTTTTAGAGGGAGGCTGACAGACAGCAGAGCAGCATTCTGTGTCCAGCTCCGCACCAAAACACTTAAAAATACAACCTGGTCTTGCAACGTTGGAGTCGCCAGTGATCCTCACGACTCCAGCTGAGACTTCTGCCTTTTACGGGCCAGCGGTGTGGAGAATCAAAAGGAAGATGCCCACAAATTATTTAACCAGCTTTATGGAGTGAGGCTACCGGGGGTGGGGAAGGGAAAAGTGGTCTCAGCGGGGGGCACGTCCAGGCCGCAGATTGCCCGATGGGATCTACATAGAGAGCACTTGTAAAAGCAGGCCGGTACACATGGCTCCCAGGGGAATATGCCATTTATAACTGCCATTGCCTGAATGCTACTCAGAAACTAGGGTGAGACACAGCCGGGACACGGAGATAGTCCTCAAAGTTCTCCAGCCAAGTCTGTCTAATGAGGAAACTATAACCTCTGGCAAGTTCCGCAATGCATTCGTCCGATTTCTCAGAAGAAGATGTGATTCATAATGAGAGTGGTGTCAGGTTTACCAGGGTAAGACTTGGTGATATCGCCCGAGAGTGGAGGGCCTTTTCATCCCATGTGCTCATGTACAGATATATCCAGAGCCTCGTGAGATTTAATCTCAGAATAAGAAAACACCTCCCAAAATGATAGCCGACGTTCCCATCCTAACCCACCCAGAAATACGCCTCCTTGGTCCATAAGAAAATGTGTTTAGTGCATCTCGTGCACTGACCCCGGATTTCTGCATTGGGTCGTACGGAAATAGCACAGTCCGTGAAGGAGCGCAACACTTCATTTGCTTGCTGGCGTAGTTATTCGACGTTTGGGTGATTCAAGTCTTGCAAAGGAGAAAGAAGTGACACCTACTGGTTTCCCTAAAGAAGTACCACCGAATCCCGACAGTTCTACTGCTCTGCATTTCCTCGCGCGGATAATAATTTCCGAGAGTAAAAGTACAATTCGGTCCCAACTGGCCACGAGTACGTCATTTGGAAGAGTTATCGGTCGACATCACAATGACGGATTTGAAATGTGCATACCGAAGTCCTGCTGCACAATTTATGAATATAGTAAAAATTGGGGTTAAGGGAACTGCTTTGTGTATCATTTTCGGGGCTGAGTAATCTGTTCTACTACTGTTTTCCGCTCGGTTTTATGTACGGTTGCTATGAGCGTAAGCTTGGAACAAATTACAGACAGAGTTGCGGTACATGAGGTTTACAGCTCGAAAAAAAAGTGCAGAGCTGAGTTCTTGCTGAACAGGGTGATATTGTTTCGCCAGGTCTGTATCGATATAGTGAACTCTGTCACGTTACCTCCCGGCAAGATGTTCTGCCAGCTCTGTTTCATACAGGTATGAAGAACCGGCAAGCTGGGGAGACACTAACCAAAGAAAGAAGGGCTGATGCAAATGTATTAACCAAACCTCCAACATACTGGTGACTGTCAGTACCCAGTTCGCCTAAGTTGCTGAGATACGATGAACATCTTAATCCCCGCAGGCCGCCCAGCAAGGGAAAAGACAGCTGAACCTCAGGACTTTCATGTCAGCACAAGACAAGTCCAGGCCCAACAATCCCTTCGCGCTCCACTGGATGTACACCGCTTCGCAAAAATGTGGCATCAAAATAAAAACTAACATCAATGGAGCGAACAGGGTTTTAACCCAAATTTGTTTCTGAGCTGGAGGGTTGACGTCCTCCGTGCTGCTTGCTGGAAGACTGATGCATGTGCAGACACACCACCTGAACCTGCGCTGAAGCCAGACATGCTGCTGCCTATAAATTTAGACAGATAGATAGATAGATAGATAGATAGATAGATAGATAGAGATACCATACATACTATGATTTTTTTTTCCACGTCCACTTTTGTGATTGCAGGCTCTTGTAAACATTCTGCTGGACTGAATGAGCTGCACAATGTTTGCTTTGGGATTGAGTGACAACAAAAGAGTGCTTTGAAGTCCAGTGGTCCCCACATCCTGCACTGTGGCCTGGCCCATTGTGGCAGAAATAAAAACGTTCACATCACTGGGGTTAAAGCCCCACTAGGTAGGGTCCACAGGCGTGGGGTCATGGCAACTAGCCTCTCTGGGACCACCTCTCCGGTTCTTTGGCCAGGCCGCCACTTACAACTCATTGGGCTGTTTTCAGCCTGGACCCCCGGACACAAATACTGACAGGCACAACACACACACCACTATCCCAGCAGCCTCAGTCCGCACGCAGTATTCACACCGCTGTACCAACAGTTAGGGTAAATGCACAGTTTGTCCCCCAGGGGAATCTGGGATTTCCAAAAGACCAGTGAGTTACTTCATCATTGCAAACAGGAAACAAGATGAGATGGAGCACCATAAACTGCAACAGTCCCTCGGTATTTCTACAATCTATATTCAAAGACTAAAAACGAATACCTATTTATCGGTATCCCGGTGGACTCTTTACTACAACAAATTTTTATGCAAAGCTGTTCCAAAATAAAAAATAAAATGTTCATAACAATCTAAATAAAACAATTCTGCATGTATTGTAATAAACTGTACCGTATATTGTTAGGAATTTATTGGCAGTAAAAAGTTTGAACCGGGCAGAAGTGCAGGTCCCTTGCCTGTGTCCGCTGCTGTGACGCACCTTGTGCGAACGCGTTTGCGCAGCGTCGCCGCATTTACTGTGATTTAGCCCGGATAATTCACACAGCGAACCTCGCAAGCCCCTTTTCTTCACCTCGTTCCATGATGCCCAGTAAAAGCTGTTAACCTTGTTTGTTAAAATTAGTACCTATAATTTAATTTTTTTTATAAACCCATCTATTTAAATGCCGAAGGGCACTAACAGGTGAAATGTGCTGTACTGTACACACTCCAGCGCGGTATAAACCTGCACATTAATGACAACATTAGGTGTTTTCTAATGAGGTAACTGGTGTTTACAGTGTTTATCACAGTGGTCATGGGTTCGTAGTTATTTACGTGTTTTTGGATGGGCCGGGAGCTCATTTTTCTCCCCGTTCAAGATACGGGGAAACAGACTTTCTGTATCTGACACGTTTTCAGGGAGGAATGAGAATCGGAAACTGAGGGATTGCTGTACTTCTGCTGCAATTTTTTGCCAGCCCTCTAATGTCATTTACTATATTTATTTGTGCACCACACGTAGGCCAAAGCGTGGGTTTATTAGGGCTGTTGCTTTGAAGGCTTTTGGATGAAATCGCACCCTGCAGATGTGTGCTTGCTGAAGGACAATGCCCTGCTGTATAAATGGGCTAAAAATCACAAGTTGTGCAAAAGTAAGATGTAGATTGTCTAGGATAAAGATGACAGCTGGATAACAGGTAATAATAAGTTCATCTCAACCAGTTATGAGGGCTCACTTTCAGGCGACATCACTTCAGCCCTTTAAAAGCTCCTACGTGAAACAAGCGCTGTGTTCCGAAATTGGCCAAAAACCATAATCATTTTCTTCAATAGCCAAGTCGCCCTTCCAATCGCTGACATCCAGGGGAAATGTGCAATTTTTTAAAAATTAACCGACGTCTCAAATTCAAAGTCAACATGCAAATTATATTTGAAAGGTGGAAAGAGAAACTGCAAACACGCAGCTGGATGAAATTAATGTTTCAGTGTTTCCTTCAGCTCCGCCGCCTGTGCACAAAAACACACATTAAAACGGGCCCTCTAAACTACAACGCATAATGTGCTAAACGTGTTAAGGTAGCAGAGCTTTTGAAATATTGCTGACTTCTTGAAGGACTATGCTGTGAAGCCAGGCCCAGATTACTGAAATCTATTGCCTTTGCATTCGATTAAGCCTTAACTTCACCACAAGGGAAGAAAATGAGTGTTAGAAGGAGGCCCACTGAGTTTTTGTTGTCTTATATTTTGAATGTGAGATGCATCTGAGTATTATGTTCGGTCTGGCAAGACGGTAATGTTTAGTTCACCGCTAAAGAAAAGCAAAATTAGTCAAACTAAGAGCGCTCTGCTATCAGATGGACACGCAGTGGTGACTCCTGCTGGTTAGAAACATCCACGATGTTTAAAAACATATGATTATACAATTACGAACGCACCAGCCCTCTCCTCTGTGGGCTTCTCCGCTGGCCCTGTCTCGGCCCAGCTTGTCAGCATTAGTCTTTGTTGAGTTACAGCGGGTCAGTATTCGAGGCTCCGAAAAACCGAAAACGCGTGAAATTCCGAGCGTCCAGCTGATCGCGAGGTCCGCGTTTGCCAAGGGCCGCAATCGCGGTGGACGTTGAGCTGGGGTGGGGTTTCGCTCATCGACTTGGAACACCTCACATGTCGCAGACCCATCCATTTCATTGTGGCTGGGCCATAAAAAAAGTCTTTACCGCGAACACTAAAACTGGACCCCCGCCTCCTAACGCGGGCTCGTGGAGGTCCGGAACAGGCCGTGGGGCCGAGTAGATAACCCTACACAGAGACGTTTTCAGAATTTGCCTCACAGATGTTTATGATATAAAGAGTTGATGTTTGCTGGATCTCTGCCGGTGTCTTTCACTCTGCAAAGCAAGCAGAGGCCCTCAGCACCGTTACTGACTTCATTTTTGACATCAGACCATCTTCGATTTATTGCACGGCTACGGCTTTACTTTCTCTATTGCAAAGGTACTCACGTCGTGCATATTATTGCAACACAGGCGGACGGCAACATGGTGCCATCCCACAGCACCTGGGCTATGTGGGTGTGGGGTCTGAATCCAGCTCAGGCTCAAAGGAGCCAAGTTCTGAATTCCAGCCGGGCTGCAGTACATCTGAGCAGGGTATTTACCCTGAGGTCGAACAACCGCTCTAAGCAGCTTTACGGAAAACCATCATCCGAATGAGTTAATAACAGTCCTGAAACTGCCATTTCAGTTTGGGCTCGGAGATAACAGGTGCACCACATGTCACGTTACAAATGTACACACATAAACCCGACAACTGTGTTTTTATTACTATCCAAGTGGCTGTTTGTTCTGACTGTATTCTGACGGTTCGAGAAACCTGGACGCTTTGTCGACGCGCACAGTGTTTCTAGAAAAGTTCTGCTGATTAGCACGTTTTTTTATTCAGCTCGACGTTTGGTTTGGCTCTCGGGGAGCCGTGCGAGGAAACTGCTTAACAGGAGATGTCAGCGGCCACCATTCTTCACTTTGTGTGTGGGAAGGTTAATGGGTGTGGGGGGGTTAATGGGACCTACCGTGTTCCGTACTGGCATGTGTTTTACTCTCCTCACAGTGGTTTTGGCAGCAGTTACACAGACCTCGGAACACACTCCACTGCTCGTCTCCCTCTCTGTCTCTACGCCATCTACACTCTTCTGGCCATAACTCGGCAGCTTGGGTGATGAGCACCACTGTCCTGTTCTGCGGTGCCGCCGGAACAATTTCGCTCCTCCGAAAGAGTCTCAAGATAACCATCAGCTCGAGAGACTCCCTGCTTGTTCCCGTTTGAGTTTCATGACATCATGCAGAATACAGTCTCTCCATCTTGAAGCCACATGTCTGAAAATAAAACAATAACGCTAACATCTATTGTAAGTACAGATGCTCACCTGGCCTTCACTTGACCTATATAAGACACAAAAATGAGTGCTTCTTCTCACAGTCACCCAGAGTGCTGAAGGACAAGAGCAAAACCACAGAATTAATGGAAAAAAAAAGTGCCGGTGGTCTCCTTACTGCTGCGCTTATCGGTCGGCACCAGCAAACTGTTAAGAGTTACAGTTTCGATTTCTGCAGTGAATGAAATATACGTGGAGACATTGCCATCATTCATCCTCGATATTTCCTTCATAAAGGAGAGACACATTTTCAACAGACGGTAGGAACGCCGCGTGAGCCGACTTGCAGGGTAACTTGATGCACTTGGGTAATGAAACATATCGATGGGGGCTCTTATGAATAATCGCCACGTACTATAGCGGTGTTTTGCTGGGTGAGGAAGTGAGATGGGGAATCTAGTCGACGGGGGCAGAAAAGAGCACCGGGCATTATGGGAAGTGCCGCCACACGAGGAAAAGTTTCCCGCCGTGACGCGCTGGCCAGTTTCAAGCAGTGCTTCCCGTACCTTTTAAAGGATGACAAGCGCTAGCCTTCGACATCCAGAGCGCTCACCGCCGCGGGCCCTGATGGTCACGGATCCATGTTCTGACTGATAGAAACAGGAACGCGTGCTTTATTGATGGGTTCCGGGTTCATGAAACATTAACCGGGCGCCTGGCCGCACTTTTGTGCTAATTACAACTTGGTGAACACATGATAAATGGTGTCTGCCCTCGATACGTGACAAAGCAATGAAACTGCCATTTATTACATCCAGCCATTTACGATGTGCCAGCGGTGCTCTGGGATGAAATGAGAAGTTGCCAAATGGCTTTGAAACTGCGTAAACAACCTTTAACTTCAAACCACCGCCCTCTGCACAATGGGCTGACTGTTGAAGGATGGAACCGCAAACTCGCTTTGATCCAGTTATGCATTAATCACATGTCAAATACCAGTCTTGTCAAACAAGCCTGCCAGCACCGAGATGTCCTCATCATAATTTCCTACGGCACTTTCTTCAAGAAAGTAGATCTACTGAACATAGATGTATGTAATAAGCAGCATAGGAGGGAGACAGGCTTTTAACTGCAGTTACTAAATACTGGACAACTTTGGATGGGGTCCTCGCCACGTTCTGGTCTCGGCCGTTCTCCACAGGCCACACTTACAAACAGGGGTATGTTCTACACGAGGCCAGGAAGGAGCACGACCGCCTTTGTTTCTCACTCAGCGTTCGATTTATCACCCTTCTTACTTACGTGAGACATAATCATACACACTGAGAACTCAGAACATTGTCTGCACCCTGCAGATCCCCAAACAACACCGTTTCCCCCCTTGCATCACAAGAGCGTCCAAAAATTGCTCAAAATCTCAGCATCGTGTGAAACGACCTTACTTCGCCGATCGCTTGAGTGTCGAGTGAAGTCAAATAAGATAATAAGCACAAACTTCTGCGATGCTACTGACACGAAATAGTGACTGTGAGCACGACGTCAATCTTCAGTAGGACTGGAAAGAACATTCCACACTTGGCAGCACAGAAATACTTTGGAGCGCAGTCACTGCGGGCTGGTCGCGAAACATGCTCTAAACGGTGACGTGAAAATAGAGGACATTTTAGGCTTCTTCTTGCTTTCGTCTTTCTCGATGGCGCTGCTAATTCCTCGGGTTGTGAAACAGAACAGCACCGTCGCGGTTGCTCTGCCTGGAGCTCATTTAAGTGGACATATTTATGTGCCCGTCATGGATTACAACAGATGTCGTCATCTATTTTTCTGCAGTGACATTCTCCGCAAAACCATACAATTGGCCCCTCTCAGGCAACTGCGTTTGTCAGAGTAAAGATTTCGCTTTGTTGACCTTACAAGGCAACAAGAAGCACCGAGCTTTATTTATAAAGAAAAAAAAAAACCTTCACAGCAGCATCGTTCGAGCTGCAAAAGCCAATATCGCAAATTGAACTCATCTGCCTTTATAAAATAGTTGTTTTCAGGTTTCTGTCCTCCTGAGTGAACATTTCTTGTGTTTCAAACCAAAAATTTAGCTTAAGATCTGGGCTTCCATACAGTTTTTTAAAAATCTACCCACGTCCAAAAAACCCCAGCTGAACGATGTGGTTAAAAACTCCCCGTCTGTAATGTATTGTTATTTTGACGCGTGAGAGTCAATTGTGTGACTTTTTGTCACTGCCGGGTGTCCGTAGTGTCTTGTAACTCCTGAAATAAAGTCTAACTCATCTGTGCCTGTGTGAATATCGCACAGCGTATTGCACCATCCACGCTAAAAAACCCATCGTAATCCATCAACGTCCGGACTGCGTATGGAGAAACTTTGAGAAGCCCGCTGAGCGTGAGCGAGCGGGATCTGCTGCGCCTCTGCGACCAGTGAGCTGCGCAGCAGCATTCCGACATGCGTTTCAGTCTCAGGTGCTGTGAAATGTACAAGGACTTTACAAGGTGAAGAAGGGTAGAGCACCGTGTCTACTCTTCATTTACACAAAGGAGTTTTGTTTCCTCTGTTGTCGCTCCATGGCCTGTCATTTCCCTCAGGATCGACACCCCTTCGGGTTTTTTTTCTCTGTGATCAGACCCCTGCAGTGCATACAGGCTGTGACGCTGCTCCAGAGAGTACCTGTTTGCCCTGATTTCAAACAGCAAAAAACGAAAGGTCGCCAGGTGACGGCGCTGGATCGAGGCGCAGACTGACCTACTCGAAGCTCCTGCCCGAAGACTGTCTTCTCGCCGAGGGCCGAGCAGTTCCAGCGTCCATAGCGGAACTGGTACTGGCACTCGTTGATGCCCAGCTGGGCTCCTTCACCAATGACGATGATGGCATCAGGGCGGCTCTGGCAAATGGCCCGCTGTCGGGGGGCAAGGCCTGGGATCTTGTTGCATATGATGTTGGCACCCAGGGCCACCACTGAAGACAAGGCCCTGGGGGAGTGAGGAAGACAGTAGCATTAGCATTAGCAGTGATTCCTTCTCATAGGCAGGTTAACAAACTGAAGATGAGGTAGGTCCAGCGCAAAGTATGACTTAAAAGCCTGACACCTGAGCAATCTGGGCAATACAGGTACAGGACAGTCAAAGCAAAGCAACTCACATGTGTCCTGCATGTAAAGAAGCTTCTGCAGAAGAGCTGGGAAGACAGCAGATTTCCTGCTGAAACATGTCAACCAAGGTGCCTTGTGGCAAAAAAATCAGCTTCCAGCAAACGTACTCAGGCTTTTGACTGCTTTCGTATGTAAGGGTATTTTTCGACCGCACGTCTAACCAAGAACATTCCAGAAAACGTCCTTACCTACAAGTGTAAATCGGCTGATCTCTGACTATTAGGCAAAATCGTGTTCCACCAGCTGGACTTGCAGAAGGGAGAAAATGCTGAGTGGAAGGTATAATTTACCCCCACCAGACATCCCTCTTTGGCCCAATGGCAAAACCTTTACATGCACAAGATTATATGTTAATCTGCCAGTGCAGAACCGGGGTGGGGGGGCGCAGACACTATGGTACATGAGATGCGGGCCTAGTGCTCAGTGTGTGAGGAAACACTGTGCGCGATGCTGATGGGGCTCCGTGACAGACTGCGGCAAAGCGGTCTGCAGAACGTTCACGAAGATGCGGGGCTGCCTGGACATTGGGCGGACAAAAAAAAAAAAAAAAAAAATCCCGAGCACACGACACGTCGCTTCTGCCGTCGCTTTTTAGATATCACCGAGAAGGAGCGAAAGCGGCGTGCTAGGAAGCAGGGGAGGCAGCCCTGAGCACAATGGCTGGCGGTGAGTGACTCTGCCAACGTTCAAATATCAGATCATTTCAGTACCTCAAACCATTCGTGTAGAAACACAAAAACAAACAAATCAACCGATCCTGAAATGCAAAACACAGCCTGTGTATCCAAAAGCTCTGCTCCCCAGGAAGACTGTTGACAGCCACACGAAATAAATGTGTTTATAATAAATGCTGCCAAAATATGTAACCTACTTAAAATGTAACCAAAAGCAGAAAAGAAGATATTTTCTGCAATGTATAATTCATAATAGCGCAGCAAATTTTTACATTCTTTCTGCGGACAGATTTTAATGCGGTAATTTAATTTCTATTTTGGACAAAAACATTTACTTACTTTACAGAGGACTGATTTACGGTGTTGTTTCAGCACATCGTACAGATATAACAGCTGTTTGTTTGGGCCATCTTTGATGTCACTGAATTTATGATTTATTAATTTGTGCTTTTTACTAATCTATTTATGTTTTGTGAGATCTATCGGCTCGATGGCATTTTAATGGTATTGGAAACTACTTTCCACAAAGCAAATGATTGAGAAAGATTCCATCGCTGCTCGCAGAATGGATGAGGTCTTAAGCAAGCTTCTCGAAGACAAAGCTGCAGCGTAAAGCAAGGTCCTCCTTTTTCCCCCCTCAGCTTGGAAAAGATCTCACACGCTTTCAAACCGGAGCATTCTTCACCTTTTAGGAATATTTCATTTATACTTTGCTCTATCTTATCTACCGGGATTTGTTTGAACAATTTATGGAGTTAATGAGCAAAAGCAGAACTTTAAACTCTGTAAAAAAAAAAAAAAAAAGTCAGGAGCTCAAGGGAGGGGACCGTCAATACGGTGAAGATCATCTTTATTGTTCTCGCACCGGTAACGTTCACCATACAACGTGTATTGTCCAAATCCCAGCTAAACCTGGACGCTCTAGCTTGATATTTGTCGACATTTTCACAGACCTGTTTCTGAACCTTGACCTCAAGCAGGCCTCCACACAAGGGGCAGGGATTTCCACAAAAACAACCAAAGCGACAAGGTGTCACCACAGAACTTGGGAAGCGGCGCGAACGTTCAGAGCTCCGTCCACGGAGACCGCGGTGATCTTAGCTCACGGACGACGTGGAGAGGAAAATCACCGCAGCAGTAAAGGTCATCGCGAAAAAGAAAAGTCAGTGACAAAACAAGCTGTCACACACGTTGCTCTCCTTTGACACGCAGGGTGTGCCTCGTCTGAAATTAAACAGACGCATCTCGGCTTAACTTCTATTTCCGCCGCTGGAGAAAAGGGTAGAGAGTCAGAAGACATCGGCATTTAGTTCTCTGCCAAAAACAAAGTGCCTGTTTGCTGGGAGAGGCTCAGAAACACCCAGTTTTACTACGTTTTGAAGGAACGTCCGTTGCTGTCAGCGTGACGGCACATGCGTGGCTCAAGTCCCGCAGGTGTTTTGACCTGCTGGGTCCAAGTCGGCGCCCCCATCGTGGATGATTTAGCCCCCTTGGGGGGGGGGGGGGGTCGGCTCTGTCAGGTGTATTAATTGTGAATAAAATCTCNTCGGGGATGATTTTGCCCCCTTGGGGGGGGGGGGGGGTCGGCTCTGTCAGGTGTATTAATTGTGAATAAAATCTCAGCGCATCTCCCAGGTTGCTCTGCAGCGCTGGTAAACGGAGGGGGCCTCAATCTGCCCCCCCTCTTACTTTTACACGTGGGGTCACTTGACCGGCCTGAGGCCTCTGCTCGTCTGTCCACTTTCTACAAATGAAAATGTTTAAACTGGTTTCTTTTTGTTGTGTTTTCATTTTCAAAAATGTCCGGGTACTTTGATTTGTGTGTTAGAGAAACGTTATAAAAGGATTTAAAAAAAAGGTCCTTTAACAAGCTTAACCCGGCATTGTTTATAACAGTCTTCACAGCAGCCGTGGAAATTATTCTGCTCACACTGAGGCAAATCACGGCAACTCGGCTCTGATTTTTTTTTTTTTGTAAAAACTTCTGCGTCGTTTTATCGAGATTATGAAAAAAATTTGGAATCACAGCCCCAGGCTATAAATTACACTCTTTGTACTGTAAGTTTTGTAAACCAAGCATGGTAAGTTTTACATGAGTGGAGTAAGAGAAAAAAAAAATGCTGCGGAACCTACAGTGTTTCTACATGGTGCTCGTACTTGAAGGTGTGCAGATCCTCTCCTCTGTGGTTCTGCGTTTGCAGGCTGGGCCAAAAGGACAGGAGCTGGTATAACAACACACCCTACAGCAGTTTATTATTACAGACGAACGGATTCTTGCACCGGGAATCATGCAGTGAGGTGGCCCTAGTGTCATGTGTGAAACCCCACGGCACAGGTGAAGGGATTAATCCCAGCACACAGGTGTCGGGAGATATATGTGGGAGATGATTCCTTCTCAGCATGAGATCAGTCCTCGAAATATTTCTGGGGGGGGGAAAATGCCACCAGAGCACATTCTGCTAAAATCAAGAGCAGAAAGTCTTGTGAAACATCTTGTGAAACACACTGGATGACTGGGGATGACTGAGAACATAACAAAGGGAGGGGAGCAGGGGGGATTGTCCCCATGTGTCCCAACAAGCCTAATGTTTACCCCAATATTTGCGCGTCAACTGCACTGAGAACCTCGCCGTGATTTTAGATCCTGGATCCCCGACAAGGTGTTTCTGCCCCTGGCCGAGGAAGAGCGCGTGTTCACCACGCGCATCATGAGTTCATCGTGGAAAAAAGGAGTCTGTCTGCTCTCAGACTCAAAAGTGTCCCTTCCTCAGGATCAAGCGTATCGAGTTCCCTGTAATCCCAGTAACACAGTCGAAATGAGAAAAACAAACAATGACGTGCATTTTCTAACCTACACACCACAGACTGTAACCATAACCCACATCTATTTTAGTCACAGGTCACGAGTGTAAGAGATTAAACATATAGTTTGGTATTTTAAAATGAAAAACACACCTTTTCCCATGAGATGGTATCTTTAAACATGTTTCTTAAAAGGATAATGGCTATCAGATGGCAAACACTGGATGGCGGGGAGCAGGATTTTATTACCAGCGTTTCTGATGTCTCTTTGGGCAAATTAATAATAATAATAATAATAATAATAATAATAATAATAATAATAGTGTCAAATTCTGTTTAGCTGTGTGACTGACAGACCTGCTAATATAACGGTGTTTATACGCGCGAAAAATGCACCAGACATATAAAATATTATTTATTCTTATATTCGTCCTGTTCTGCAAACGACAGGTAGAAACGCAATGCAATTCAACCTAAACTGCGTGTAAACAATTATTTTTTAAAATAAACAAACGTGTTTTTTTTAACGAATTAATATGCTTTACAACTGGGGAAGTCGTAAGAGTTTGTCCTGTATTGTGTTCCACATGCGCCGCCAAATCGAAAAATAAAACGGTCGCGCGACAGTTACATTTTAAAAATGAAGCTGGGAAATATTCGCCTGGCAGACGGGCTTCAATGTGTCGCTGTGGTCCGAACTTGTGAAGATCTTCCACACACACACACACACACACACACACACACACACACACACATACACACACACGCGCGCGCGCGCGCGCGAAGCTCAGTCACTCGCGCATCCTTCACTCTCTGTTATTTCATCTTTGCAAAAGTCTCATCTTTGTTGCGTCTGCGGCCCCAAGGTGTTCGACTCAGGTGAACTCAGGTGACCCCAGGTGAGGTTCTCCTGGGGCAGCATCGAGCGAAGCAGAGAAACCGCAGACAGACAGACAGACAGGGGAGCGGAGGAGGAGGAGGTCAGGCCGGGTCACTCACAGGTAGCTCCCGCTGGTGAGGATGAGGAAGATCTGTGGGTAGTAGACTGAGAGCAGCACGCTGCGGGGCGACAGCATGATCATGTCAGCATCGGACTGATCCTCCCTCCGGCTTTTAACGCAGTAGTTCCTTATTCGTCTCGCGAAGCCTTTGCGGGTGAGATGCGGTGCGTGTGCGGAGCGCTAGTGCCGCGCAGTGCCCTCTTGCCGGGGCCGTGCGTGCGAAGCGGCCGCGGGGGCTGAGCCGGTCATCGTGAGCGCTGCGAGCTGCCGCACCGTGTGCCTCCCCACGCAGGATGGGGGTGATGCTTTAAGGGCTGTCGGGTGGCTGCCATTGGGCGGCGAGGCGCCGCAGTCCGCCCCCTCCGGACACGCCGGGCGGCCCCGCAAGCCGCGAGCGGCGAGCGCGCCGCGTCCCTTATTCATCCCGGCGCACCGGCACTTTCACGCACAGGTTCCCCGTCAGCTCGCGTGATTTCCACACCCACCTTGAGAATTTCACTGTAGCTGCACGTCTGTCTAAACAGAGATGTGTTTTTTTCCCTACTTTTCGTTTTAAAAAATATTTTTTGCTTCCCAGCGCAGGCGCAACTATTCGGTGGTCCGTTATGACGTGATTTATTAGTTTATGGGTTCATATAAACCCGCTTTTCCGGTCAAATAAAGGCTGTTTCGGCGTGAATTATTGATGATGATGATGATGATGATGATGATGGTTCAGCCAGGATGGACGGTCAGACACCGCCCACTCTAACCCGGTGTGTGTGTGTGTGTGTGTGTGTGTGTTTTTAATTGAACGAATCTGCATCACATCTGGATCAAGACACGCGCTACCTCCCGTGGCGTTTCATCTAACCGGACAACAATCTTCTTCCCGCCTAACGCGCGTGAATGTAGAAGTAAGTTGGTGGGTGAAACGGGGGGGGTGTTTATTTTAACCCAAAAACACGCGGGTCACGGTGGACGGTGCTGATGTCGGGTGAGAAACGCAGCGAAATTCATCATTTTCGTTCAGCTGTTGCAACGATTCCTGTAGCAATATAGTAACGCGAAAAACCCGGAGTCAAAACCCAGCGCGCAGCCGGGTGTTTATCAATAATCCCCCGCAGTCACGTGGCAGCTGTGTGCCGTACAGGTGTAGTAAAATGAGGGTAAAAAAGCGTTTCTGTCCCACGGGAATCCTGCAGAAGGAGCGCAATGCAAAGGTAGAGGAGCCCGGACCGAGCTGCTACCTGTCGAACCCCAGGTGAGGCTCCGGCGGTGGGGGGAGGGGTTGTGCACGAGAACCGTAAACATCTCCTGACACATGAAGCGCTCACGAAAAGGTCACTTGAACAAAACGCGACGACAAACGTGGAATGAAGGCCTGTCTTTCACCCGCGGCACGGTGCGGGGTTCAGTTCGGCCGGACGGGGAGGGGAAAGGGGGGGGGGTGGAAATGGACACAATGGGGGTCACGGTGGGTCACTTGGGGAGCCACGAATTCAAACACTGCATCGTGCGTGTTAAAGGGACACTCACCCGAGTCGCAGGTAGATCACGGCAAAACACAAACACGCGTCGAAAATCCACAGGCGACGTCTTTTTTGCATCGTGTCACCAACTGCGCAGGGGACCCTTCGGCGGCGCGAGCCTCACGAGACGCGGGAGTCGGGACATCCCGACGGGGAGCCTCACGTGCTGCTAAATCCACGCGGAGGTGATCCGAGCCCAGTTCGGGCTGCGAACGTCCAGGTGCGGGACGGAGCCGCTGCAGGTAAATGACGCCGCCTCGTGCGTAACCCGATCCGCCCGATGGGAGGGCTGGTCGCGCGGGGTGGGTCCCACTGTGTCTTACCGAGTATCGAGTACCAAGTACGTGCAGGTACCGAAACGCAAGCGGGAAAACAGCATCGCGCCGGTGCTGCTGCTCAGGTGAGATCAGGGCAGGTAGGGCGGGAAGATCGCAGGCGGGACGCCCCTCAGGAAACAAGGAGAAAAACTTAGTCACTTTATTAACTTTACACAACAGGCCTAACAAATGACCCGGAAAATTCCCGCTAATATTCCTGTTTAACTCCGCTGAGTACAGTACAGTACAATACGATACTGAGTACAATACAATACAGTACAATACGATACTGAGTACAGTACAATACAGTACAGCACTCAGTACAATACAATACAGTACAGTATGATTCTGAGTACAATACAGTACAGTACAGCACTCAGTACAATACAGTACAATACAATACGATACTGAGTACAATACAGTACAGTACGATACTGAGTACAATACAATACAGTACAGTGCTGAGTACAATACAGTACAGTACAGCACTCAGTACAATACAGTACAGTACAGTGCTGAGCACAATACAATACAGTACAATACGATACTGAGTACAATACAATACAGTACAGCGCTCAGTACAATACAGTACAGTACAATACGATACTGAGTACAATACAATACAGTACAATACGATACTGAGTACAATACAATACAGTACAGCACTCAGTACAATACGATACAGTACAGTATGATACTGAGTACAATACAGTACAGTACAGCACTCAGTACAATACAGTACAATACAATACGATACTGAGTACAATACAGTACAGTGCTGAGTAAAGTACAGCACAAGGTACAGCGACAGGTACCGTGGTAAAACACGAGCGCGCGCCTTTCAAGACACGTCATTTTATCACTGAGTTTCCTGGACCAAAAACGCGCGTCTCCAGCCGGCCGGACCACCGCCTTCTCCCCTCTTTCCTCTTTATAAGCAGCCATCGAATCCCGTTGTTTATTAATTATGCGACAGAGCGCGCGGACTGCGTGTGTGTGCGCGTGGCGGGGGGGAGGGGGGACAGTTTCCCCGGGACACACAGGGGACAAAATCTTAGGGTCCAACCTCGGTGTCCTCGTCCCAGGTGACTCCTTCGCTGTTTCCCGTGATGTATCGCTCCCCCTTGTGGCCATGATGCGCGCGGGCGCAAACACACACCCACCCACACACGCACACCCACCCACACACGCAAGATGCGGGGGGGGGGGGGGGGAACATGGGATTTCAGAGAGAAGTTTGGTGCTGACAGTCAGAAGAACATCATGCGGCCATCNGGGGGGGGGGGGGGGGGGGGCAACATGGGATTTCAGAGAGAAGTTTGGTGCTGACAGTCAGAAGAACATCATGCGGCCATCTGTTAATTCCGACATCTGCGGAATATGGGCAGAAGAAAGAGTAACCTTGGGGTCACACTGTGACAATGACAGAAGATCTCGTTTATAATTCAGTATATTAAAGTATTTTGAAGTGTCATTTGAAGAGATATAAGGAGTAGAAGACCCCTGCAGCCCGAGCGTGAATTCGCTCTCCTCGTAAGCAGACCGATTCAGTGCTGCTCTATTTTATACATTATTGTGTCACTTCTGCTGTATTTATTTTCAGAGGACGCTTCTGGCAGGTGCACGTTCGGTTTTCTCGGCCACAGCGTAAATCTTAAACCACGTCTCTACGTGTTTCTGTAAACATGCTGCTTTGGGTTGAAGGAAACCAGAGACATCTTCACAAACCTTTTGTTCTCCCCCACATCTCAGCTTTTTCTCCAGCAAAAGCACGTCCAGAAATCGATACGGATCGATGACAGAATTATTTAGAAAACACGTCACCGGGGGTGAATTAAGAGAACTGCACGTATTACCTTCACTATGTGCTCCAGTAGAGGACAGAGGGCTGTATTTGCACTGAGTTGCCGGTTTATTAGGTACACCTATCTAGCAGCGTGCGGCACCTCCCATGGCCTTCAGACAAGGATGAATTCGGCTGGGCACGGATTCCACCAGGTGCTGGATGCTCCGCACAGGAATGTCGCGCCGTGTGGACATGCGCTGTGCAGTCGGCGCGAATTGGATACCTGGACGGTCTTACTCCGAACACCCTTTTCTATCTCGTCCCATACGGTGCTCGATAGGGCTGCCTTCCAAGAACTGTGTAGATGACGGAAGCAACGAAACGTCACCGCGACGTTCCCGGAACCGTTCGGTGACGATATTCGAGTTGCGCGTCATCACGCCGAACGTGCCGATCGGAGCGTGGATGAACTCGGTCGGCAACGATACAGCCTGTCTAACCTGTGCCAGGAAAACATTCCCCACATCACCTACCGCCGGCTATACTGTTGATCAAACAGGGCGGCTGCATGAACAGGAACATTTTTCCACTCCTCAACCGCCCAGTTTTGGTCCTCCTGTACCCACTGGAGATGCGCTATCTTGTTCTTAAATGACAACATTGGCCACCGACACCGTCCCCGGCTACTGTAGCCCCTTCGCACAAAGTCCGACAAGCGACGCTTTCTGAGGTGATGTTCTCAGGTGCGGTTTTCCTGGTTGATGGTTTCCATCCGTTCTCCTGAGACCCCTCTGGTCCACAAGTTGTTTTAGTCCACTGGATTGCCAATCACTGGTACGTTTTCCCGGTAAACCCTCAGAGCCCCGGCGGACAGCCGTACGGGGAGCGGCTACAACTGACACCCGGCCCCAACTGTCATGCCACCTTCAAAGTCACTGCAGTCACTTGTTCTGTCCCTTCCAACACGCTGAGCCCTAACTGGTGTTGGGAATGCTGCCTGGTTTACACCCCACGCGTACGTAGGGGTGTGCCTAATAAACTGGCAACTCAGTGCAGCGGAGGCCGTTGTTTCGGCGTCGTGAGGGCCGAGCGCGTCCTTGCGATCGAGCCGCCGCCGATGAAACCCTGACGCCGACGTCGCCAGTCGGTGTTTGGAAACAGCAAATTTAAAAAGTTAAAAAAAAGCGTGCAAAATATACGAAACAGACTTTTTGGCAGAGTTTAAACTTCTGCGACATCAAGAAGTGAAGAACCCCAGTTAAAAATAAAAAACGGGAAAAAAAAAACCGAGACCACCCCCCCCCCCCCCCCCCCCCCCCCCCCCCCCCCCCCCCCCCCCCCNGGGAAAAAAAAAACCGGACCCCCCCCCCCCCCCCCCCCTTTTTGGAAGACAGACCCAAACCGTGCGAAAACTGTTGAGGAAAGTATTTGGTTTTTTTATCGACGACGTGAGACGAACCGGAGGAGAACGCGGTTTATACTTTGGCGAAGTTAAGGCAGAGGGGTTAAGGTTGCTTTTAACAAGCAACGTCGTGAAAGTCAAGCACCACGATGGTTTCTGTCCTGGTGTGTCTCAGAGGAGGGCATTTTCTGCTAATCCTTTGAAGAAACGGTTTTGTAAGCTTGCGCATCAGGACCGGGGCCAGACGCAGCACGAAACCGCAGCCCTGACGCTTGATTTGACCAGAGAAAGTCATGCTGATGTGTGGCTGCCACCAAAGACTGGCCTGCATTTGATAAGGCCTGTTCATACTTTTCCTTCTGAAAAGCCCTAATTGTCTCTTCGCCTCATGGTAACCAAAGGATGTAGTGTTTGGCTTGAGAAGATGCCTCCTAGATGTAGTTCTTGGCTTCCATCTACCTGCACCAGAAGTGAGAGCTGCCAGGAATTGCTGCAACGCCTCTCGTGGTTAAAAAAGATCTAATGTTTCTTTACTGCACCCGTTGTCTGGAAGCAGTGCGATTTACCGCTGAGCAAACCATTAATAATGGCAGAAATCGTGTTGTTTTCTTTTTCTTTCAATTTCCCTCTTTTTCGTCCAAACGGCAGCCCAGGAGAAAACCCACCAGGACCGCTTCTGGTGGAGATCTGTCTCGCTGGCGTCGGGCGTGAAGTGTTCTCTAAATAAGAATGTCTGTCAAGATCTCTCCTACTTGTGTGGGAGGACGTCGAGATGGAAGAAGGCCGGAGCGAAGCAGGGGGGTGGAGTACAACCAGGTGGTCAAGCCAAGGGCTCCAAGTGGACAGTCCAAGCGGAACCACGGAGTGCTGCCCTGGCATCTCTGCCTGCCTATACTTTGTGTCTCCTTCGGTTTGTGCACGCGTGAGATTTCAGACCCTGCTCAGCTGTGGTTTCGTGTGGGAAAGGTGGGTGGAAAACAAGCACAAGCAACATGCCAAATATACAGATGACAAATGTACAAGCAAAATCCCCTGTTATGGGCACTGGGATGTCTGACTTGAGCTCTAGACCATTCCGAATCCCCCGCGCTGATGTTCTCCACCACAAACAGCCAGACTGATTCATTTTCCCATCGTTTTTGCACGTGTTTGGCCCAGAAGATCGGCTAGACGTGTAGGTGCATCAGACGATGCCGCAGACCAAGCAGCGCATTTGTCTTTATGGATATTAGAAGTCCGGCCTGGGATGGAGCATCTTTTCTGAACACCGTGTTGACTGCCAGAAAGATGTCCCATGTCCCAGACATGTCCCAGGCTGGTTCCAGACAACGTGAAGGCAGCTGTGGTTGTGTCGATAGTTTAGACGCAGCTATACCACGCAAGCCTCCTGGGACATCAGGCTGTCTGTGGGATGTGACGTTGATGGGCAGGAATTGAGGGCATCCGTGGAGAGCGACTACGAGAAGCGGTGGATCTGCGGGAACTCGGTCGAGAACTGGCCAGATGTAAACGCCAATTTTAAAACGGCGGGAAGAAATTAACTCAATCGCAAATGGTCCTCCACGCGTGACGGTCATCTTCAGAACGTCTTCTGGGCTTCCGTGTGGTGGAACAGAGGGCCAGTATGGAGAAAGCTCCTAGCAGCTCCCAGATGATGTTCCTCCGCACGGTGAGTGATAGACTCTTCAGCCTTCAGCCTTGTCCCTGGAAGAATCTCCTCTGACTGGCGGTGACAGTGAAACACCCCTCAGCTGCCACAAGACACGCCACATGCTGCTCAGACCCAGACAGCCTTCGTGATTTATGGCTTCTCCCTTCTTTCTTGCTGTGTACTTTCTTGCAAAATAAACCAGAGAGGCTTCATCTGCGCTACAAATCGTACTAAACACAACGTCGACGTGTCTCTTTACGTGTGTGTATATAAGCTGAGGTTTAGTCTATATATACGTATATACAAAAGCATCGCTTGAATGTCACGGCCAAGTCGTCTCAAACCGGTTCCATGAACGTCACCATGAGCTCAGTGAACTTCAGTGGCCTCCCCAGCCACCAGATTTGAGCCCAGCAGCAGGAATTTCGTCCTGGACCAGAACCTCCAAGAAACGTTTCCGGCACCTTCGTTGAATCCAAGCGATGAAGAACCAGGGGGAGGGGGGTCCTAGGCAGTGTTAGAATGGTGTTCCTAATAAAGTGGCCGGCGATGTCAGATGCTTTTATTCGGTTAACGCTTGCCCCCCCCCCGGCGGTTGTCGCTGCAGCGGCTGACAGGAATGTCCTCGTGAAAAGTGGAACCTGGTGAACGCACAACAGCGGGAAAGTTCCAGAAAGGTTGTGTGGAAACAGTCTCATTTGTGTGTTTAACATGCAAAATAGTGAGCGGCTACTTTTAACTTTTAATTCAAATTGGCAAAAAAAGGTTAATTTAAAAAAAAAAAACGTGGATAGAGCTTCAGCCTGCAAGCAGAATGAAAGAAAAGTGATTTGTAGCGCAGCGTGACGGACATGTGGCTCACGCCTGCCGCCGACAGGTGTTCCGTATTTTACTGTATTTTAAGGATTAAGTAAATAAATGGTCTTTCCATTGTCATGCGCTCTAATATTCCGATGAGATGTCTTATGATCCAGGCCCGGGGGGGGGGGGGGGGTTT
>UFQX01000541.1:0-305662 GCA_900497675.1 Arapaima gigas | reverse complement strand
CCTGTACTTCTCAACAGACATTGAAGTTGCATGCCTAAGACTTTTGCACAGTACTGTACATTGAATAAAACTTTAAGACAGCTGCAAGAAAAAGTCTGTAAACCTTTTAAAATTACCTGGATGTTTGCAATAATTAATCATAAAATGTGATCTGATCTTCGTCTCATGCCACACAACAAAGTCACAGTAGTAATAACACACAAACAACTGTATTTCTTCTGGGCAATACTGAATACATCATGTAAACATTCACAGTCTAGGTTAAAAAAATACATGAACCTTTGGGGTAATGACCTTTACCAAATCTAACTAGAGTCAGGTGAGCCAATCAATGGGATTAGATTTTTTGGTGTCGGTTGTAGAGGTTACCTGCTCTATAAAAAATGACACAAAAAGTCAGGTTACTATTAGTCTGTTTTTCTCAAGAAATATCTATTTATGTGCACCATGCCTTGATCAAAACAACTTTCACAGGACTTTAGAAGAACTGTAGAGATGCATCAAGCTGGAAAAGAATACAAAAGCATTTCTAGTGTTTATCAGTTAGCTGTGAGACAAATTGTCTACAGATGGAGGAAACTCACTATTATTGTTACTCTCCCTGTGTGTCATCAAAAGCATCCAAGATCACACCAAGAGCACAATGTGCAATGCTGAAGGAGATTGAGGGGAGAGAAACCTGAGGGTAGCAGCAAATGGCATGCATAAATCTCTAGAACTTGCAAAAGTCTCTGTTCATGTAACCAATATAAAAAAAACTGAACAAGAATGGTGCTCATGAAAGGAATCATGGAGGAAACCACTGCTCTCAAAAAAAAAAAGTTTTACGTTTCTAGTTGACAAATACCAGCTGGATGTTCCACAATGTTTCTGGCACAATGTTCTGTGAAAAGATGATTGTGACGTGTCTGCATGTATAAGCGTGTCCGATTGTACAAATCAGACTGCTTAGTATGCTTGGTATGCTGCTACAGAGGAACCAGGTGTGCTATTCAAGACAATAGTGGAACTTTTTGGCAGAAATGCACACCGCTATGTTTGGAGGGGAAAAAGCACTGCTTACTAAAACCTCATTCCAGTTGTGAAGCATGGTGGAGGGAGCATTGTGGTTTGGGCCTCTTCTGCTGCCTCATGGCTTGGACAGCTTGCAATTGTTGAGGGAACAATGAATTCAAAATTGTATCAAGAAATTTTACAGGGGAATACCAGCATTTGTCACCCGAAGGTTAATAGAAGTTGGATGAATTAATCGTCACTGGGGGACAGCAGGGGGAACAGTGTAGTTGAAATGGTTCAAAGTATATCAATTGATTGCTACTCATCAGCCTCCTCCCCCATGTCTTTGGACTGTTGGAGGAAGGCAGAGATCCCAGAGGATTTGAATCAATGTGCATACACATAGCCCAGGCACTGAGGCACTACTGAGTCAGCTAATGTTACACCCATAGACAAAAGGCCAGAGAGAAGGTGAGATGAAAGTGGTTCTGAAATGTAGCATAATTTACGTAAATGGTAATAACAACATTAATGTTCACATTATTCAATTAGCCATGTAGAATGTAAAGAAATTCTCTTTTAGTATGTTATATTAGGAGGTCATGCCAACATTTGAATTGCTTCTCACAAGCTAGAAATATCAGTCTAATGATTATTACTGATTATTACTGTCAATAATTCAAGATCTTATTTTTGCCTCCAGTCATGTCCAATAGGGCTTTTATTGCATAGCCTACTAAAATAGTGTGAAAGCAATGCGTGACTGATGGATAAACATAGGTACAGGTCATATTTATGCTTTAATATGGCTCTGAGGATCATATTTGCATAGTGACTCTCCATGCTGACCTTTGTGAGAGTGAAGAAATAAAGATTACCATATAACATTAAATATGGTTTGAAACCATATCATTAAACCTCTCACTTGGATTAGATCAATGAGTGTCTAGTTCAGCGAATGAATCATTGTTTGCAGCCACTGTGCTGAATATATGTTTGCTGGATCACTGCACTCAAAGCAATATCAGCATTAAAAGTCATTGTATAATATTTCAACTAGTTTAAGCTTGTAGTTATTCTACATGAAGGGTTTTTCAGCTAATGCTGGCTTTCAGAAAATTGCTTTTAAAAATCTAAGCAGCAAGGAATCATCATGAAAATATGTAAATAAACCACAGATACATATGAAAGGTGAGTCTTATGGACACAGGAATAAAAACCACAGCAATGGACTGAAATGCATTTATTATAGCTCACTTTTGCTATCTGTTGTAGAATTTTTTATTTTTTTTTTCACATAAGACCAGGGGCAAATAAAACAACTTGAAAGGGAGGAAATATATTTCTTTTTTATGGAAAAAATGACAGATTCTTCTGTCTTGACAAAAGAAAACCCTATATTATTATGTATAAAAACTATAATTTCACACTATTCCCTTTTCTTCAAGTTTGTGTTTACAGAATGATTTCAAGATAAATCACTCTTTGGTCACACTGCAGAGACACCCCCCAAGTCTACACCACCAATATGATGAGAGTGATTGCAGGTATTTCAGTTCATATATTTCACACATAGAGCACCTGTGCCCTTCATCTTATTATACGTGTGACAGAAACCAATATAGAAGCCTTAATCTATCTTCTCATTGGTTCCCATTAGATATTTTGATAAGCACTATACATCATTTGATGGCAGATCACTGAGACATTGCCACACACATCCTCGCTGTCTATGTTCATCACAGGTCTTTGCCAGTGACAGCATCTAATTCATGATCAAATAAGCCCAGCAGCCATCTAAAAGTATTTATTATTAATTAGACATAAATGTATGTGTTGAATCAAAGCATATTAAACGTGTCACCTCATTAACAGCATTTTTCCGGTGAACTTTTATCTTGTCGATAAACCGGCTCATAAAACAGGACTCAAGATTTATGCTGAATATATACGTACACCTAACTATCAGGAGGATACATATCACATGAATGCTACACATCTCAAATAGAAGTTTGGACTATATTATTTATATTATTGTTTACATTTTAGCTTTGTACTTGTAACTCCATAAGAATTTTCACTTGATTTCCATATCTTGTTAGAAGACGCACTCCAGTGTCAGAGGCAAACTAAGTAAAAGCAACCCACTAAAAAAGCAGGCATCTATCAGGCATGAAGACATCAGACTGCCACATATGTCTAAAAATTGTTCTCACTTTCTTGCTGAAACTGATCTGTAATGTGGTCTGTAAGAGTAAAAGTACAGGTCATTTTTGCTGTTTCAGGTGTCCGTATTGTTCTATAAAGTGTGCTTCTCTTGGAAAACATCCCAAAGTACCAAACTCTTTATGCCATGCCTATTTGGAGTGCCTTTCCTCACTAGCAAATCACTATTTAATTTGTTATTTCATTATTTAATTTGTTCAGTAGTGGTTGTTTATTTCCCTTTGGAATTTATTTAAATGCTTAATGATGGCTGTAATCATTTTTATAGCATTACAAAAAAAAGGATTAGCCAAAGTAGTTTGCTAATTTTAACAACTCTTTAACAACAACTTTTTTTTCTAAATTGTTCCATGAACTGTGAGCAGGTGGGAGGTAGAACAGAGTGGGAGTGAGTTTGATGGACAGCTCAGCATTGCTGCCCTGGGTCTATTACTGCAGATAATAAAGACTCAATTAAGGTTTATAGAAACAATTGGTCTGAACATTTTGAGAGCGTATAAATATAAAATTCAATATTATTAAGGTTTTGTTGGTTTCTCCATCACCTTTATATTTAGTTTCTGCTATAAAACGACCTGATTCCTATTATTCCTTCGTTTTATTGTAATAAAAACCTAGTTCTGAGCGAAACACCAGCTGTATCGACTCCACCCCACAAATGGCAAATGAATCACCCTTTTCATCTTTGAAAATGTTTTCTTTTGATACCTGAACTCAACCACCTAGCCAGTGGGGAAGACACCATTAGTCCACAAGAATTATTATAATTCAGTCTATATAATATCATGTAGCTAGATTATTTTTTTAAAAAAAGCTGTTTAAACTTTTCCCCAATAAATGGCTAGTTTTATATTCTCAAGACCTAACAGGAGATAACACTTGAGTCCCTCCAGGTTTCTACTTCATCTCGGCCAAATTCTTTCCAAGATAGATATTGTAAAAGCACTTAGGACAAACCATGTTTTTTTAATTCAGTGACTTGTGGGCTTGTGAGTCTTGGATATTACTTTTTATAACTGATGAGCGATGAGAATGATCTAGTTTTCAAAAGTCACATCATGGCCTCCAAATCATAGAGTGTATTGTATTATCACATAGGTGCCCCGAGCATTCCTTTACATTCCAGTACTTGACAGAGGAATATAAAGGTCTGCTATTGCCAGGAACAATTAAAATGTGCTTTTACTAGGAAAGAACAAGATTAAAGAGGAATCAGTAAATAGATGTGTGAAATCTCATACTAAAATCTCATTATGATGGTTCCGTTTTAAAATGCAAGACAATTAAATAGACAGCACAACGATGACACCAATTACTGAATACGTTCTTTACAAAATGGTTCCATTTAAGGAATTCTATCTGTTCAGTAGCCATCAGTTTTAGTCAAACATGGGTAGCAGGCAAACAGAGTGAAATTACCTTTGCAATAATCCAATCTATGAAGTGATATGAACTGAGGCTAGAATTGGGAGCTCACTTTAGATGGGACCGACAAAGGCTTTTCTCCAGTCTTCTAGAAGAGTCCACCCAGGTTCCCACATTTGTTCAAAATGCATTGGTTAGGTACAGTTTATGGACATTTTGTTTTCTTCCATCTCTTTGTAGTCTGAGTTTCTACTCATTTCTTCTTCTTTTAAAATTGCACACTTTATTTGATATATGCACTTAACTTGGTAAAACCTGCTCACAGTACCTGTACATTTAGGTCTCAAATAAAAAGAAATAAGATAATAGTTGTGTTGTTTTCTTGTCTGCCAATGTGGAAAAAATAACATGTAACTGCATAATAAAGGAATCCATGGCAAGACTATTAATAGGATCACAGCAGCAAAAAGAGCAAAGCAAAAATAACCAATAGTTTAATATTACTCTACTTAACCTGATAAAATGTAAAAATGCAAAAAAAAAATCAGCTTTATTGATCCAAATCTTGGTAGTATTGCTGCACAGGAAGGAGCAACACATTAAACTGACTTTTTACTGATTAAATTCAAGCAGGTGAAACACAATCTTGTGTCGTCTAATCCAAAGTCAATATTTGCCACCAACCTTAAATAACAAAGAGGAGCTCTGAGAACATTGAAACTGATTGACTTTTATTTGCAAATAAATACAGGGATAATTTATTTTGATGGGTTGTGATAATTGGAAATAATTTCTATTGATTGTCCTCCAAACTACAGATCCATAGCATAACTTGTTTTTGGAATGAACTGCAAGCCTTTGGTGTCTCCTCCTTTGTCATAGTGAAGGTTTGCTTACGTTTTGTTCTCTATACCTCGTATTTATTGTTTCTCTTTGGTAAATAGGAAAATAACTTCAGTTTGCAGAATTATATCAGCCACAGAATTACATTTACAGGTCCAAAGCAGACAAACCTTTATGGTCTTTTTATACAGTTTTTCTATGGAGTGTCTTATTTTTTCACATTTTTAAGGGGGTTCATGAGAGTATATGGTTATGCTCAGCAGTTTCTGTGTAGCAACATGGGGTCTCTGGAAAGTTTATATTATTATTGCCATTTATTCCATGCAGAGTTTAATTAGTCAAATGAATACAAATACTATGTTTAGCAATTAAACGGAATTTTTGCAGTGATCCCAATTTAGGTTGGACGTTTTTTCGATGGGATCAGACATGAAGTTAACTATACCACCGACTAAAATAGTCTGCTTCAGTTTAATCAAACAGTATTACTGTAAATGCAGGTGTTTTGTTGACATTTGACAAATGTATTAATTAGAAATGCCAAGACAAGACAGTGTGCTAACCAACAGAATAGTAGTTATTTAAAAAACATAGCAATGGATCACATCATAATGCTTCATAAAGGAAAATGATTGCAATAGCAATGGCAGAGGACATTCATATGTATCTTTAACAACTGTGAAGTGGAGTCATATAGATGTAAATGTAAGTGATGCAAATTTTTTCCATGGTCAGATTCAAACATATTTCACATTTTAATGTGTTTTTTTTCATCTTTTCAAAGATCTACAACTAGAAAATACAGTGGGGAGCTATAGGACGGACAGTGAAATCAGTATATATCTTTAAAAAGATGCTTTCCTCTTTGGACTGCGGATGTAAAATTAAATGAATATCTGTTTGAAGTGCAGAAAATAAAATTTGATATTCTGTGACTCTAACCGAACATTCTAAGATTCTATTTTTTTCAAAATTCAACAAACTTTCAAGAAAATGGCAATTATACCTTCAAAGAAGTATGATTCATCAGCAAACATTCAAAATACTTTAGTTAGCAGGTATGTTTCTGACATATTCATCAAAATATTCATGACTCATGGAGTAACCCTTGTGTGAAATATAGATCTGATTGAAAAAAGCCATGGGACATTGATGGGCCACTGAGAACGACTGCACAGAAAATACCAAAAACAAGGTGCTAATTAATGAATGTGAGAAAAGAAATGAGACACCATGACAACCTGCCAGGATGCTCTTCTTCCGACCAGTCTCAATATCATCTTTTGACCAGCTCTTTATGAATTTGTCACCGCATTTTATTTAGCTGCTGCTTTTCTGCAAAGCTAAATTACTACTGGAGTAAGTTAGCATAAGTAACTGGCTTAGGGGAACTGTAACAGGAGGTTGGATTTGAAGCAGGGTAAGTTCCAGCATTAACCTACAGCACCGTAGGGCTTTACCTCAACAAGGAGCACCAGAAGGTTAGCACAGAGCAACTCTTTTTCATAGTTCCAGCACCCGCCTTTTTACACATCATTTTATTTCTCTTACTGAGAACACAATAAAAGACTGAACATGTTGTAGGGTCACTTTGGTCTATTCTAATCTCTTAGCATTAACCTCTTTTTTCATGCATTTTTTTCTGTTATTATTAAATCACCTACCTTATTGGTAGTTGAACTGCATTAAAGACCTGAAATGACTATCCAGTTTCATTTAGACAATTTGTTTAATATTCTACTGAAGGTTAGTGTTAGTATCCTGTGTGAGTATCTTTATTTGTTTGTTTCTCCTTTATAATTTAATAGCGAGCTACTGATGTAGTTTGTATTCAAACAGTCATCTTCTGTGCAGGTGACTGAAACCCAGAACTCTCTTTCGTGGTGTTAAGTTAAAATCTTATTTGTATCACTCTTACGTACTATGCGCACTTCCTTTTTTAGGCTGATCATTTTTCGGTAGTTCGCAATTAATGTAACTGTTATTTCTCTTTGTTCCTGCCTTTCTCTCTTTGTTTTCTGTGAACCGGTGTTGCTGTTATTGCAATAAAAAAGAAATGAAGACAAGAGATAAAAATTTTATGCCTATTCCAAGTAGACTTGATTTTTATTGATGCGTTTTGAAGTAGTCAAAATGCAGCAATAATTTTTTTTCCAACTCATTATATATTTGTATAATTCACTTTACTGAAAACTTATATTAAGGCATAATATTTATTTTGGTGCTCAAAATGACAAAAATATAACACTTTCACTTACAAAAATGACATATACTTTTGTAATTTCATACATTTTTCAAAGCATATACAGGATGATTCAAACACTATTCATGCATTTTAAATGCGTTTATTATTCACTGTGTATCTTATGAACATATCATCAAAAGCAATTTGTAAAATAACTTTTCTTTGTGCTACAAATAAACTACATGTTCAAATGATTCTTAGTTGCTGAGTAATACATAACATGCAATACAAAATGTTTTTGAATCACCTTGTTTATATTACACAGTTTACAGGGCTCCACTTATCTTGAAGAATTTATTTGAACACACACTGCAAATGTCATAACAGAAATCCTGGGTGGGTTTTAAGTGACTCTGGGGCATCTGAAACAGTAAAACTTTGTATTTTTCTATGGCAGATGTGCTTAGTAAAATTTGCTTTTTATGTCCCTGCAAAGAGAACAATATAGAGACCATATTTTTATTGCTTGTATGTAGGTAATGCTTATTATTGTATCACTCAGAGAATCATCGTCCAGATCTTTTTTGTGCACTTCATCAGTAGCCACCTTCTGGCAGAAGTGTCCCTCATGCCCCATGGCTCTTCTTGACAGAGCTGCCCAAACAAACGTGGAGAAGATGGGGCCACTACCAGGCGTCCAGGCAGCACCGGGGAAACATTTGAGAATGAAAAGGCAACAAAACAACTGACCAGGGGTGGGGACAAGCAGACAGGAGCACAGAGGGACACAAAAAAGGTCTTATCTGGGTTCACCTGCAAAAACCAGAGGGTTGGCATCAGCTGTACAAAATGCACCTGGCTTGTTTACAGCAAACACCACACTGCCATTTGACATAAATATCTTGACTGAAAAACAGTTATTTCAGTTCATGCTATAAGATATGAATATTGTATGTGAGTCTGCAGTACGAAGACATTTTTCCAAAACTTAATATAGCTGCGTCTACACAATATTTGAACGTCTTTCATTATTTTCATACAAACAAAATTTTAAACACCATAAACTTAATCAAAAAAGTTTCAGTGGAAACTAATATTCTTCACATTTCCTCATTGTCTTGGCTGAGTCTAAATTTTTATTGTGTATCATTATTTGCAAAACACACAAGAAGTTCAGTCCAGGGTCATTTTGACCCCAAGTCAGCATTATATGGGGTGTCTGCGTGCCAGGATTTCTATTAAATTTAACAGATTAATTTATATAAGATAAAAAGGGGGCAGCCCCCTCAAAATTAGTGGAACATTAAGTTTTATTATGACAAAATATATCTGGTAAATTTAATGAATTAATGTATAGATTAATACAGTTTCTGTTGTTTCACAAAAAATACCCCATTTTATCTTTAAAAGATTGCATACAAATAGAATTGCAGCACCCTGTCACCTTCTTTAATATTGCTGGGTCTTTTTGATATTTTTACATTTACAAAAAAATAAATTGCCTTTAAATAAATTTTGATTTGAATACATACCTATTTTAAGAAATATGCAGAAGGTCCAGCAAACAACATAATAAGCTTCTTGATATGTTATTGCCCGGTGATATGAGTCTAAAATGTTCCTCAGAGCATCTTGTGAGTTCTTGGGTATTAGTGCCATTACTACTCATTACTACTTATTTTTACTCAAATATATTATTATCTGCTAACGTACAAAAGTCTGAGTATATGCTTTAAAGGGTGAATACAAGGAATACAAGTTGTTCAGCAAAAAAGAAAACATTCATAAGGGAATCAGCTGAAATGTCAGCCAAACTCTTCTACAACAGTCCCCAGAAATATAGCCTCTTGTATATTTCTTTGCTTTGGCTGTTCTGTTCAGGTGGTGCTGTGCATGTATCGCCCATGTTGCTCAGTTGTACTCAAGCTTTGAACTCATACTGTCAATAAAACAAAATGAAAATTTAAGCAAAAAGTATGAACTTAAAAAACTACAAGCATGTCCTGAACACAGTTTACCAATTTGAATGTTCCAATTTTATTTTTTCTTTAAAAACAAATTTAATTTTAAATTTTAATATAGATGTACAATGGCATCAAAGTGAGTTTTATTTGTGCTTTGAAAATATAAATGTTTATAGAGAACAGCTTGGCATATTCCGGATTTATTCATAATTATCAAATGACCTTCAATAGACATGCTTCAAGTAGATATATACGGCATGTTAATTTTTTTTAAATTAATGTTTTTTGAAAAATCACTACTCTACCTATGAGAATTTTGATTTCTATTCACAGAAAAATGTTTTCATTTTGGTACAGTGAGATTTTTTTATTGCATCCCCAAAGTTATTTGTGACATTTTTACTAATATACTACTATATTTACTAATGCAGAAAATCAGAGTGAAGCCAAAACTTTGAAATGAAAGCAAGTTAAATTTGTCTGTATATATTCAATATCACTCCTCCTATGATGCCACTTTAAAGTCATAAGAAGTTAAAAAAAAAAAAAAAACTTTTATGTTAGCCTTTCTGTGAAGGTTTCACATGACCACAGGAGAGCTGTACAAATTTTGTCTTCAGAGTTCACAGACCATTATAAATTTGTTCTCCACACTTCTTTATACTTCATGTTGTTAAGGTAGCTTTCAGTTTTGAGCACACATAATTTTCCTGCCATTTATTTATTTCTTTTTTTGTACTTGGAGACCAAAGCTTTCTCTGTCACCTGCTGCTAAATGCCTAGTAGTACAAGGAGGCACATGAGGATGAACCTATAGTGCTATTAGAAGTTAAAAAATCAATGATGGACAGGAGAGCTGCAGGGTATAATGCTTGACTCCATATGCAAGTAATATAAATACATTTACAAAAGAAATTAGTAAACAGTTGTTTCCTTTCAGCAAGTGTATGTTGCTTGTCCTTGCATAACATTCTGTCACTTGCAAAGTCCCGAATGATAAGTGTAAGAATCTACTGAACAGTGGTAAGAAACTAAAAAAAGGTAATTGTATATGCATTTTTTAAGTGTCATAATCAAAAATACCTTTTAAATTTTGAATGTCATAATGCTTTGGGTAACACGTGGGTGACAGTGAACAGTCGAAGAAGCCTTGTCAAATGTGACTGTGATCCGGGGACTGTTGTTACAAAAACACACGAAGGGTTGTTGCATTATTTTTCTAATGTGTTGTGTGTTGGTTTGTAGAGTTGAAAATAGTTTTTCTGAAGACATGCATTTTACAGTTTTTCACTTTGTCTATCATCTTTGTGGATGGCACAATGGCACAATGGATGGCAATGTTTGGCAAAGGCTTGAATCTGACTCAGTCTGTCAGAGTTGCACGTTCTCCCTATGTTTCCTCCGGGTCCACCAGTTCCCACCCACATTGATAAGATAAATGTTTCAGGTGAATTTGTGATTCTAAATAGCCCTTTGGGTGTAGGTGTGAGTGATGGGTTACCTGGGAACCATATGATGGACTTACATCTCATTTACAATGTATCATGCGTGGCCGTGTGCTCTGTGCTTCTGGGATTGGCTCCAGACCACCATGACCTTTATGTGGACGCACAGGGTAGGTGACACCCCAGCCCCTGGATTATCAGATACATCTAGGGATGAAATGACTTTCAGGTGTGACTTTTGATACCGTAAATGTCTCTAAAGGGACTTGGAGAAAGAACTTATTGGAGTGTAAATCCAACAGTCAAGACATTTTGGTGTCCACCATTTGTGTTGTTACCAAAATAGTCCTCTTTTTTGCGTGGTTAAGTTGTTTCTGCTAATGGCACCTTGGTTTTGCAGTAAAAGTCCTTGAGTCCACTTTAATACCTAATGGCTGAATATGCAGTTACTGTATCATTTTATCAGTTAACAACAGAGCGCCCTTAAATGGTGGAGATACCGTACTATGTGGCTGTGTGGCTTTAAAGCAATGTATACATGACCAGATATGGAAAATATCATAGTAGTCTAGGATAATGCTGCATTTTTTCCTACACAAGCACATCTAGTGAAGCTATTTTGCACCACAGGAGAAAAGTATTGCTTGGTATTTTGCCTTGATCCATGTGTCTATAATATATTTTTTTCCTGAAAAAAACCACTTAAATACCTCATTAAAACTACAATTTTGAAGTTTTAATGTGGGATAAGTGTTTAATTAAAATGGTTGCAGATGTTTTTTTATTTTTACTTTTATTTAAACAATTTTCTATGTTAAAATTCATCGAAATAAACATTTTAATGTTTTCGAACATCACCTTTCAGCATTGCTTTTGGTAATAATAATGCATTGTATAAAATGATGAAATAGCTGAAGACGAGTCTTGAAATGTTACAAACATTTTTTGTCAGTTTGTCAGTTCCAGGTCGACAGCTTTCTGGTTTTTTATTAGGATTTCCCTGGTGCCAGTCTTGAAGAAAAGATTTTCTGTGGTTCTCTGTGAGGAAATTTCAGACTCTTTATCTTCATGTCATCTGGTCTTGGTCCTCAGCTGGTGGTGAAATTATCATTTGGAATCAGAAACATTGATTTAAAACAAGTATGCATGTGTTTCACAGTACAGACAGTCATTGTGTTGCAAATGAAGAAACCAGATTCAGCATCACCCTTGATGATGGTACTTGCCTTGAATTGCTCCAGTAAACATTCAAACTTGTATAAATTCGTATACAAATTTGTGGTTCATGTCTGGATTCATACTCATATCAATAAAGAAAACATTTACATGTCTTGCTAACACATATCGTGGTCTAGATATAAGAATTAAACAGTAAATTGGATAATCTGAGATTTTTTTAAAGAATGAAAGTTCTTTCACAATTTGTGCATGAAAAAATACACATATATATTTTTTTCACATATTTTGGACATGTGATCTAAAGTAGTATTTTTATTGATGTACATCATAATGGAGTTCAGGTAGTAATCAGGGAATCTCAAAAATATACAAGTTATCTGTGTTTTATAACAGTACAAAAAATTATAAATTAAACTTTCATTTTATCGCATTTATTATGAGAACCCTATTTTCTGTAACCTACAAGGTAACTACTGATATGTTAATATTTACATTTAAAGGAATATTTTTTTTTTTCCCAGGATTAGGTTGTTTGAGCATTAAAGTCACACTGGCAATGCAATTGTAGTCATGCTATAGGAAAGTTTCTTTATATCTTATTTATATATGAAAAAGTTTCCCTGGGTATTCTTCTTAGCAGATAATCATTAAAAAGACACGTATAGCCATCTCTCACTATTCAAAAATCAATGAAAACATTTTTTTCCACCACATTATGTTTTTCTTCTTTTAAATCCCAAACCAAAATGTCTATTTTACCATCATACATGAAGCATACACGCAGTTAAAAAATCATTTTAATCAAATAGAACAATATCTGAAACATTAGGTCGGTAAAAGTCTAATATTACAAATTTTTGTAATTTCTTGTTAGCAATGCAATTTCCAACAAATAATGCATGAATAAAGCAGTTATGACTATTGCATTCAAATGTACCTCAGGTACTGACCGATATCCTGTTCGGGGGGGACACTTTCTAGCTTAACATCTAGTGATTTGGATTGCTGAGCTCGGACAGCTGTGTCCTTGACAAAGACAAGCAGATACTGAAAGTGAGTTTGTGAGCGTTCATAGATGATGAACCCAAGAAGAAGATACTCTACACAAACTACATTAAATAAACATCTTGCAATATTGCAAAGAATGAAATCAGTAGCACAGAACTTCGGTTGAAGCAAAGACTGTGAAGTTTTGTAAAGCAACACATGGAAGAACGCCTTTGCAGAGTCCCTTGCAAAGCTGAATTGTGTCTGAGGGGAAGTAACATAAAAAAAAAGAATGTTCCACATGAAAATGGTCCAAAGGCCAAAGTCAGTTTAAACTGGAGTTAATTCAGAGCACCAGGTACAGAAAAAACAAACAAACAAACAAATAAACAAATAATTAAATATACCATTTTGACATTAAAAAACTGAACCGATTTCATGCACTTGACGACAGCTGCAATGACAGGGATAACAAAGGGACCAAAAGCCATTTCTTTGCTAGTTATGGAAAGTAGAATGGACAATTACATTTTTTCTCAAAAGCTCCTGTTTGATTATCAAATGAATGCAAAAATCCTTATGTGCGAGTAGCCAAATGTGATCATTGTATCGGTCAGCAAGGAATGTAGTGGCTAAAGCTATTGCCTTTCAGTTGAAAGACCCATTCAAAGTTCTAGGTTCAGCTCACAATTCCTCTTGTATTACCATTGTAACAGTACCACCATGAATTGAAGCACTAGCATAAATGGTACATAAAACTTTGTTAGCGAAAAAAATCAAACATCTTGTACATCTATGACAGTTGCAGAATTGCAATTAAAAACTTGATGAAAAGCCTTTGCGATGAAAACGGTTTCTGTGGAAAATGTGCTATGTTGCTATCCATTTTTCTGTTCCCATTTTACACACACGACAATCATCTCTTGGTGAGACAGCATTGAAAATGAGAAAGTAAAGTTTCAGGTTCCGGATACAAATGTAGTAAACTTTACTTTTGTCTGCATTTTTCTTTATTTTTCTTTAAACTTTTTAAGAAAAAGTTATTCTTTGGTAAGTTTTTAGATATTTCAGAGCCATTTTTTTGTATTCTTCCCATTTTGGCATTTTGAAATTTGCTGTCATTTCTGTACATGGATTTGTATCTTCTGTTGCATTTCCTGCTGTTCCCATCACTTACAGCCTCCCTTATACTGTATTAAACATAATGCAAATAAGGTTACAAGTAATGTGATAGAAAATGTGTGTGAATGCAGATAATAGGTCTCATCTTTGCTCCCCTGTTGAAGAGACCTGACAGCATAAGCACAGCAGGCAGTTGCAGCTGAGGAGACGATATGCTATTATGCCCATATGCTACTTTTTTTCTGGCAGCCTGTCCCATTGTTCAGAATGTATGAGGGCTGCTCTCCATGTACTTAACTTATATACATTAACAACAGACCAAAAAAATACTTAACTAACCAAACTGGTTTCTGAACAGGAATTCCTCTTAATTTATTAAATCTGAACAAACTTTACATCTCAATATCTCAATTTAACTCCTCTGTAGGGGAGAAGGGAAAATAAAGCAAAACATAAAAAGTGGTTGGAGTCACTTTGAAGTCTACACACTTAGCTCCAAACCCCTGGTCCTGCTGCAGCACCTTTGTGAATTGCTCCAAAAACTGCCCAGCTATATAAACAGGTAAATGACTGCAAGAAACTTACTATAGCACCTGGTGTTGCAAATTGCCTCGGACAAAAGTATCACCTAAGTAATTTGAATAAATATGTAATTCATCTTTCCAGCATTTAGTTTTTCTTCGGAGGAACCCTTTAGGAAGCTTCTCAATGCAACTCAGACTTTAAGCCTTCTAAAAGTCAAATCTAATTCAACATGCAACATAACCAAGATCCTTTATTTGCACCACTCTCCTCATTATTCCATCTGTGGCCTACACTTATGGGGTATGTGCATTTACGTCAATTAATTTTGCAAATGGTTTTCCCAAGGAACTTACAGACTAATAGCATACAAAAAGCACTAAAGGCAGACAAAGTCTACTTCTTTAATACAGATAAACCACCCCTGATATGATTATTTGGAGCCAGGATCTATTTAATTATAGAAGGAGCAGCAAAGTCCTTAAGGAGCCCTGAAGACCACATTTCTCAGATTGAGTCAGTTCCCTTAGAGTAGTGGATTTATAATCTTATATTGATAATTCTACAAAAAGTCTGTCATTCATTCCTCTCATTTACTCAGAAGTAATGAAAAACATAGCATTTGCCATTATTATATGTATTTTTATTCAGACTCGTGTGGATTTTCATAAAAAGAGGAAAGGGACACTAGTGGAAGTGGATAAACTGTGGTGAGACATGAAGGGCTGAGTGGTTGTAAAGGACGAGATGTGATTATGACAAAATCAACTGGATTACATTAATAGCAAACAACTTGTTTTCTTTGAAACAGAACTTAGTCAGGAGCTGAAATGCTCATTTGCTCTAGATTTTCTCTTTTCTATTTATTCTTACATTTTGTAAGCATGTTGCATTTGTAGCATTTTGTTCCTTTCAGCCTTTGAGCCACGCAGTGGTTGTGACTTACTGACCCTATTCCAAGCAAAGGTTTTGCAGACGGTTATCTTATTAAATCTACATGCAAGTTGGTCTTTTGTATTAATCTCAGAACGAAATACAAAGAACTAAATACTAATACTTATTTAGCATGTTTTCGTGAAATGTTACAATGCCGAATGGACATGTCAAGGACCCACTTTACTAAAAACAGCTGTCCAGTTGGCACGGTGATTTTGCAGAACACAACACAGGCCATAATGAATAGTTTTTAATATTGCAACATGAATACAAGATTAAAGGCTTTGTCTGCAAATGACAAGCTTTTTCAAACCTTATTTTCAAAAGGTCAGAAAGAGAATTAGATTCTGATTCTAAAATGATATCCATCTATTATTTGGTCTGCTTTGCAGGCATTATTCTAAAGCTCTATATTTTTTAAACATATAAACACCGTAAATTACTTTGTGTGAACATGTTTTGCCAATTTTGCATTGCATCGGTGAAAACCTTCCTCTGAAATAAAAACAAGCTTAAATTTTGCCGTAGTTAAATTATCCTACTGTACCAGTTTATTTGTCCTAACATGAAAATAATCAGTAAAATAGGACAATGTAACCAATGACAATGAATTATAACGGTAATAATTTATATTTATAAAACATTAGACCATGCACAGGGTGTATGATGAGCAAGGTTTTTTGTGACCAACTCAGGGGCAAAGAAAAAAAATGGTTTAAGTGAAAACAAGAAAGGCGGGCTCAAGATCATGTTCAGAGCCATGTCTAATGCGCTTTTCCTCTTTTGTCACCAGAAAGATTTTGTAGAGACACTTCACACTTTAAAGCTGCCTTTAAAGCCTCTTACGAAGGTTTCAGATGTGTGGAAGTGATTCTATCTGGCAAAATGAAAAAAATAAACAAACAAATAAATAAATAAAGCCATAAATACAGACATACATACAGTACTGTGCAAAAGTGTTAGGCATGCAACTTCAATGTCTGTTGAGAAGTACAGGTAGATTCTTATCTACCATCAGGGAGGTTTCTCATTGGTCCCAAATTCATTCTGCAGCCCGAGAATGACCTCAAACACCCAATCTCAGTCATACACAACTATCTTCAGCAAAAAGAAGGAATCCTGCAACAGATGGTATGGTCCCCACAGAGCCCTGATCTCAACATGATCAAGTCAGTCTGGGAGGACATGCAGAGACAGTCAAAGTGTGCAGAACTGTGGCCAGTTGCTCAAAATGTTTGGAAGAACCTACCAACCTCTACCTTAAACTGCATGCAAGTTTGCATAAGAGAATTGATGCTGTTTTAAAGGCAAAGGGTGGTCACATCAAATATTGATCTGATTTGGGTTTTTTTTTGTCTGCTGCACTTTTTAGAAGGTTTATTGATTAATAAGTATTCATGGCATTATTTTTCCCACAGGTGCCTAAGACTTTTGCACAGGACTGTACATACATGTAAATGCCTCATCCCTCAGGAGGGCTCAATTATTTCAGGTTTTTGAAAATGAGCGAAAATTTTAAAGTATTAAAAAGAACAGGCAAAGCCACAATTCCCAAGAAATCAGGCATTGGTTCCCAGGATGTTAAAGCTCAGGGAGCGCAGCTTAATTAAGCATGTAAATGCCCACTTTCATCTTTTTCGAATACCTCCCCAGGACGGCTCCCTTTCGGTGGCTGGCCTGCTAATTAAGCAGTTGAATCTCTGCATCGAGGGTCTCCTTTTGTTGCCAGGCTGGGTCGGCTAATGAAAACACACAACTTTGGAGACTTATCTTTTGGTCCTGCAGTGAGTCTAGCTAGTTATGTTTTTGTTAGAAGAAGTTGTGTTTTAACGAGTGGAATTGTCTGGACCACGAAGACCCGAACAGTGCTTATTTTCACTGAAATGCGTAATCGGAGCAGCGTCTCAACTGTTCTTACAGTTAATGGCAGCGACCTCGCCACACACGCGATAGTTATAAAAGACTGGTTATTTTAATCATTTGTGCTAAGACATTTGTCAGAGAGAAACAGATGCAATTTACAGCGTAATGAATTATGCATGAAGCAGTGCATCAAAATTAAATTTGTGCAAAGACAGATAAAACCATACAGCCAGCTGAACAGATGGATATGTTATAAAGTACAGGAAAATAAATTTTTGTCTGAATACACTAATCTCATTATTCAACAATTATCATTGCTAAACTTATAACTCTCAGATTCTGAAATCTTCAGAATTACAGCTGAATTTAAGCAACACCTTGAACTAGTTCTAGCGATCTCAGATTGTGTAAAATGTATAATAAATGTTTTCATGCACTCTATATGTTTTTGTAGAAAAGTGAAATCAGAATGTTTGGTCACAAGATAAAGTTTTCAACGGACATGAAAATGACGAGTTAACTGAGAAATTAAAAGAGTGATTTGAATATTTTCTTGGTACACATTGGACCCCCAATTCCAATCAAGCATTCTTTGAATTCCACAGTCACAAATTGGCCACAATTTACCCATCTTCTAATGGCTACTTCCAGCATGATAATGCACCATTTCACAAAGTGCAACTCATCTCAAGCTGGGCCATAAACATGACAATGAGTTCAGTGAACTTCACTGGCCTCCCCAGTCACCAGATCTGAATCCAATACAGCACCTTTGGGATGTGGTACAACAACAGATTGGCAGCATGAATGTGCAACAGACAAACCTGCAACAACTATGTGATGCAATCATGTCAACATAGACCAGAATTTCTAAGGCATGTTTCCAGCACCTTGTCTCCATGGTATGAAGAATTCAGGCTGTTCTGAGAGCAAAGGGAGTTCCTACCTGGTATGAGAATGTTGTTCCTAATAAAGTGGCCGGTGATGGTATAACACAAAAATATCCATGTCCTTGGAGAATGAAGTTATTTTTTCAACTCTTTCGTTTCTATTTAAACTCATAGACCAGCCATTGACCCACTTTGCAATTTTAAATAATTATATTTTTTCATAATTCAGAATAGTGAAATAACACATTTAAAGTAGTATAGCTATAGTTACAGAAAAATTAGATATATGCTTTCAGCAATCAACAAACCTTATGTTTGTACTGCATATTTGTTATTTGCATTTTATTAGATATTACATGCATTTTGGACTTTAAAACCTCTAATATTCCCTGTGTTAGTTAAAACTTAGACTACATAATGTTTAAGTTGCTTTCATATGATATTTAGCATATGGGCTATTAAAAATAATCATTAAAAAATAATCATTCTGCAAAGATTAGAATATGTTAATTACGCTAATGAAGAAACTACATCCATTTTAATGTCCCTCCTCATTCACCTCTGATTATGAAAAATGGGATCAGAGGAAGCCAGCCTAAGTGTGAATAATAATCTCTACATGCTTTTGTCTTAGTTGAGATCCCTTCAGTTCCTTTCTTATTCCTTAGGCTCATTTTCTAGCCACCATGCGTGGTTTTCTTTTAAAAAGAATAACATTTGAGAAAAAGAGAACCTGGTAGGTTCTTTGGCTTCATTGTGATGATAATGAAGATGATGATGATGATTCTTCTTCTTCTTATTATTATTATTATTATTATAATTATTATTATTATTATTGTTTGCAGTCATTACTGGTCAGGCTCAGTACTCATTCACATCCATCCATGTCTGTGTCCACTGAAATCTGTTACTTGTATGTCTGTTTTTTGCAAAGTTTACTGATTATGATGGCTTACACACAGTAAAGCATTGTGGGAAGGGCTCCCATGCATCTACAGACAGCAGTTCACAGTCAGGTCAGGGCAGATTACCACAAAAAACAAGCTGCAGCTTTTCACTCGAGTTAGACTGTGGCAGACCAAGATGCCTTACTATGGGTTGCCCTCCTTTGTATCAGACAGCAGCTTTTTAGAAGCCACTTACGGATGTGATGGGGGTGGGGTGGGTACTGCCACGTCTGCCAGCAATTCAAATTTTCCTCATCAGAGGTAATCTGAGTAGAGAGAATGAACCGTTCCTCATGCTAATTATTAATAGTCTAAGTACTCAGAATTTAAAAACACCAGGCTTTTGTTTAATCTTTGCAGTCTTGTTTTACATGATAGTGCTGCAGATAGACTGGTAACTGTGTACATGATTATAGTATTCATTTGGAATCTCTGACACTCTTGCGTACCAATTTTGACAGTAGATAACTTTCATCCATCCATCAGTTGTCCTCAAGCATGTGTCCAGGTCATGGTCATGGTGGTCCTAAGAATCCATTGCAGGATAGCCACACACACAGTGACTTACACAGTCACACACTATGAGCAATTTATGGCCACCAAGCAACCTGAAATGCGTATTTCTGAACTGTGGGAGGAAACCCACACGGATATGGGAAAACATGCAAACTCTATACATATTGAACTCGACTCACACCCATATCTGGACAGCATAGATGCAGTGAGGCCGCAGCGCTACTTGCCCCACCACTGTGCCGCCCTCACACCATCTGATCACAATGAAATGTCTTTTATGACTAAAACCCACAGCAGTGAGTAGATTGCTAAATAAATGACACTCCTGGAACATCTTAGCCTTATAAAACACAGAACAATTATGACCATTAACCAAATTGTGATTTTAGAGGCAGCTCTTCAACAAAAAATTGCTTGTACCAATATCCACATTTTTGTCATCGCCTGTTTCCCATTCGCATCACACTATAATTTACCAACACATAATGATGACTGAAGACGTTCTTTAAAAAGTCTAAGGAACAAAGTGCTTCTTTGGGGGCATGGATCAATCTCCCTGAACATGCAATTAAAAAAGAGACAAAAGCTTTTAATTTAATGGACAAGAATTACCAGGATTTCCTCTCCTTTGACAGTCTTTATCCTTTTAACAATTGCATTAATCTGAATAGAGTCGTTCACTCTGACTGAAGAATAACCAGACTCACAAACCTCTTTCAGGAATCTTGCTGTTAAGCAAAGCTAAGCTAATGAAGCTGTCTTTTATTTTGCATTCTGACAGCAATACTAGAATGATCGTGCAAACCATGTTGCTCGTAGTTTTTTTTAGCAATCCTTTATAATTTTTGCTGCTTAATTGAGCTATTGACTAAATGTATTTTACAATTTAAATTTTGAATATTAAATGTGACAACTCAGGATGATGGTGTTCAATGGAATTTAATCTAATCTTCTATACCAAGGAATAAGTATAATAGCAGAATAGCAGAGTAAACTGTAGAAACTGGATTATATTGAAGTGACTTTTGGAGGTTTTGTACTTCTAACCACTACAAAGGAACAGATAAGTGTATTATTAAAAGTTGTACTTTATTTGATCCTTTAATGTTTATGCTCATGTTGCAACATATTTTGTTTAGCAGTTGAATAAAATAGGACAACGTGGTAGCACAGCTAGTAGTGGCCAGAGGATGCCCATCTATTCTGGAATACAAACTTAATATATTATTGAATTATATTTTAACAAATGAGTTTAGCCTACAGTGAAAATTTGTTATTGGTTCTGCATATCAGAATATTAATTTATGTAAAAGCTTATGTAAAAGCTAACCCCCTCTGGAAACAAAAAAAATATAGTGGATGGAACAGCCCCAAATGTGAATTTCATATTCAGCAGAATAATTGCTTTTTGGGATGAAAACAGTGAAAAGATATCTACTGAATTTGTGTTTTACAAGCATTACCTGCCATGCTATTGTTCAAGTTATGTAAATATGGGATGTTTAAATACTGGATGCAAATACCAGCGTTTAAATATAGTAACTGTTAATTTGTGACTGCTTCAAAAGTTTTTGTAAAAATGTGTACATCATAATTTATTTTCTTGATAAACTACAATCCAAAATTCTCCTTCTGATTAAAGTATGGAAATTAAACAAATTATTCTTACATACTTGGCAAAGAAACGTACAGTACTGTGGAAAAGTCTTAGGCAGCTGTGGGAAAAATGCTATAAAGCGAGGATGGTTCCAAAAATAATGCCATGAATACTTATTAATCAATAAACCTTCTAAAAAGTACAAATCAATATTTGGTGGGACCACCCTTTGCCTCTAAAACAGCATCAATTCTCTTATGCAAACTTGCATGCAGTTTAAGGTAGAGGTTGGTAGGTTCTTCCAAACATTTTGAGCAACTGGCCACAGTTCTTCTGCAGACTTTGACTGTCTCTGCATGTCCTCCCAGACTGACTTGATCATGTTGAGATCAGGGCTCTGTGGGGACCCTACCATCTGGGGCAGGATTCCTTGTTTTTGCTCAAGATAGTTGTGTATGACTGAGATTGGGTGTTTGAGGTCATTCTCAGGCTGCAGCATGAATTTGGGACCAATGAGAAACCTCCCTGATGGTAGATAAGAATCTACCTGTTCTTCTCAACAGACATTGAAGTTGCCTGCCTGACTTTTGCACAGTACTGTATTCTAGTGCTATGGAGCACACCTGAAGTGCTCTCTGTAAATATGTGGGTGACAAAAGTATTTAATTTTGTTTTGGTTATTAACATTTGATATACATGGCAATATTACAATGTCTGGGCAGCCATCTGGAATGTATTATATAGTGCTTTGTGATCATACCTGTGACATATCATAACCTACTGACCTTGAGGCCTTGCTCTATGTTTGCAGATACCTTTTTTAGTTTCTTGGTGTACTGTCTCTGCCTGTATGTTGCTGCAATGCTGTAAGACTGTTCACAGAACAAAGTTTCAATCCCATTCAGTCTGAGTGGATTTTGGCGTATTTTCCGTATTCATTTTGGTTTCCTCCATACACTTTATCTATCTTTCACAACCCAAAGATATGTTTTAAGTGAACTGGTGACAGAAGTAAATGTGTGTGGCACCGATGCAGCAGACTATTGTCATGCTGTGCCTTACCTAGTTATATAAAATACATAATTGCTGGTTTTAGTACTTTCTAGTATTGCTTTCAGGTTGAAGCATTTTTAAATGTCCTTAATTGAAGTTACATAAAAGTTTGTACCTATATGTAAGTTCAACAAGCAGCTTGGAATTTGTCAAAGGCAAGCCTGGTTTCCACCTGCTACATATTTTTAATGCGTTAGCATTGAACCAGTTCACGCTGATGTGATACCGAGAACAAAGACCCACAAAAACTCTGTAAATGTCTCTTCTACTTGCTTTGATCTTTAATTGCACATGTAAACACATCTTCTATGGAGCTCTCATATCAGTAGTGCATGCTTGTTTTATGAGTATCCTAGAGGGCCAGGGGAAAATCAATTTGTTGCAAATATTTCTAGAGACCCGAATTTATACAATGAGGTGAAATTCACAAAACCTTCCTTTCAGACTGGTCAGAAGCTTCTAGCCAACTTCAGGTCACCTGAAGGGTCTTCACCTGCAGCAGTGGCTCCCCAGAGCAAATAAAACATGTATAAAGTAGAGTGTTTTAGGTACCTTTCAAAGTACTTTCCCATATAACTGCAAAGTCTGCACTAGCCATTTTTTTTATTAATGTTACTGCAGCGTCTCAGCCCTAGAGTTTTTCTTTTTTAGAATTTTATAATGTGAATTTAAGTTTACGTGAAATCTCTGCTTACCTAAAATATATCAATAAAAAATTCAGCAGATAACATTTCCGAAATTTAACTATGTTGCTATGTCTAAAAGTTCATTCAAAGGTCATAGACCATTATGTCCAATAATTAATGATTGAATTCATTTGCAGTTTTGAGGCCCCCTATGCTGACATGAACTTGCATCAGATTTAATTCTAAAACTGGCACACAGTTGACATCATTATTTGAATAGCCATATTTTGTAAACTTAATTCACTTCACCAGTTTTTTTATAATTATTTGGCTTTCTTTTTCCCTGTTGGAAGAAGACCCTAAGTTATAGGTAATTATAAAATAAATTCACTGAAAAGTACTGTTTCCACTTAGCTTTTGAACATAGTAAGTAAATAATCAGATGAAAATTCTTGCTGAACTCTTTTATGTATAATGAAAATGAAACACATTATGAATGTGTTTAAAAGTGCAAATTCTTGATAACACTATGCTGGTAGGTTTTCCAATTTCAGTTTAGTCTCCTGTACCAATGGATCATTATAAAACAAATATATAGGTAAATAAATAAATAGATAAATAAAGCTTACATCAATTCACTTTGTTTTAATTTATTTTTATACAGCACTTTTGTCATAGGGAAACACTTCTGTTTTCCAGTGAAAAGAAGGGTAGGGTATGGATCTTCCATTTCTAAAGGAACAAATATTGCAGTCCAAAACAGCTGTAATGATTTTATTATTATTGCTGTTATTTTTAGGTTATTCATTTATTTTGTTCTTTGCTTCTGTTGCTTATTTATTGTTATGTGTCTTTTGAGTGTCTTATATTACGTGTCCTTTATGTCCAGCTGCTATACAGTGAATTTCCTTGTGGGATCAATGAACTCTAATCCTGTCCTATCCTATCCAAACCTATTTGGATAAGTCAGTTGGAAAATGACATATGAAAAACAAACAAACAAACAAACAAACAAACAAACAAACAGACAGACAGCCAAACAACAAAAACAAAACAACAACAAAACAATAACAACAATACTACTACTACTACTACTACTACTAATAATAATAATAATAATAATAATAATAATAATGTCCAATATGCAAAAAAGGGAAATGAATACATTTCTTAGGATCAAAGTACCAGTGTCTGTCCACCCCTTTGGATTTTTATGTTGTGATGACAGAGGACCTGTGTGTAAGCATATGTCTTGTATAAAAAAAACTGTGCCTATTAAAGCAGAGTTACAGTGTGAATACTTTAAAGTTATTATCCCAGCCCATGGTTGCTATTTTTCAGTGGTTGGTAGTCATGGGCTCCTGACCCCACGACTTGATGATTGTTGCTGGCAGTCCCCAGGCTGTGGAGGGGGCAGTGGTCAAGGAGGAAATGTAAGGTTGAAGAAGTAGATTTTTAATGTAGTTTCACAGTGAAAGGAGATGCATGCTTCACTGTGGTAGGTAGAGCATTTCACACACAATGACACACACACACACATAGACACACACATACACAGCAAGAAGGGGTGATGGGTTGGGTGCTGAAAAAAGGACCCAGTCTGATGCTGAGGAGTTATACATGACACACACAAGGCAATGGACACTTTACTAATGTAAGAGTAATAAAGTTTGATGACATACTTTATATTTTGTTGTTACTTTTCTCCTCTCCAGCTTTCCACTCGACTATGACTGGAACGTCATTTTCTGCGGTGTTCACCTGTCCGATAACACTAACAATACTTGATGTACTAAATGCAAGCACTTTAAGGATAATACAGTCTGATGGCATGTAATGTGTTATTACAGTTCACTATTCTACTTCCTGACTTGGGCAGTACCAGGTAACTTTGTTAGTTTAGGACTGGGAAGCCAGCAGTAAAATTTTCATTTCTACTCAAGTATGATATGAATTATAATCTGCATTTCAGATGTTAAAAAAAATACTTGAAGGAAAAAAGTGCTGTGAATGTTTAAGTCTGTGTATCACTTCCCAGATGGCAGGGCTTAGAAGATGTGATAGCTGGGTTGGGAAGGGTCCATAATGATTTTGCCTTCATGCCCTTAGGGTCTTGAATTGTAACGGCCCTGGACTTCAGGCAGGTCACAGTCGGTGATCCTCAGTCAATGAGCCAATATACTGAACTTCAACTGGAATGTTTATTTTATGTGTGGGTAATATTATTTAACATTTTTACATATTTATAATCCCAGTCTAAAGTTAAAACTTCTTTGCATATTTTATCCTACCCTGGAGCATTAATTAAACCGTACAATAAAAGTAATATGTATTCCCCTGTGTGATTATATTACATGTATTTTGCTGAATTATTCGGCTCTTTAACAAATTTTTGGCTTAAGTCCTTGTCCCACTGGGTTATTCCATTTAAGTTTCATACCGCATCTATCAATGCTTAAAATACAAGGCAATTAATTTCTATCAGAGATGGAAATGGAAAGAACTCAGCTGGCAAACCAAAACATCAATTAACTATTTAACTTGGTTGGTTTGCAGTTTTAAATGAATAAGCAAGTTATTAAAATGTTCAGTTCATTAATTTATTTGTGCTTTATTTCTCCTGAAGACAAGTTCTATATGTGAAGCCCTTGTCCTATGTATCCAGGTATCTTGTCAAAAACTAAATAAGAAAATGGAATTTGCAGTGTTGTGCAAGAATTCCAAGCAATTATTTATTAATTTACTATCAAATACCACGGAGCTACCTGTGTGCACACTTAAGCTTTACCTCCTTTACAAACAGCAGAACAAGTTCACACTCCTGGCCACTCCTGAAACTCCATTTAAAATGTGACAAGTTCAGAAGACATTGCACTGAAGACAAGCACCATGTATCTCACTCCTGACAGCAAACAATGCACAGATGCCTGAAAAACCAGAATAAGAGTCAAATTCAACAGAAGCCGTCACCCCAAGGTTGCTTTATATCCCATTTACTTACCTCCAATTTAAAAATAGGCAAATATCCAATATACTGATGTGTGTTAAGTCATTACACAATAAGGAATAAATTACTGTTATATTGTTCTCGATATGTCCCGTCTTAGTTGCCTGTACTTGAAAGGTTCATAATTTTTATTTTATATATGTAAAGCAATTCTGTTGTGAATATTTTTTTTAAATTTGAGAGTAGATTCTGCCTTTTACAGTGAAAATGTCACTGGATATATATTCATCAATTCACAATGTGAGATTAATGGCCCCTCAAAACTCCAAACCCAGCAACGGATTATAAAAACATGGGTTTTGAGTCTAAAAAAAAATAATTTAAAGAACCCATTTGGCTCTCCCTGACTATTTTCACAGTATTTAGTATCTAGCTTGCCAGAACCAGCAGACAAAGACAAGTGATACTTCAGTTTTACAGTCTATGACAAATTCCTTCAAACCAAAATTGACCAAAACTTTCAAATCCTCAGGACTGTGTATAAATATTTCATAAAATTAAGGAGGGTTATTCACAGGGCACACAGCAAAAAATGTAAGAGCAACCAAAAATTGCACAAATAATTGAACTAAATTGGATTATGAGAAGAAAGTGCTTTGATTTGTAGTATCTAGAAGTCTCTCCATACACAAAAGTGGAAAAAAATGAGGCAAAAGAATGTACTAACAGTGTTCGCCCAGTTTTTTTTCTATTTTTAAAAAGTGTAAATTGCAGGAAAATTATCACAAGATTACAGCTAAAGTTTCAACTAGAAAAGCAATGATTAAATCAAACGATTGAGCAATAACAAATGCGTTCATTTTCCATTTACAGCTTTTGTGCACATCACACTTAAAGGGAAACAATCTGTATTCGAGCAAAGAGATATAAATTGCTATGGGGTGTATTTCAGAAATAATTCGAATACCATAATATCTTTGAGGGTAAACAGAGGCAGTTTTTTACTCTTGAGATGTATTTTGGTGTTACGTGGTAAATCGTCACATCCAAAGCTGCCAAAGAAGGAGTGAGGCTATTCGAAGGATCATGGTTCTACATGCTGGATCTGGGGAAAGGCCCATCTAGAATGGAGACAACAGACAGCAACTGACATTCACTTTAAATTACTTAATTTATCTTCTACACGAATTTCAACAGTTAAGGAAAAAAGTAGGAATAGGTAATGAGTAGGAAGAATTTAAGGATCTGCTGTGATATACAGCACATATTTCGTTACATTATGACTCCATACACACACATAGACATCACTACTACATAGAGGTAATGCATTCAAAAAAATGATAGAAAAAGAGAGCACTGAGGATTAGTAATTTCCAGTTGTACCTCAGATTTCAATGTCGCTTAAGTCTGGGCTTTGGGAAAAAATGTCAGTTGCAGTAATGTAAGAACTTTGGTATTCTCTTAGAAGAGGCTTCTGTCTAGCTGTGCCTTCAGTGGAGAAATATGTAATGTTGGTATTGTTATGACTGTGTCATTTTAATGATTTGTCACTGTGGCATAACTGTGGTGTTGGGAAAGGTAAAATCAGTGCCAGACTTTTTGCTTTAACAGGAGTGAGAAACATGGGATCATAAATTCAATATTTTATGATTTCCTTTCAAAAATAAGTAAACAAACTTCAAGGTCAGTAAGGCATTGATGTTTGAGCCCATTAATTTGTTTTATTAAACGAGGAACTATTGATAAGTGCCGAAATTATTTAGTAAAGCTTTCAAAATTGTTGTACACATACATAAGCTATCACATTAGTTTTGTAGAGTTAATGTCAGCCATGGTATAAATAATATTTGGCTTATTTTAATGCACAAACAAAGAAATAAGTGGACCGTTTTGGCTAGAGTACTTTTCAAAGGTGTACTGGATAGATTCATTTTTACAGTACCAAGTGAGAAACTTGAACCTCATGGCCATGAAGCTTTAAAAATAAGGTTCGATTTAAACCACTCATAGTTATTTAAATTCTCAGTTATGTGGTCAGATGACACTCAAATGTTCTTTGAATTCTTTTGTGGGGGAAAATTCTGCCTCCAGTGAGGGGGGGTGCCAAAGAATAGATCCTCTGTTCCCAAATAGGTACATTGCTGCTGTATAGTGACTCATATTGTGACTCTCAAATGGCTCTGGCCACAGAAGCCAAGGCACAGTAAGGATGCCTTTAAAAAAAAAATTGCACACTAACAAAAATATAACTAAAAAATAATCTTTGGGAGTTTGAAGATAATTTTGTATCATTCGTGGTTAAACACCATCACGACTACTCCACTAGCACACACTGAAAGAGTGCCTTCTAGAAATTTAAAAAAAAAAAACCAATAACAGCATTCGTCAGCCATTCCCATCACCTTAATCTGAGCTGACACGTTGCAACATCTAGCAAAAAACAAAAATGTTTTAATCTATTATTCATGGCTCTTAAGAGTGAACCTAATAGAATTTGTTTTGAAAGTTACCACCACATAGAGTAATGGGAAGTGGATGACCCGACCAGAATAAAGTAGAGTACATCGTGTGGACTGTTAATCAATAGCAAAAGTGATACAATTTAAAATTAATGGGGTCTAGGTAGGTACCGCTCAAAGTCATTATTAAAACAACAATGTAGTAAAACAGACAGAATGGGTGTATTACCAAGGAACCGTTGTGCATGTGCGCCACTTGAGTGCTACAGCTGATGCTGAGCAGAATTCCTAAGCAGGTTGCCAGATATAAAGGGCAAACATAGAGGAGCTCTCCCGCTCCTTGCCAAATGGGACTGTTGTTGCATCCATTAATGTTTCTTACATGCGTCACAATAGAATGTGCTACAGTACACTGCTACCTGAAACTTAATACAGCTGGGACTGAAAGTTTGTTCTTGTTTTGTTTGTAAATCCAATCAATAAAGCAGTAATACAGGTGTACCTGGTGCAGCATTATACCTCTGGTGAGCAAGAGGTTTAGGAACAAGGCCTAGGTAAGGGTACAATACATCTGAGAAGTTCCCAGTTGACTACACCACCCTAGAAGTTACAGCCAGGGAAACAGAGCCCATAGTCCTTTATATAAAGAGTAAGAGATGTGGTTCCCACTTAAAGTTAATTACAATAAATATTGAAAGTGATACAGACAAAAAGTTTAAACATCAATTCTTAAAATAATGTTCAACCATTCAGGGCCACTGTGGTCACTAATATTAGCAACAGGGAAAAGGCCATGTGAGCAGAGGATTTCCACCCCCCCTATGGAATTACCCCTCCACATGACTTCAATTCACAGCAAGTGGTGCAGAAATCATAGCAACACAACTTGCAGCCACTTTATAACAGTTTATCACACAAACACATCAGCCAGAATGGCCCCTCAAACTACTGCTACCCCTAGTACAAGCAGGGGTACACGTACGATCATACGAAGATGGGGGGGGGGGGGTCTCAGCTGGCATAAATGGATTATTAAAAAATAAGATTAAGAGGACAGTCCACTTCAACATCGTGGTACTGCATTGTTTCCTCCAGAGCACCTTCAGGGTCCAGCGTTGATCCTCTGCACTGGTGAACAATGACTATGACAGCTGATCTGATGACTTCCTCTCCTTGAGCCATTTAAAAACCACAGCATATGGAAAAAAGCAGACAACATGCAATGACTACATAGCCTCTAAATTAAGTACAGTACAAAACACCAGTTTGAATATAAAACACCTGAGACAGAAATTAGAAAACAAATATGACCAGACACCAGAAAAACAGTAGCCAGCATGGTTGGAAGTATGCAAATAAAAATGATGACTTGTAATATCAATTAAAATCCAGAATTCAAACCAACTCCCATCTACCTTGCTTCTAAACAGGATCTTACACATGCACAAACCTCACAAGTTAAAGCAGAACAAACAGGAAACGTCAGTAACACCATGTAGTGCTGGGAAATTCCCTTTTATGAGGACCATTCTCAATTATCCTAAAAAGGCAGCAGGTGGAAAATGCCATGCCCCCCCAGTTGAGGTATGTAGACTTCTACCTCAATTAATTCCCTCTGCCATATTCGGATGATGTTCAATAAGAACTTCACATAAAACCATAATGAGTTTAAAAATAAACTACTCACCCACAGTCGTTGTTCAGTGCTTGTCAAAGTCAGGTGGTTCAAAGCTTGTGCTGAAAACAAAAGGCACTATGGTTGTTAGAACAGATCCTGAACTATAAACTAGTCCATTTCGGTTAAAAAAGGAAAAAAAACTCCTTAGGAAGGCTCCCTGACTCCCTTCTCCCAAACCTTTTGAATGAGTTTTATTGCAGATGTGAGAAACAGAAGAGGCATCACCCCTCTTTTTCTTTTGTCCACTCAGCCTGTCCCTTAATCTGGTCCCACCCTCACACAGCTGCTCACTCCCCTCATTATCAAAGAGCAACAGGTAAGAAGGCTACTCAACAAACAAAAAAACAACCTCTGCTGACTTGAGATTTTGTCTCCCCTACCACCTTCAAGCACTGCATAAAATAGCTGTCTTCTGTTTTCATGGACCTTTGGTCACTATAACTATGCATTTTTTCTGTGTGATATCAAAAATCATTCCAATGCCAAAGAAACCAAATATATCTGGTCTCAAAAAGTATAGACTATTTACCCTTACTTCTGTTATTGTTAAGACTTTTGAAAGTCTTCATTCCATACATTCTCTCAGATCTGTTGCAGTTTGCCTAAAGAGCCAATAGATACATAGATAACACAGTGAATATGGATCAGCCCTGGAAGCCTAAAGGGATATGTTCTCTCCCTCCTCCTTTACTACCTCCATACTAACAGTAACCCATCTATCAAATGGATAAAGTTTCTAGACTACATCACTATCATTGGTTTGATTTCTAATGGTGACAGATCCAAGCAGTACCAAGAAGGGAATCTTCTAGTATCATGTTGCAGCCAAGAAAAACTCAAGCTCAGCACCCTCAGAACAGAGGAGATGCATACTGTCTTCAGGATGAATGTGTCTCTACTCCCTTAACTTATTCTAAACAACTCCGCAGTCAGCACTGTTTCTTCATTCAGGTGCCTGGGCACCACAGTTTCATAGGACTTCAAGTGGGAGATGCTTATTTCTTACATTTACACAAGGACTAAGAGGATGTACTTGTGACAGCTGCCCAAGTTCCATCAGTCCCAAGATATATTGGTACAATTCTACACTGCTATTTTAGAAAGCCTCCTCACATCAACCACCAACATCTGGTTTGGTGCTGCCTCCTCACAGGGAAAGAGGAAATTACAATGCTTCATCAGGATGGCTAAGTATATCATCAGCTGCAGAATGGCTTCAATACAGGACCTAAATGTCTCCAGAAGGGGGAGGTGTGCAAGTAAAATTGTTGCTTCCCATTATGGACACAATCTATTCCAAGGACTTTCCACTGGCAGGGACTTCTGGTCACCAAGAATAAAAACTACCACACTATGAGCCACCACACAGTACAATCCAGGCAGGGGTGGGGTTACTACAGTTGCCCATAGCCCATCTCTGTCCAGCCTTATATGGGCTTTATGATCAAAAGGTGCAATCAGTTGGACTAATCAGGGACAACATTTCAGGCGGTCTGAAGATTAAGGGGTTAACATCTTGAACAATGTGGGGAGTCATTATTGGAGTGGGAATTTTTAAGATGGTTGTGCTTGCTGTTATCAGTCCCCACCATTTATATATACACTCACTAGCCAATCTATTAGGAACACTATTCTAAAAGCAGGTAGGACCCTCTTCTTTGCTCTTAGAACAGCCTGAATTCTTCACGCTATGGAATCAACAAGGCGTTACACACATCCCTTAGAGACTCTGACCCATGTTGACATGATTGCATTACATAATGTCAAGATTTGTCAGCTTACATTCATACTGCCAGTCTGCTGTTCGACTACATCCCAAAGGCCCTCTACTGGATTCAAATCTGGTGACTAAGGAGGCTATTAAAGTTGACCGAACTCATTGCCATGTTCATGGAACCAGTTTGAGATGATTTGTGTTTTGTGAAATGGCAATTCACAATTTTCATGCTGAAAGTAGCCATTAGAAGATAGTTAAATAGTGGTTCATTTATGGCTATGATATTCAAATGATGCTTGGTATTTGGGGGGCCCATCGAGTGCCAAGAAAATGTTCCCCACACCATTACACCACCACCAGCAGTTTGAACTGTTGACAAAAGGCAGGTTGGGTACATGGCTTCGTGCTGTTTATACCAAATTCTGACCCAACCATTGACATGTTGCAGCAGAAATTCATCAGAGATTCATCAGCCCAGGCAAAATTTTTCCAACATTTAACTGACCACGTCCCATGAGTCAGTGCTCACTGTAGCCTCAGCTTCCTGCTTTTAACTGACAGGAGGGGGACCTGATGTAGTTTTCTACTGTTGCAGCACAATCTGACTCAAGGTTTGAGGTCTTGTACATTCAGAGATGCTTTTCTGTCCACCACTGTTACACAGCCTGGTTATTTGAGGCCTAGTGTTGGGAGGCCTGAGCCAGGGGACCCTTCAGTCAAAATTATGTATAATGACTCTATAATGCCTTTAGCCCCTGAGATTTCCATAAATTTTCAGTTACTTGATGCCAGGACTCACCTGAAAACATAGTGGATAGCCTCTTCTGTTCCTTTACCTAACACAGTATGATGCACTAATCTTGATATCCCAAAATTTGTGCTCTCATTCTCAGCAGTCGCCCCCTGCATCACCAGATCATTAGCACTCTAAACCCTACCCTCCCAGCTGCCCTTTTTACTCTTTCTCGTGTTTTCTGCTCACAAAATTTTTACCTAAAGTGCTCCCCACATTGGAGATCATTAGGCACCCCACTGTAATCTAATCCATATCTGCTACAGAATGAGAAACTGATTTGTTAAAGCTTAATTTGCTAGAGACAACTAATTATTAAGTAAGATTATCTTGCGTGTCTGTCTCTAACAAAGTGAAGTTTGGAAGAAACAACATTTTAGGACAAAGGTCTTGGATAGGAACATGCCTGCCAATTAATTACGGCATCAACATAAAAACTCCTCAGATACACTCAGACCCCTCACTGCCTAGAACTCACTTCCAATTTCACCATGCAATCTGGTGGCCCACTCAGATTGATGACTCTGTGAGCAGCATGCCCAGGCCATCCCCCATTCCAGCCCATTGGTTTCGCCTTTGCCAGACCTCTCCATCTTCCTCTCTGCAGTCCCCTCTGCCTGACAACCCTTACTATCACTATCTCCTTCATCTCCATTCCCATGGGGTCCATTACTTGCAGAGTACCCAAAGGTGGAACATCTTTAGACTGTACCTTTTCTCCCTACCTTCCCAAACCTTGACCTCAACCTTGAATCTAGACCCGGCTGGTCCTCCTGATTCACCTGGCCCTGCTCCCCTCTTTGCCCCTGTGCTGGGCTCCAGGCCTACACTTATCTCAGGAACTGCCTCCCATGTCAAAGCACCACTGACCCCTCGCAGACCCCTTCACCCCTCTCCCTACCTCAGTGGCCGTATCACACTCAATCCAGAGGTTTTACCCAGTTCCTCCACTTCTACACTCCACTCAGGGCAGAGTCACATGCTGTTACTTCCAGCCATTATGGACTCAGACTACAGACCTCAGAACAGCTGCCCCTTCCTGGCCCCTTTCCCTCAATGTCTTGAACACCAAGTCATACTCAGCTTCCCTCTTTCCTCTCATTTTCCTTAGGGCAACCCCACCCATGTACACCTCCAGCACTGGGAAGCTCAAACTTGCCCCTCAACCCCTTTACTTCCCTTCAGCAGCTATGCAGCTCTTTCACCGCAGTTTGGACTCAGACCACTCCTTCTTGCCCCTCTCTCATGCTCAGGGTTGCTCCACCATCTTCTGTCTCTCAAGTTTGTGAGCTAAGAAGTTTCACATCTTCTGCAGTCAGCTTTACCACCTTCCATGCTTTCTCAGCACACTCCTCTGCACCTTCCATATCATCCAACCATCACTCTCTCCTCAAAACTCCCTCTCCGCAATGAAATTCCACCAAATGAGCCTACCATATCATTGATCCAGGTCCACAGATTCCCATACTTGCCCCATTCATTCTCTTCACAGACAGAATCTGAATATGTAATAATTTCAATGATATCATTTGACACCTCTCCAAATGCCATGTAGACACACATTCTTGTTACACATGTCCTGTTGCCCAGCATCCCGTCTCTTCTACCTCCTGACTCAAACACAACCTCTGAAAGCCCATTAACATCCCAGGGCTAGACTAATGCCTGATTGCCGCCTCATGTCATTCCTCTTGCATAGTTTACAGTATGACTTCCATCCCGGTTTTGTCACAACTGTTTGGTATCTGTTTGGAGTCTGTAGGAAAAAGCAATTTTATTTTTTGTTCAGGCTTCCCTTTTGAGCAAAGAGAAGCCCTAGAATGTTTAGCTGCTTCTTTGCTGCCCCGATATGAGTCCTCTGGAATATCTTTAATATATTTGTCTTGACCTATTTGCCGGATAATATCTTCTTTATTATGCTCCTCATCGCATTGACCCCATCGGGCATTTCTGCACTGCATGAGGCCTACTCCTGTCTCAGCTGATAAGGCCATCGGCCCTTCCCCCCTCTTTGGATTTCTTGGAATCATTCTAAACTCAGTCACCTTCTAATCATTATTCCCCATCAACAAACATGAGTATACTGCCTCCATCATCCAGTCATGCTTTTACCCCTGTTGGAAGTTGCTCTTCCTCTTGGGTTACCTTTGTCATGTGCATCATTCCTCAAGGTTGATCTTTCATATCCTGCTTGCTCTCAGGAGCTTCACACATGGCCACCTTCTCGGAGCTAGTGGAGCTAAATGGCCGTTGTATGGACCAATTGTGCCTCTGGCATCTTCTAGTCCAGGATTAGAATTGCTGTTCCTTCTTTCTGTCTCCATCTGACATCTCCTCACCTTAGAATTGGGTTTTCGCAGGCGTGGCTCCTTCACTGGGTTTTGGGGGTCTATCATAATAAACATTAGTTCTCTTCTACTTAGCCACAATAACTAAATTCTTTCCCATTATCAGTAGCATCCTCCCCCTTTCATGAAATTAACCTCATCTTTCCAGCATGACGTTAAGGGGGCACTTGGACTTCTCACTCCATCATCATTTACTCACCATCTAGCTTTTGTATGTATAATGAATAAAGGCCAATTTGACTCCTGCCACATAATGCAAATCCTTTGACCTAGCAGTCTACCATTCACCAATTCCTCCTCAAAGCCCTGCACTTTGCTGGAAATAAAAAATACAACCGTTGATGCACTCTCCCATTTCCAATTTCAGAAATTCAAGAACTTGGCTCCAGACATGGACCATATGGCAACTCCTGTTCCATCATATTTGGAGCTGGTAATTTTGTAGTTCACCCTCTTGCACCTCTACTCATCACCTCCCAAGAAGGTATCCTGTTCTCCATATCACCTTGCATTCTAGTCTACTGGTATGCTTGAATCACATTTTCCGATTTACATGATTTTACTCTGTACCTTTTCCCAACTACCCCATCAGTATCCTGTCTTCCTTCACCACTTTCCTCTGATACTGTAAGAACTTACAAGGCCCTACTATTAAAACCTATCTCAGTGGGCTGCATTTATTCCTCAAACTGCTAACTGGTCAGAATCATTTCCATTAAAAAAACCACTACAGATTTACATCATATATGTACCAGTCTCCTGGAAATTAATAGACAACCCATCACTATTAAAATCCTTAATTCCTTTCTCAGTTGCATCCATTCTGGCTTCTGCTATAATTGACATTATGATCAAATCCATATTCACCCTCATGTTCTACAATTTCCTGCATGCTTCCAAATTCACTTCACCTAATGATGCAGTAGTTACCGGTTTACTCCTGCCTATTGGACCTTCTTGTCATAGATGACTCCATAATTGGTTTCCATCTTAGACACAGTAAAACAGACCAGCTTTCTCAAGGTCACATTAAAAGGTATTTTTGATTACAAATGCCTATCTGCCCATACCAAATCCTTCACAGATAGATAATTCTGAAACTCATTCACTCTGCCCCTCCTTCCAAATGACTGTTCACCAACGAACACAGAACAGTAACCACACACCACTTGTTTAAAAGACACCTTCAGTCAATTTTCCAACTCTCTGGTTTCTCATGTCATCTGTTTTCCATACACTCCTTTTTTATAGGAGTTGCCACTACTGCTACCATTTACGATATCACCGATAACACAATTAAACTCCTGGGAGGCTAGAATTTCAACACCTTTAACACATATATTCTTTTCAGTACTACTGCACTTTGTATTGCTCACACCCTCATGTCCTCAAAACCTCAGATGGTGCAGTGGGTAGTACTGATATTACAAAGCTTGTGGCCTGTGTGTAATGCTTAAAACCTGCTCTGTTTTTGTGTTTCTACGTTCTACGTTTGTGTGAGTTTATAATGTTTGTTTATAAGTTTCATCTAGTGAATCTGGTTTTCTCTTACTGTGATCGCACGTGTGTAGTTTTTCATTTTCTTTAAAATATTTGCAAACAAAATTTTGGCTCAGAAAACTTACAGCATAAGTTCATAATAAAAAATACTGACTGAAAAAATGTGTAAGTATAATTTGTAATGCAAGCAATGGTAATAACTTTCAGGATGTCTGAGTACTTTTTCAAGGCCCAGTATCATTTTACACGATGTGAATGTGCACTTACAAAAGCACTGTAACTGAAAATTTCATACATTTTTTAACAGCTCTTTTCCAGCACTTTAACATTTTTTCCTATTCACTACCATTCATTCATTATCAATTTTAACTCATCAAGTCTTATTAACAGTTATAAATCATATAATCTATAGTTGAGACCTACTGCAGTGGAACGCAGTTGCACATCATAACTGTGTCTCCGAACTAAAAGTGGATTGAGACCAAACTGTGTTCTTTTGTCCTTTACTGGTTTTCTTAAAATTCTGAAATTTATCTTTCCAACTATTTGTTTGGATCCACCTAAGCCCCTCTACACCCCCAGTCTGAGTCACTCACCTCATATCTCATTTCCTATCATCAACACCACCCACACCTATCAGTTCTGCCAAGAATGACTAAACTATTCAAATGGATTTCTACTGTTTCTGACTAACATTTCTTCCTTTTTAATAACAAATGTTTCAGTGTTAAAACGAATGGATATGGCATTTAGTTTTAAATTGTTACATCTCAGTGCTTTGTGTTCTTTGCCCTCTTTGCTTTTGTGAGGTTAATATTTCCAGTGGCATGATATCGACACTCACTGGGTTTGCTTTTGATATGCAGTTGCTACAGAACCAGTTTATAAAGGAGTTTAACTTGGGACTTTTCAATTAGTTTCATGTGCAATCTACTGAATGTACCTGAAACCCCCTGGCAATTTTTTGCTGAGATACAGCTGACCCCACAGGTTAAACAATCTCATTCAAGTATAAAGATTCCCATCTGTTGCTGGTCAAAAGCTGTGTCAACATTGGTTTCATAGATGCTGACTCAGTTTCCACCACTAAGTGAAGCGAATTACAAACTGGTATATGGGGAACATTTATGATCTGCAGTGGCTTGCAAATAGATTTCAGAAAAATTTTTGCTGAAAAAGTCTAAAGTTCAAAATTTATAAGATTTTTTTATGACACTGCATCTACCGAGATAGAGTACATACTTAGTGAAGCATTGTTTCCTTTACAGTTTTGCAAGTGAAACTAAACACTTCAATGAGTATGTACATGCTTTTTTCCTGTGATTATTATTGTCATTCATAGTGTGAATATTGCATATAATAAAGCCAGAGAAATATCTACCCTAATATACACTTTTATATTGAACATAAAATCACATATAATAGCTACCTTGCACCTATTTTTGCTTTATGCATAGACTTTGTGTAATAATTTTTATAATCAGACTAACTACTACTTTTATAAGTGAGAAAATGTATAATCATTTTTTGACATCAAAGCTCATCAATGAAAAAGTTAATCATAAAACGACTGATGTGTTATATGGAACATTGCTTATCAATTTGCCTAGTTTCCTGTAAACTCCTAATGCAATGCTGTCAGTAACTGTTTTTTTCCAAGTTCCATCTTTAAAATCATAGATTAATTTATTCGTTAATGGACGTTTTTTGCAGATATTCATTTAATGGTTCAGCTTCAAACCAGAATTCAAAGTCTACTGGGTTTATGTTATCATGTCTAGGTCATTTATTTGTGTCATTTGTGTTTACTCCTTGTCCGTTTCGTTGCTTGTTTCGGATTGATTCCTGGTTTGACTCTCACCTGATTGCTGACTATGTTTCTGGAGCTACCTCTGCCATTAAACATATTTTGACCTTGCAATTCTGTACGTGTCTGCGTCCTGATCGACCCATGACAGAATACCTCGCTGCCATGCAGACGGCAGAATCGGCGGTGCTGGATGCTGCGGTCTTGGATCAAGGGCGAATCCTTGAGCGGCATCAAGTTGTTCGAGAGATTTGCGCAATCCATGAACGACCTCACACAGCAACAGCGCAAACAACAAGAACAAGCTCACGGAACGAATGAGCGAACTAATGACTGGTAAAGGGGGACCGCAGAATCGGGGACTCTCGGGCTTCTCTGGCAGCCTCTGCTCCTCCATCGGAGACCACATTCCCTGTGAGTCAACCCGACAAGTTTGATGGCTTTCCTGCAGCATGTAAAAGGTTCCTCCTCCAGTGTTCCCTTTACTTTAACAACCAACTCCCAGCTCTGAATTATCGCGAATTTTGTTTGTGGTTTCTGATGAAGAAAGCGCTAGACTGGGCCACCGCCATGTGGCCACAAATCCAGAGGATGTCTTAAGGTCAGTTCGAGCATGAACTCCGTACTGTATTCAACCACACTAATGAGGGTAGGAGTACTGGTGAAATGCTCTCGAGGCTGAGACAGGGGAACCGTTCCGTCGTCGACTATGCGCTTGAGTTCCGCACTCTAGCAGCAGGAAGTGGATGGAATGAGCCTGCCTTATTGGTAGCGTTTTGAAACAGTCTAAGGGCTGAGATCCTGTCAGAACTGGCCTGTAAGGATGCAGATCTGGCATTAGAAGACCTGATTGCTTTTGCCATCCGACTTGATCACTTGCTGTCCGTGCACCCACAGAGACAGGCGCAGAAGACCCCTGGGGTGGCAATCCCAAGCATACACCCCCTCACTACCACCAAGAAGCTGGAATGGGCACCGGAACACCAGAACCCATGGTGTGTGACTCCACTCGCCTGTCCCCAGAGGAGAGGCTGCGTCGACTGCAAGAAGGTCTGTGCCTGTACTGTGGCTAGACAGGCTATGTCCTTTGGGAATGTAAACAGTGCGCCCAGACCCGACGCCAGGCACAATGAGTGGTCCCATCCCAAAGCACCAGCCCACTGAGTCAGTCCAAGAGGGGAAGGGGCTTAGTCTCCAGGTCCTTCACACTACCGGTTACCTTTTATTGTCCCGAACCTGTGTCCGTTCCAGCCCTAGTTGACTTTGGCGCCGAAAAAAACTTCATTCATGCCCAACTGGCACGACAGATGGGTCTCACCACTGAGAACCTCCAGGAACCAACTGTCTGCCCTGGATGGAGGACCCATTGGTGAGGGCCTTGTATCCACTGTCACCGACCCAGTGAGAATTGACTCCAGTACAGGGCACACAGAACGGATATCCTTTCTTGTTGTGGATGAAGCTGACTATTTGGTGGTACTGGGTCTACCATGGCTGCAGAAGCATGACCTTCACATCACCTGGTCTACTTTAAATATTACCTTTCAGTCCCCCTATTGTTCCCAGAACTGTCAAGGCACTCCTGTTTCAGGACAGTCTACTAGGATAGAGAGTCCCTACTCTAGTCCCGTAACTCTGCCTCCCGAATGTGCTGTTCAGAGGAAGGTGCCTAGCGAGCAGAACACCACTGACCGATGCCCTCGCGATTGCACAGACAAGCACCACCGGGAGATTCCTGTTGGTCACCTGGATCCGGGGCTGGTGTCTGACTCCCACCAGCCTCATCCCAAGAAGTCTGTTCCTCGGCCAAGGAGGCACAGAAGGGGGCATAGAAGGGGGCATCCAAAGAAGTGCCCCAGAAGGAACCCCAACACCCCCCCAGGACAGGCCACTGAGGAACATCGGCATTCCGGATCATTGGACCAGAACTGTGACAGTCCCGAGACCTGGGCCCCAGATGTCGTCCCCTGGTGGCGTAGAGGATGGTCATCATGGCCGCCCTCGTTGCTCAGCTGGCTCTGACTCCTTGGTGGGGGGTACTGTCACACCCCCTGGTCTTAACTCCACTGGTCTTGATTGTCACGTGCACCTGACTATCGTTAAGTCGTTATAAAAACCTGTCTGTCTGAAGTGGTCTTTGTGAGGTATTGCCACATTCATTGCATGCATACTGAGTGTTACTACTCCTTGTTACTTCGGCTATTGACCTGTTTTGGTCCCACGACCTAGTCTTGTTTACTCCTTGTCTGTTTTGTCGCTTGTTTCAGATTGATTCCTGGTTTGACCCTTGCCCGATCGATGACTACATTTCTGGATCTACCCCTGTCATTAAACAGATTTCGACCTTGCAATTCTGTACACATCTGCGTCCTGATCGACCCGTGACACATGTATGCTAATATTGAGCAATGTGAGAAAGTATGACAAAGGTAAAAAGACACTTAATTAGGAAATGCAAGGAGTTTTTAGTTCTCTTAGAAAAAGGATAAATTCCTTTGTTTTCCTATTAAAATTCTGTAAAGATGTATACATTTAAGGGTTTTAGAGTAACTCAAAGGTTACCCAGTTTCCTAATCGTAAATGGCAATACTGTACCTAAACAATATTTTAACTGACTTGAAAATAAACTAAAATGAAAGAAATTCACAGCTTTTCATCTTTCACACTAATTGTTAGTGAGCAGCACTGTCATATTCTCAATAACTGACACAGTTAATGCTTGCGTACTTCAACATCTATGTTTAAGGACCAGTTTCTTTTCCATGGTTCTGCAATAACTTTTTTGTCAAAATATTGTCTCTATTGAGTGTATATGAGGATTCTGCCCTTTTCAGAGCTTCTTCCTCCATTCTAATGAGTAACTTTGCCTCACTGGAGCTTTAACAATAGTCCAATGCTGGTGAACTAAGGGGTTCTTGGGGTCTGAAAATAAACACAGCATCACTTCAGGCAAAATGAAGAAATATATTACATTAAGTAGTTTAGCTGCATCCTTATTTCTGAAGGATTTAGGACTGTCTCCCACCTACTACTGAAGTATGCCTATGATGCTTATGCAAAGTACTAACCCTAAATAGGTGCAGTAAAATGACCCAGCTCTATAAATGTATTTGTCCCTGAAGTGTCTAGGGTTACAGGGATGTATCATTTACTGTATGTAATGCTCATGACCTGAATGGGAACAGGAATAAAAAGAAAAGCACAAAGGATTTGTTGCAAAAATGAATTACTTTATACAAGTGAAGTGTGTGACAGTGAATACAAACACACACAACATTTGTTACAAATACAAAGACACTCAAGGAAAGGAACATGAGCAGTGTCAAAAGAAAGAGCAATTAAAAACCAAACAAACTAGCCAATTTAAGGCAAACTAAGCTAAGTTCAATAAAAAGAAACCGAAAGAAAGATCATCAGCATCTTCTGACTAACCTACGCTGCTCAGACCAAAAACACAGATGACACTCACTCCTTACCTAGTGTGATTTAACCCTACGTGTGCAAATGTATGTTATGTAAAATTTCTACCTGTCCACTTTCCCCGAGCTGACAGTAAACCTCATGTTTGTATGAAGAATAACACTGTGGCTAAATGGGAACAGCGAACACATAAGTACAAATGACAAATGAGTACAAAAAGAAATAGTAACACAGACAAGAGTTAAAGTTTTGCAAAAAGCCAAAGAGAGCAAGAAGAGTAGCGGGAGCCCCAGAGTCAAACAGCAGCTGTTTTAAATCTTGTCACCTTTGTTTTCTTTAGCCGGATGGTGGTCCATGATGTTATCAATAATGGTAGTTGGCAGGAGGAAGGACCAATGGCATAATCAGTTAATGCACATTTTTGAAAAACTATTATTAGATGCATGCACATACTGCAAAGATGTTTCAAGGTACCTTGCAATGGACTGTCATCCAGTCTGGGGTTTACTCTTGGAGCTTAGCGCCTAGTGATTCTAAGACAGGTTCTGCACTGCCACAACCATGACAAAACCAGGCAGTTAATGAAAGTAAGTGATTTTTCAAGCTGTGTTTGAATTAGACCCATATGTCACAGCAGTTGGAACAATTAGATACAATAAGAATGTCTTATGATGCTGCACAGTCCTATTGAGTTTCTCATGTCTATCTGCATTGCATTGTATATTTTATTGGAATGTATCTTTTTTAGATTATAAAAGTAAAAAAAAAAATTGGCAATTAAGCTATTTTGTTTCTGGTTTATGTTGATTATAATAAACAGTTTGGCAAAAAGATATTTCAAAATATTCCATCTTTTCCCAGTAACATATTTATGTGTAGGCATATTGATCATCCATAGTCGAACTTTTCAGATCACTTTGAACAGATACCACATACCTAGATATAATATGAATAATTCAATGTTAAAAATCTGCTTTCACTGCAAATTTGCAGCAAGTCAGAGAAACGGCATCATCAGACTATCAGATATAAAAAGGATAAGTTTTACTTCAAAAGCAAGAGGCATTCAGTAAAAGGAGGACAGAATGTTCAAAGTGGAAGAGAGCAGAGGAAGCTGCTCCATGGAATAGGAAGCACTCCAGCGGTATCAATCCTGCTTCACTGGTTCACTGTGTGACATTCAGAAGCCCTGGATGGGTTCCTTTTTGTAAAAACATTGTGAATTCAGCCTTTTGCCTCAGCATAGGAGAGATATGGATAGAGACTCCATTTCAAATGACTTATACTTTTCAGATGTTTTTACTTCTTCCTGAGATTTTTCCCTTTAATATCATTGCTTTCTCTTTATGATGCAGCATTCAACTGTTGATGCTGGATCATATTTAGATGACCTTTGATTATTACGTGAGTATTTTTTAGTCTGAGGATTATTTCTGTTGTCTTGATTATGTGTTTTGAAAATAAAACTTTTTATTTTTTTTTTTGGGCAGTCTTGACATGCAAGTTGTCTCAGGTCCTACTGTATATATGTCATTCACCTGCGAAGCGAGGGATTCAAAATAGATGCACATTTTCTTTCTTCTTCTATTATTATTATTGACATGAAGTTATTTAATAGAAAAATGTCAATTCACAAAGCTATGTGTAATAATTTGTTAAACATAATTTAGAAACCACCCCTTTACATCAATAAACCGGTTTAATTTTGTCGAGCTACAAATTTATCCTTTTATACCTATGTTTAGCTTGTCTAGAAATTTGTCTCAAGTATCATTCTGTCAAGAATATACTATTTTCTTAAAGCTGACTTCAGTAGAGACAAAAAAAAATACAGTTTCCAACCTTGGAGCATGTGGATAATTTTGTGATGTCTTATGAAACTGCACCCACTGTAAATGATATTTTTCACTTCTGCCTCGTTTAGGTTACTTATGGAAAAGAAATGCATCTTTCAGCGTAAAAATGCAACCAAGCAACTGGGTTACTACATCGCAACCACCAGCACACCATGAAATTACTTATTCAGGAATACTGAAAAAGTGAACTGTGCCCATGTACATACTGGACAGTATTTACCCACCATTACATATCCGAATTGCTGTAATTTTATCTTTTCATAAAGAAGAAGTTATTCAGCCTGCCAACTTCTTTGCAACTTCTTTACTTACTCTGCCTGAGAGTTCAGGCATGAAGTCCCTGGAGGTGCCAAGGAGTTACATTCATGTCAGTTCCATTGACCACCTCTCCCCTGGGTCAACTCTTGTCTGTTGACTGCCTGCTAATTATGAATTACACTCAACATCATACTACATCTTTTGTTCTTTGAGTCTAAACAAAGGTTCACCTCCTGTGTGCAGGAATCTGATGATGATTCCATTTTGGTCTTGGGGAACATCTGACAAATGCAGTAAGACAAGTGAGGTTCCCATAAGTCTTTAATGTCCTGAGGGGCCGTGCTTAGTTTTTCTGTACTAGGGATTATTCAATAACCCTCTTAAAAGTATCAAATATTTGTAGGGAACGACTACGCAATACTTAACATATTGTTCTCATTTTGATGTGTGATCTCACTGCTTATTGATTGTCATGCAGAGATAAAAGACAATGTTATTTTTTCAGTCAGTACAAAACATGTTTGGCTCTTGAACGGCTGCCCAACTCTGTATTTCTTGTTAGATTTGAAAAGACTTTACAACATAAGGACTTCACTGTTAATAATTAAAGCTTTTTAAAATAAGTTCTATTGCTTTTCTGAGGTTATGTGGCCTGAAATAGATGACCTCTTATCTTCTGGCTCTGCTTCAGACTTCCACAGTTTTGGCTTTCTTCCTCACACTGAGACTTAGAGGACACTTTTGAAGACCTACAGGTATGCCGTACTCTAAGAGCAGCCATAATTATCAAACCCACTCGAAATGCAATACTTTATCCAAAGTATGAGTTAATGTTAGGAATTCATTTCTTAGTTTACTGCCTGGACACAATGCTACAGGTATTGCTAGGGACGCCACAGAAAAATAAATGCAGGTGCTTCAAACTGTTAAAGCTTTTCCTTGAGCGAAGACTTTATTTTTTGCATGAAAGACTGAGTGAGTAGCATGGAATTGCAGGTCATAAAACTGGATGATGTTAAAGCTGAGCTACTGATTGACAACACCAACCTGCAGAGGCTTTTATCCTGCATCTCTATTACAGAAATAAAACTTGTACCTTATCTGAACACATAGATGACTTAGATACAGAAGCTGAGACTAGGAACTCAAGGACCGAAGACACAGTGAAATTAAATGCTCAGATTTATGATTAATCTTTTTTCTCCTCTGTTTCAATGATTTTCAGTGTATATTTTACATTCCTAAGTGGTGTTAGCTTTTACATTGCCTTAATTTATCTATTAGCAGACTCCTCCCTGCATGTACTGCCTGTGTGGTGATATGCTGGTTGGGGGAGAACAAAGAGGAAAAGGCTTTTTATTGATTCTCACGTGTCCATTTTTTTTGCAGTTTCTCAGTAATCTGGAGCCTACTCCAGAAGCAATGGGTGCAAAGCCGTGCAAAGCCATGAAACTTCTCCTGGGTGGGATGCCAGTCCTTTGCACAGGCTGATTATTGCTGAGGTCTAATGATTTTCTTTCACTTTGTTTTATCTTTGCTTTTGTTTTCTATTGCACTAGGTCACTAATTTCACGTTTCGTCATTTTTGCTCACAGACAGCATCATCGAGGCTACGTTGCTCTTGTATGCAAATGCTACAAGAGTTGATCAATGGTATGGATCAGACAATTAAGAGGAAAACAAAACTAACATCCTTTCAAAAATAAAAAGAAGCATTTGCCATACAGCAAGAAATCCATTGAAGCATCTAAAATTTAAAAGAGGTTCAGCAAGTTTATTTCTCTTTCTTTAGCTCCAACAAACAATGAACTACTATCATAATCATCAATACCATCCCTTTTAATCTTGACTTTCAGCAGCAGGACTAAGAGGTTAGGTTCATTTTGATTTTTGATTTTCATTTGGACAGCACTTTCTGAACAACACGGTTTTAAAAGTTTATGCTCTAAATACGGCTTTCCACAGTTCACGTCTTGTATCGTGCTATTTAACCAATATTGTAAAGGACTTGGGTGCCTGGTGGGCAATATTAATTGTAAATTAAATGGTAACTTTTAAAGGCCAACTCTCAAAGCAAAACCATGGAAGCTGAACTCTACTCATTTTGATAATGAACAATTCTATAGTGAAAACCTTTACCACTGCTATGTAGATTATCAGCACCCCACAGTTTATATTTTGATATGAACTTAAACTTATTTAATTGGATTTTTTCATTTCCTTTGCTTCCAACAAGAAGAAACTACAACGGGAGCAATATAAAAAGTAAGAATTTGAAGTGAAGCACCTATAGGAAGGACACAAATGGTCTTCAACTCAAGAGTAATAGACAAGCATATCTATACCAAAAGCTAAATACTGTCTGAGTTAAACAAATTATATTATGAAGCTTTTACTTTGTACAAAACAACATCACTACAAAGTCTGGAACAAGGTGCCTATTTGTCTATCAGCTAATATTACAACAGAATTAAAGGTCTATTAAAGCTCTTCCTAGTTACAAATGACCTGTTGATGATTAATAACACTTTTAGAGATTATTACACGTCTCTCTACACTGTTCAAAGCCTGAACTCTTCCAAGGAAATATATTTATATTTAAAATGATTATCACTGTCTAACAATGGTGACAACAACCACTTTTTTAAATGTCCCATTCACCCCTGACGAAATCTGGAATTCTATACCTTCAAAGCCTTCACAAAAAGGGCCAGGGCTAGATGACTTCCCTATGAAATTCTATAAGAATTTCTGGTCTGAATTATGCCTTTATTAACACTGGCAGTTAACAGCATGCTTAAAGAGTACCACATGTCTTATTCCTGTTAAACAAACTCAGTTAGCCAAATTCTGAAGTGAGACAAAAATACTTTGGATTGCTCCTCCTACTAACATATTATTCTGCTGAATGTTGATGTTAAAATTGTCGCCAAGCCTGGTACATCTTCTTGGCATTCTGTACCACCTCAGTCTTGGTCAAGTGGATCCCTGAGCAACAGATTCAAAACAGCCAGCACTGGACTTCAGTTCACTTCACTTGCCATCTTTTGAGACTCTATGTTCACCGTTTCTCCTAAATATTAGCCACCGGTGTTAGTGCTTGCATGCTTTTGCTGTTAACTGTGACTTGTGTTACAGTGACTGTTACCTGTGAACAGGTAAGATTTACATCTTGCATGTACGTGGGTCTGATTTCGAATGTATAGACATATCAGGTTAAGAGTGAGTTCCACCCTTGCATTTTGTTTTATTTTCTTATTGTAAAAAAACAAGGGCATCCAAATACTTCTTGTTTTTTTTTGTACTTAGTTTATTTCATTTACTTAGGTTAGAGCATGCTATGTTACCTAGATTTGTTTGGTTTAATATGTTTTTTTGTTACATACTGCTCTTCCTCCTTTTCCTGTGTGTTCATGAGAAAATACTGCATACAGCGTTATTCGCTATTTATTCATTTGTATGTAGAAAATCATGTTTGCACCCAGTTAACACTGTTCCTTTGCTATTTTGTCCCCATCTAAATCTTTCCAGTATACAAATTAAAAGAAATGTAAAAAAAAAATCTGTCGTTTTTCTACAATTGATTTGGCACAAATGTTACACCCCTATATTTCTAAACACCCTGTGGTTGTAAATTGATCAAATTGATTTTTGTCGAAGCCAGGTTTGGCTCCAACAATGCACACTGTGCTTTTAACATTGTACACTTTACCAAAAGGAAGCAGTCATTGGATTGCTCTCATTATTTCACTTGATGTGGAAAAGGCATTTGTTGAGGTAGAATGGGGTTTGTTTTTTGGACCAGTGGTAGTTGTTCATTTATGGATGTATTGCTGGTAATGCAACCATTATTTTCATTTTTTAAATTTTCTACAGTATGTTCTTGTCTCTATGTTTCTGTGGCACAGTGTTGCTGTTGTTGCAGCATAAAACAATTGGGTTTCTCACTTACAGTTTTGGAAAAATTTAATATGGGCAGTAACTTTATTGTAGCCTGAGATCTGGCTTGTAACCTTGTAGCCCAAGTGAATATAAATGGTTTTCTGTCACATGGTTTTTCTGTGGTTGTCACCAAAGCCGTCCTCTTTTCCCTCTACTTTTCACACTTGTGCAGAAGCTATCAGAAGTAACAAGTAATTACAGATATACAGGATAAGTTGACAGATATCCTGCACTTACCCACTTGGGCTGAAGCATAGAGCCCTACCCTACCCACCTAACAACCTACCCACTTACTCCCCTCCAACCCTAACACACTATACACCTTAACACACACCTTGTAAGCTCTTCACCGGGGTCATCAGGTAGGCACCATCCTTCATCGGTGTTTCGCTGACTTAGGCCCACAACACCTCCGGATGGCTCAGCAGTAAGGCCTGGCATCCCAGACCCACCGCCTTCCAAGCCTACTAGGTCAAAGGTCCATGTAGCCCCCAGTAACTATACTGCCGCCCTATCCCACCAACCCCACCTTCCCCCACTCTAGTTGAGCTCTCCTAAACCACAGCCACTGACTAGCCCTCTCAGCTACTAGAGATAATTCCTTCACCGCTTCCCTTAGCTTACGTCCTCTAACTCCAAACCCACTCAGCAGAGAAGTAATAGTTCTTGCCACAAAGTCTCTGGCACCTACCTCTACTGGCTTAACGTATGCCTGCCACCCACACTCACGAACCTCAGCCACTAATTCGTCATACCTCAACTTCCTCTCGTACGCTACTTCAATGTCATCCTCAAACGGCACTGTCAACTGTATGAAGTATACTATTCACCTAGCCTCCAAGTACAGCACCATATCCGGTCTCAGTGTAGTCATCGCAATACACTGCGGGACCTGCAATTTCCTACCCCCGTCTACCTCTAGCTTCCAATCCCTTGCTCCTGACCAGTTACCTACTCTGACCCTTTGATGCTGCTCGCATTTACCCTGGCCCTCACGAATAAACGCAATTACCTGAACCCTGCCCGCAGCCAGCAGCGAGTTAACTTCCAGCCGCTTCCGCTCAATCACCGCCACCAAAGAACGAAGTAAGACATATAGAGTATAATAAGTAGGAGAAGAAGACCATCATATTTCTCTGTATGGTAATAATGCACTCTTGCACCTGAGTAGACCTGGAACATCAATCTCAGCAGTTCTGAAGGGGATATCTTATGATAGTAAGCATTCAGATTGTGAAATCAACCTCTCTACATCCATCTAAATACACCTCCTAATTCCATTTTATCTTTGCTGTTTAATCTTGAAGAATCAGGTTTCAGCTATTTATGAAATTTTGTTCCTCCTAATCTTAACCATCTGCTGTACACCAGCAATTCTTTGCTAATCAAAAAAAAAGTTGAAAGAGGGCCTGGATGCATTAACATATTTTCCTATTTCATTATATGACAGAATTGATGTTATCAGAATGAATATTATACTTGGCTTTTTAAACCTCTCCCAAAAGGTACCCTGTTACTTAGGAAATTTATTCTTTAACAATTTAGATACCTCACTCTCCAAATTTGCCACAATAAGAAGCACAGAATCAAGCTCTACAAACTCAGCCAGCCAAAAGAGATGGATGGGGCTTCTGTAGTGGATATGAGACTCTATTATTAGGACACACAAACTGAACAAATAACTAATTGGTTTCAGCACAGGCTGGATTCTTTATTGGTTTGGTATGGAGTTGCTCTTGTACCTTCCAAGACAAGGGCTGAGTCTTCCATTCATTAATTTCACAAAATTCCAGGTGTAACCTTAAATTATGTTTTATAAAACACTCTTCTAATCTAGAGAGATGTTAAGAGACACCTGGGGTTCCTGTGCAGTTTATGTCTTAGGTCTTCTATTGTTCTCAGCCCAGATCCTCCTTTAAATATTAGTTAAATCAGACTCCAAAAATGGTTGTCCAATGGGGTTGATGGACATGTTACATTTATCATAAGACTAAACAATGATAAGCTTTAAAGAACCAATAATTCAATTTTGCTTACTGAACAAAGACTTCTATAAATATCTATGACTACGTCATTTTATTATATATTCATACATGGAAAATAGAGTTTGTGCAGAATTAAAGTGGGGAAACAGCTCATTGTCATGAACAAATCTAGAGGTCTGAGTTCTCCATTTTACTCTGTTTTGAACAGGTTTGGCAGTAATTCCTTCAATGCTCGGAATGAGAAATGAAAACATAATTTTGATGTATCTTTCAGTGATCATGCAAAAGCAGCTATTTGTACCAAATTCCTCCCTGTCTGTACATCCCTATGCATCCAGAGCTGAACTACAAACTCAATCAGAGAATCAAACTTTCTTCAGTGCATTGTTATAAGACATTACACCTGTATTTCAAATCTAAAGCTGTCCCCAGCCCTTGATAAATCTATTCTGGTGATGTAAGAAAATACAAGCTTTTTGGAATCTTCCTGTGTTCTTTATACACATACAAGTTCTGGTATATGTGTATGTGTAATTTATCCCCAGCACGCCACACTTTTTTACTGTCATAAAAAATATTTGGAGGATCACCTTGCCAAGCACAGTTCAGGTTTAGATCCTGACTTCACCAGGAGAAGAAGTTCAGGATGGCTAGGCATATCCCAGAGTGGTGGATCACCTGGAATTTAAAAGGATGAAAACCCAGGTACAAAGAGGTTTTAATGGCTTTGTTGTCTTTTGTGATGTATAGCTAATAAAGGGGGGTTATTTGGTACAGAGCTGGAACTCTTTTCCCAGAGTGTAGTAGCAGAGGGTCAGGACTGTCCTTTTTATTACCATAAACTCCTTCTGGATGATGGCGTAGCTCCTGACTAATTTCCAACAACAGCATTTCATCCCATGTACCTCCTTCTATTTGAAGAGTCAGTCTACAGTATAAAAAGGAGAAAGAATCACGAAAGTCCAGGCAGACTCACCACAGAAACATTCTTTATTTATAAACAAGGCAGTGCGACACCACTTCATCTACTATACTAGACTGGGCCATCCTTTCTGAATGAAGTCTAAATGGGAAGTGGACAGTTGAGAGGGGTTAGGAACATTAGGAATAATTAGTCCAAAGTAGGAAGGACCTCATCTGTAGTTTTGAGTAGGGAGCAGACTAAAATCGCTCCCATCTTATTTACTTTGGTTCAAACTTGGCTATCAAGAAGCCCAAACAATATACTTGTCTCTGGACAGTCACACATTTTGCTGTGTTTTCTATCAGACCAGCCCATCTCAATGACATTAGGATGGCCTTGATGTTCATCAAATGGAATGTCGCAGCAGCCCAGTGAAGTCCAAAAAGAAAAACGATAAATTAGTGCAAAACAAAAGGCTGAAATTCCTATGAATTTTGGCAAAATAGGGAGCAAAATAGGCAAAATAGCCTATCGTTAGACACAGTTTCAAATAAAAGAAAACTGAACACAAACGGCTCAGTAGTTTGACCACCTGGAACAGTGAGTATCTATCAAAACAGCCTTAAACTTCTATATCTTCTTTAGACATAAATACTATTTGGCTTTACTATTTGATTATTGTTTTCTTTTTCACTCTGGTCTCCATCATTTTGTCTAACTCTTCTGTTACCAATTTTTGTTTCAGAAGTTGTAGGAAGTAGGGGGTGGCCTTGCAAATCGACCTTCAGATCTCCAAATTTGCTCTGTAAGGTGTTCTATGAGGTGACTGTGGATAGAGGGTTAAAAATGCAGGCAAATGTATCATAAAATTTGTATGTTTCATTCTGTTGCCTTCAGGACAACTCACTGTAAGTAGAGACTAGGAGGGCTTTAACTGGAGCGTGGGGATTTTGGGGTCAAACCTGGCATTGACAGACACGGGTATTCCTAAGAAAGTGTCTGCTGCCTCCTGCCATTTATTTTAAGTGAATGATCTGATATAATTGATCGGCATTGCCACCATCCAAGTGAATAGCTTTGTAGTCAAAGACCAGACTTGTAGCATAGATTTCTAGAATGTGCTGGCATTTACTTTATACTTTATATATATTTGACAGCAAAATTGCTAATCGTGTTTTAGGTTTTTATGAGAACTCAACTAACCCATTTGTTTTTGTGTGGAGCATACTATTTTTAATTGCCTTCATCTTGTGTATGTAGCTTCATACAGTAGCTTAGTTTTCCACAGCACCAGCAGTATGGTTCCTGTTTCCCAGTCAAGAGCCCCTGTTGTCTGACCATAGCTGGGGGCAAAAGGACCAGTGGACATGTGTGAGTATAGGCTTTCCATAGGTCACCTCTGCCTGCAGGTAGTGTCACCTAGATCAGGGTTGGGGTCGAGCCAGAGGGACCCACCTGAGGGGCTGGAATGGGGGGGTTTGCGTAAGACTAGTTTGAGTGGGGATGGATCCTTTGAGACTGCCCTGTAATTCTCTTCCAGCTGGACTCCTGTGTTTAGGGATGCTGGCTAGTGACTGCACAAGCAGTCAGCAGTCTTCTTTGAGAGCAAACCTGTCCAGCACAGTCAATTTGACAATCTTGCTTCCCTCCAGCATTTCTGGTAGCAGCCATTAGGTGTGAGAGTTTTGTAGCAAACATGAAGGGTGAGCATCAGCAGACTCTGAAGTATTAAAAATGAAATTTTTAATAATATTTTTAATTGCAAGTACATTTTCAGTTACAATTACATTTTCAGCCTAGCACACACTGTTTTCAGAATAGGCTGCAGACTGTCACAACCCTCCTCAGGATAATGGATAGACTGAAAACAGTCATTTTGCTGGGTGAACAGTTTGGCCAGAGAATCTAGTGTGCAAAGAGCAGAAAAGAATGCTAGCAGTTTATAAGAAGTGCCAGTATGCAAGAAATAGTTAGGTTACTCCAAAGAGCAAAATGTAGAAGTTTCAATGCTGTGTAACACCGACTACCAGCCCACTTCAATCTTTTGTCAAATCTTCTGTACTGTGCAAACATACATGATTGTACAGACACCCCCCCCAGAACCAGCAGACAAGGATGTGAATCTCAGCTCTGCAAACAACACATTTCTGTTTAAATTAATTTCACACTTTCCCTTTGCCACAGATCAAACCCTGTTTCCGGGCTTGGCAGACACTTCTCGCACAGAATCAGATGGAAACTGTTAGGCATTTCTCAGAGCTTGGCTAGCATCTGCATTTCAAAATATAATAATCTTCTGATTATACAGAAAAACAGTACCAGTGTTACATGTATTTCAGCAGTCTGCTGTCAGTCGGTCAGTGCTGGGAAGGCAACGGGTAATGACTTTCACGGCCAATGACTGCACATTTGTCAGCTTAGCTCTCCTGCTAATCGGTTTTTCACAACTGACATCATACCCGTGGCTTTATGTCCTCAGGCTCTGGAGTTTACTACAGAATTGAATGTTGTAGTTAGATGCATAAATCTCACTGTAGGCTATAAACTGGGCTGCAATAAGAACTGGTTTTGTTGACGATGTTCGCGGTTAAACTGTGCAAACATTTATAATATGAAGGTGCCTCGTGTCATACATTCAATAATAATGAAAAAACACTTGATTAAAAAGTTAAAAAAAGAAAACTAAACTGTAACTGTAAAAAGAACATTAACTGTAAAATTACTGTCCGTGTCAATTTATCTGTATAGCTTAATCTGCATCGGTAGAAAAAAACAAAGAGAACAGGCACCTTAGTCACACAGAAATTAAACTTTACACCAATAAACTGCTGTTTAGCAAAAGTGGCATTCCTGTTTCCATTAATGTGAAGGATTATTCCCTGGGTTAAAAAAAGTCAGCATCGTTCTAGTTAGGTTTTTCTCCTGTTAATCAAAAGTGAGGAATTAACCAAAAGTATGCAAAATAAAAATATAAAAACTGTAAACAAAGGCTATTTAGCACCCAGGACAGCCAAGAGAGAGGTTAATTTGACAATTGAATTTGGCATATTTAAGCTTATGCTTTCAAAGTTATGGAATAATGTTGATGTATTGATTGCTGGCTAATGATGCAAAGTTCTCACAACACCTACTTCTCAAAGAGAAAATAATAGCGGAACTTTTGTGGGAGCAGGTTCAACACAGGGGTTATAACTACAGTCTGATATTTGGATGCAACTACGTGAGGAGCACTGAGAAATGACAGTGCAGCACTTTATTATTTAGCACCTTTATTGTACAAACCATGTGTTTTACTTCTCTAGAGAGTAATTTAATTTCTTCCTTGAAGTGTTTTCAAAATATCTTTTACCTGTATGCTTTCCATAATGTGTAAGAACTTATACTTGAAGCTCTGCCAAGTAGAGAAGCTTAGTCCGTACAGTTTTCTCAGTAAAATAAAAAAGACAAACGTCACAGTAAATGATCAAGCTGAATAATAGTATGACACTTTTCTAGACAGCTTACAGAACTTTCTGCACCAAAGTCCTGTCACTGAAAAAAACACACGTGATCATGTATGGAATGAATAAATGTAGGAGGAGCAACATCTAAAATGAAACTATGGCCGGCATGCTTTGTGCCTTTTTACCTTTTTACATACATCATTCTTAGGAAGGTTTATAGACAACATGCTGCAATTCTAGAGCATTACTCCATACTCCAAGATAAACTACATTGTAGTGTGTAGTATGAAGGCCCAGAGTGTACAGTTTGGCCCACAGTCACCTGGCATCAGTCAAAAGACTGAAAAGGTTATCTACCTCAATCTTGTACTGTTTACCTATAGTTAGACTCACATGTTGTGCAGCCAGATTAAGATTTCAAAAAAAGAAGAGGGGCTTCTCATAAACTGAAAATCAAAGAAGGCGTATCTCTATTCCAAGATGGTGCTGGTATCATTCTTAATAAGAACACAACTGGCTAACTGACTAAAGCTGAATCTGGTTACAATGGAGGAAAATAGAGACAAAATTGCGAAATGAAAAATGGTTATTATAGCTGTAAAATTAATCAAATAGATGACTATCAAGAAATGCAATTTTTGTGAGTTTAGAATCATAAATCTTGAATACCTTATTGGTGATCAAGTTTTGCCTTCAGTCCATTCAAGTTGAGACAATTTAATTGAATTGCTGGAGTCCTATCTCAAAAAAGTAAATATTTCACTAGATAGAAACAAATGAGTAAAAAAAAAATCACTCTATTTAAAAACAACAATATGATAAATCATTTTGGACACTACACAGATTGTGCCAGTTGGGGCTAGACGTGCTGCTGTCTATTTTGATAAATTTGTACAAACAAGGAAGTGGTAACAAGACTTTGGTGAAGAGATGCTTCAGCATTTGGAGTAGAGATATATATCAGAGTCATCAGATAACTGATGACAAAGAACCCATCGGAAGCGCCGTCATCACTGGTGCATTGAGCTGGCCTGGGGTTTAGTTGACCTTTGGTCTATATATAGGACATGGCATCTTAAAAGACAATCTGAAAAACTCTTTATGTTCTGTTTATTTTTCAGGCAGTACTAAAGATTAGCTTAATTTTGTGTGAAAAACACTGACAAAATGATACCTCTGATTTCCTGGGCTTTAGTAAAAAAAGGCTCAATTTCTTATGTGTGCCTTAGTAAAATGAATGAATGGTTTTCTGCAAATGCGCTGTACGAAGCCATCTTTATTAGATGGAATTTTGGAATATCAACAAGGTTTTGATTGTTTTTACTTAAATGCAATATGCTGCGCAATGGCCTTGAACTGCATCATAAGTAATATTTTCAACCAACAAAATACTGGCATACGGAACAATCCGACAATGTATAGGGCTGGTGCCTCACAGCCCCGGGGATGTCCTTTAGGTTTTGAATTCAGATCAGTCTGCATGAACCATGTGTGCTGTCCCAATGTTTGCACAGATTACCTCCAGAGGGTTACAGTTTCCTCCCACAGTTTTCACGCCCCCTGCTCCCGACACCGATCCCCCTAAACACTAATCCTGTGCCTTGTTTCGTCATTTGTATATACGCACCTGTGATTCCCAAGGATCTCTGTGAGGTATTGCTAATGTTCTCTCATTGTGTACTGAGTATTCCTAGTGTTAGCCCTTCTTGAATTTGCCCCCTGTTTCCCTCTGACCCCCGATCAAGCCTCACCACTTATTGCCAAGAGGCCTGTGTTGTTCTGACTTCCGGTTTTGACCTACGCCTGCCTTTTGACAACGACTTCGGACTCTCCTTCAACAATAAACCAAGTTTGGTGATTTCTGCCTGCACGCGTCTGCTTCCTGCTGTCAGCGATACAACAGTCCACAAATATGTGTTATGAGTGAATTGTTAAATCTAAACTGCCTGTACAGGGTGCATGTATAAGTAAGTGAATGTATGTGACTGATCTGAGATGGACTGGTTCTTCGTCCAAGGTGTTCTATACCTCATAACCTATGTTTCTGGCTTCAGTTCACAGTGACCCTGTATTAGGACATGTGCTTATGGATAATGACTGAATAAATCCAGTGATTTTTTAAAAAGTTTAAATTTTTTTTTTATTTTACATTTTTTACCTGCTTCTTTTCCTGGAATTTTAATCTCTTACACCCCTCAAAAGTAACTATTAATAACTACTAAGGTTTGACTATCTAATGGGGCATTCAGGGTGACAGTTTCACTTTTCATCCAAACAGTCATGTCTCTAAACACGTAAAATAAGATGGCATCGAACAACATTGCATCGTCTTAACTACTATAAGGGCAAAGCTATGCATGACATTCTGTGCTATGCTTTTCATTACTAGCGATTAGGAAGTAGGATTGTACTGACATTTGAAAAATGCCAAACACCATTGTTTAACAAATTGATTTAACAAGATAAATGTGATGTTTTTTTTTCTTTGTGACAATGTGCAGGTTGCACTTTTCTCCCAAAGGAAACATCTAAAAGTCTTTTATTGGCACCAATAGACAATATAAGTCTGCAAGCCGAAAGTGTGGTCTAAGAGTAACATAGTAAAATCGTGTGAAATTATACATTTTTGTTAAACATGTTAACTCATTTCAGTTAAGCAATTTTAACCACAAGACAACATAAGCAAAAGTATAATATAAGTATAGTAGTATAGTATAATATAATATACTACATATTATAGTATAATACTATTGTACTATAATACTATTGTACAATAATATAATAAATTGTTATTTATACTATACTATATTATACTATACTATAATATAGTATAATATAGTATAGTATAAATAACAATAAACAAATGAAAAAGAGTGCATATGAAGTGCAGTGGGATAAAATAGAGCATACATACATGTTGTCAACAGAATTTCTTCATGAGGGGGTAGTACATTTTGCTAAGACCCATGGAAACTTGGTTTTAAATTTTGGAGAGCAGGGTATACATAAATATTTTGAAAATGTCAGAATGGAATGTCAGATCTAAAAATAGAAACGTTGTAATGTACACAATAACTGTAGGATCATGAATGGCTAAGGGTGAGAGGGCTCAGCAAACTGCCTGCTAAAAGAATGCAAAAAATAACATACAACAGGAAATGCAGCAGTAACTACATGTTTAACTTAGAAAAAGCAAATTAACTGAAATAAAATGTTGTAAATGAAAAATGCAGTAAATGCTGGAATTGCTATTAGTATTATTTTGCCCTTTGAAACATTCTTGGAATGTTCCCATGTGTATGGAAAGACAAAATAAATTGCACCCTCTTGCAGAAAGTAAACATTTATAATTCATCAGAACTTGTTGCCTTCTAGGAAACTGTGTGTCAATTGTGGCTGCAGTGAAAAAAAAGTTTAACAAATAATAATGAGCATGGAAATAATATACAGTAAAATCAAAACACATACAGCACACTGAACAGAATCATCACCTCTAACTTCACCTTTAATTCATTATATTGATAATTTTTTAAAAGTTAGTACTCCGTTCTATAAATGAACACGCACATGTGCTGTTGTCTAGGTAACATTTAGTGCAGAAAGGATAAAGGTTTCACCCTATTAGGGGAGTAATAGTTCATTTCATGTTTACTTACTTTGTGCAGCATGCTTGTTGGAAAATTTCCATGGTAACTGCAGACACTTTTTAAAACAGATGATATGACTATTCCCATTGTTTTTATTCCATGCCCGTAGGCTTATGAAAACTATAATATTTGAATTTGACAGAACCAAACTGTTTCGACCTTCTGTCAACAGGATAAATGGTTTTCTTTAATTTATAGCAAACTGGTCTTGTAAACTTAATTGAGAAAAAATACAAATCAGCCACTTCACAGGATTTTTTTCACTAACAACTAACCAGAGTATACACATGTGCCAAGTGAACAATTTGCAGTGTATCAGTTCAAATGTTAACAAAAACATATATACAAATGTTAACTTGAAGAGAAACTGTGTTAAACTGTTGTTGCTATACACTGACATCACCCATCCTATTGCATCTTATGAGTGAAACAGTAGGTAAGTCTGTTGCATGTCAAAGTAGTTTGTCACAGTACATTCATTTACTGTGACCCAGCTGGCCAAGCAGTGCGATGAACATAAAGTTAAAACGGACCCACTATAAGTTCATTTTTCTTCTAATGGAAAGTGCTCTATTTACAGATGCAAGAGTTCCAACAATAAATATTTCAAAATTTCAGACTTCTGCTACCCGAAAAATAGGTTTAACAACAATACTCTCTATTTGCTTGTTACCGTCTCTCCAGTTTCTCTCTAAAATGAACAACTTTATTCAACCGTCTCCCCCCTAAGCCATTCCATTGACCACTTAAATTAACACACATCCATTCTTCCTTTAAAGTGCAGCACAATAACTATCATTCATTTAAACTGCAACCCATTAAACATTCATTTAACACAAACTTTTACAAACACAGTATTTCTCAGTTTCTTCAAATGAACTCAAACACACAATGTATCCGTTCCCATATATTTTCAAATGGAATCTCCACATTAGTCTTTATAGAACTATGTCGCACAAAGCAAAAGATAAATCTTGAAGCAGTGTTTGTCCCCATAACAAATGTTGTAGGAGTTTGACAATTGATTTGGCCAAATCTCAGTTACTGCAACTGCGGATCATTGAAATGTGATGAAAAATGGTCTATAGTGACAGTGCTTCCATATTCAGAAGACATTTCATTCCAGTTTTGATTCTTTATTGTGAAGACAAGAATGAAGCACTATTTTTCTGCAAGCCTGGAGAAATCAAGTGAAAACTTTAAACCTCAATTTAGATAATATAATACTGAATATTATTTATTAAATACTTGTTGAGCATCAATTTATCGCAGTTTGGAAAAAATCAGATAAAGAAAGATATCCATATACCACAATACGCAGCACATAAAGTGACGGTCATGATGAGTTTAGTTCAATATTTTCTTCATAAATATTCCTTGGGATTCCTCTACAAATTCTGTTTTTTTATTATTAAGCTGTAAACTGAATGAACTGGATTAATCAAATGATCAATTTAAAATGCTTGCTTAACCAAATGCATGGACACCTTTGGAAATAGTAACAGGTCAATATTTAATTTATTTTATCTTTCCTGAAACTTAAAAAATGATGAAAATAAGGACTGAATAGCTCAACTGTATTAAGTGTTGAACTTCATTGTTTAACTGGTACTGTGCTATTTCTTCTAGACAGGAAATTAAGAAAAAAGGTTTTACCATTATAGGTATTTTTCAAATTATGCACATTTAATTTCTTCTAAAAAAGAAATGATCATGAGTCTGAGGCTAATGCATTCAATTTAACATCTGAATTGTGTGTCATTGTGAATTTGCAGCTTTATTGCACATACATAGGTTGCGGAAATTCTACTTTTTCAAAAAATATTCTCTGAAGTTGAAATAGACAAAGTATTTAGTGTTCATCTTTATTTTGAATTTAATACAACAGAAACTTTGCTGTTGATTTATAATTTTACACATTTTAAATAATAAAACACATGAAAATGGCTTGGACAAAAATATTGGCACCCTTACCTTAATACTTAGTAGCACAGCCTTTAGAGTCAATAGTTGCAACCAAGCACTTTTTCTCTAACTATGAATAAGATTTCTGCACTCTCCATTGGTAGTTTGGTCCACTCTTCTTGAGAAAACCGCTTTAGTTCTCTCAGGTCTGATGGGTGCTTCTCCTAGCTGCAAGTTTGACCTCTTACCACAAATGTTCTATAAGATTCAGATCAGGATCCATTGCAGGCTACTTCAGAATGCTCCAGTGTTTTCTTCTCATCCATTCAGGATGCTCTTTGATGTATGTTTTGGGTCATTATCCTGTTGGAAGACCCATGATCTGTGACTGAAACACAGCTTTCTGTCACTGAGCCATGTGTTTCACTCAAAAATGCCTTGATAGACTTCTGATTTTATTGTGTCCAGCACAGATTCAAGACATCCAGTGCCAGGGGCAAAAAAGTAACCTCAAAATCACTAAGCCAAGTCCATGTTTCACAGTTGGGATGGTGTTGTTTTCTTTGAAAGCTTCATTTTGTTTTCTGTGAAAATGGAGTGTGTGTTAACTGAAATTAACTGAAAAGCTCCAGTTTTCTTTTGTCTGTCCAAAGGAGACCATGAGTGTGAACAACAGCCTAATCTGCATGTTTCATTTTACTTAAAAGTCTAAGTCATTCTTCAAAAAGGACTGTTGCTTGTCAACATGCATTTTGGCAAACTCCAGGCAGGCTATTTTGTGTTTCTGGGTCTTCTTGGGTCTTCTGCTATGGAGTCCATTTTCAGTCAGATGGATATTGTGACATGTTGAGGTTGAAAGTCAGCTTGGATATGTTTTCCTCAGTTCTTTTTCCACCATTCAAACAAACTTTCACTCCAGTCTTGGGTCAATTTCTCTCTTCCAACCACATTCATGGATATTGGCTATAGTCCTATGGGCCTTAAACTTCTTAAAAGTACTGACAACTGTGTTCAAAGGAACCTCAAGCTTTTTGGAGATGGTCTTGTGATCGTTATGTTGACCTTGCTTGGTTACTACCGACTTTCTGAATGACTAATTATAAGACTGACACCTGTGGTATTAGTTAAAGAAGAATCGTCTGCTTGAAATATCATTTCAATACAATTATTTTTTGTCACTTTTAAAGGGCATTAATAAAATTGTCCAGACCATTTTAGAATGCCTTTGTAATAAAGGGAAGAATCCAGGTCTTTTCACAGCTTTTTTGTGTGGTTTCAACGCAAACCAAAGAAATGTATACATGGGTAACAAATGATATTTTAATTTCAACACTTAACAAGAAGAATGGTTCACTATTTCATTATAAAGTGAAAGGGTATCAATAATTTTGGCCATGCCTGCATATCATTTAAAAATTTGCCGCTACAAAAATAGTGAAACTGAGTGTCTAGAATAATTTGGTTGCTGCAAAGAACACCTCTTTCGAAACAGGATTTCCAATTTTTGACTAACAGGCAATTTTTTGATAACTGCATGTTTGAAATGATGGGAGGAATGGAGGGATCAGACATTGGGTTCAAGTAACAGCAACAGTTATTAAAGCAGTAAAGGAGATTATTAAACAATCAACCCACCAGCAGTGATTTTTATTTGTCCACTGACCAACATTGACACAGAATGCCTTAAAGGGTCTTTCTGACATTTCAAAAGGCCAACAGAGGTTGCTGGCTTCTTGTAACCTACCAAGAAGCAGTGCACCTTTGGGATGCAACTTTAAGATAGAGAAAAAGACACAGGCAAACAGGGACCAATAGAAAAAAAAGCTCCAGAAAGGGTAAAATTACCTAGTTAAATAAAAATAAATAAATAAAATGGATAGAAAAACTCAGGAGAGGGTATTAGTTTTTTAATTGCATTACCTATGCTGTGTATGCTAATTTAAAATACAGTTTTATTTCTGAACAAATAATTTTATTCATGGACATATTAGCTGAATGCATGAGCTGGTAGATGTAACACAGCAAGTAACATTTTCTCAGTTTCTCAGTTTTAGGCTATATAAATGGGTATATGAATACATATACATACATATACGTTTGAAAGATATGTAGGTCACTTTGTTGATGCATTTCACAATTAATATTTTACATAATGCACGCTTCCATCTTGGTTGGCTGAGGTGACTGTTGTAACATTGAATGAGGAAAACAAGCTCAGTGCAGTGATGCGCTGAATCTGGAAAAGAAATAGTTTCATCCAGACCTTGACACATTTCTGGAATGCTAGATAATGAACGATGGGATATTCTTTTTGTTTCTCTCTGCGATCACAGTAACATACTATTAGCACAGTTATAGAGGCTTTGGTGCAAAACAAAGTAAACAAAATCTGTCCACAGAATATACCTCAGTTCCCTTAATATTGGGAGCAAGAGAAGGAAAATGTGTCAACACTGCTTCACTATTTTTTGTGAATAATTGCTTTTTTATCCAAAAAGTTACTTTGTAAGGATTTATATGCCTATTGTAATTTAATACGTTGTTTATAATGATGATCATATATACTTTTTAACTCATATAAGATCACTCGCTCACTTTCACTAGCTGCTTGCCCACATTAGGGTCACAGTGGTCCAGAGCTTACCCCATAACCAAAGCACAATAGGCTAGGAGTGGTACACCCCGATGGGATACACATCTATTGCAAGGAAACAGCACACAGGCAACTCACAGACACACACTACAGGCAACTTAGAGTCACCATTTAACATAAATCACATGGCCTGCGGGAGGAAATTGAAGCAGGTGAAGGAAATCTACACAAACACCAGAAATAAAAGCAAACTTCATACAGACCCAGCTGGATTTGCACATACGTCCATCAGCCCAAGCACAGGCAAATGTATTTCCAGTGTTTTCTTCCTATATGCAGTGTGCGTCATGGCTTTCTCCTTGTACGTTCACACCTTTTTACACTGGGGTAGGCATTTTTATCATTACCATTTATCAGGCTATATTTGAAAATATGTGTACCTGTAGTAATGCAAGGTTCACTTTATTGCCATTCTGCCTTATGCAGATATACAAGACAGAATAACATTTAGTTCCTCCTTGAACATGATAAATATTTAATTAAATGGATAGCATGACAAGAAAAGACAAGACAGACCATATGAGGGAGATGGTAGGATGGGTAAATAGATAAGAAAAAGATGATAAGTACAGTGGTGCTTGAAAGTTTGTGAACCCTTCAGAACTTTTATATTTCTGCATAAACTTGACCTAAAACTACATCAGATTTTCACACAGGTCCTAAAAGTAGATAAAGAAAACCAAATCAAACAAATGAGTTAAAAAAAATTAGACCTGGTCACTTATTTATTGATGAAAATGATCCAGTAACATATATCTGTGAGTGGCAAAAGTATGTGAACCTTTAGGATTAGCAGATAATTTGAAGGTGAAATTAGAGTCAGGTGTAAACTAAAGACCTTTCTCACATTAGCTAATGTTAATGTTCATGAGTCCACCATCAGGAGGATACTGAACAACAATTGTGTGCATGGGAGGATTGCAAGGAGAAAGCCGCTGCTCTCTGCAGTTTGCTAAAGATCACCTGGACAAGCCAGAAGGCTATTGGAACAATGTTTTGTGGACAGATGAGACCAAAATAGAGCTTTTTGGTCTAAATGAGAAGCGTTATGTTTGGAGAAAGGAAAACACTGCATTCCAGCATAAAAACCTCATACCATCTGTGAAACACGGTGGTGGTAGTATCATGGTTTGGGCCTGTTTTGCTGCATCTGGGCCAGGATGGCTTTCCATCATTGATGGAACAATGAATTCTGAATTATACCAGCAAATCCTAGAGCAAAATGTCAGGACATCTGTCCGTGAGCTGAATCTCAAGAGGACGTGGGTCATGCAACAAGACAACAACCCTAAGCACACAAGTTGCTCTACCAAAGAATTGGTTAAAGAACAACAAAGTTAAGGTTTTGGAGTGGCCAAGTCAAAGTCCTGACCTTAATCCAACAGAAATGTTGTGGAAGGACCTGAAGCGAGCGAGGAAACCCACCAACATAGTAGAGTTGAAGCTGTTTTGTAAGGAGGAATGGTCTAAAATTCCTCCAAGCCGATGTGCAGGACTAATCACCAATTACTGGAAACGTTTAGTTGTAGTTATTGCTGCACAAGGGGGTCACACCAGATACTGAAAGCAAACGTTCACATACTTTTGCCATTTACTGATATGTGTTATTGGATCATTTTCCTCAATAAATAAATGTCCATGTCTAATTTTTTTGACTCATTTGTTTGATTTGGTTCTCTTTATTTACTTTTAGGTCTTGTGTGAAAATCTAATGTAGTTTTAGGTCAAATTTATGCAGAAATATATAAAGTTCTGAAGGGTTCACAAACTTTCAAGCACCACTGTAAGTAGATAAGTAAGTAATATTTGTCATGGTGGAGTTTGAAAGGAATATCCACTGGGACATAATCAAATAATGCTATTGTTAACAATCAGTTTACATACTTCTTTTCCACACAAATGAAACCTAAACACCTATTATCATGGTCACTGTTAACGTGTCTTTACCACATTATCCTGTGTAGCACAGCACTAAGTAAATACCACTACAATATGTATAGGAAGTAGATGCAGCAGTACACACATAGTGCAAACAGACAGTGGTGGTGGTGGTGTCCAGAGCTTAGCAGCCTGACAGTGTTCCTGAACCAAGTGATTTTAGGCTGCAAAAGTCTTTTGCAGGGAGCCATGATTAAAACAAAAAGTGGAAAGTGAGAAAGAGAATCTGTATTCCCGATGCAGCACTTATTTTAGGTGGTCTGGATGGTGGGCGGTGAGGTCCTACTGACGGACTGTGCAGTCATTACTACCCACTGCAGAAGTCCCCAGTCAGAGGCAATGTAGTTCCCATTCCAAACTGTGATGCAGAAGGAGGACAAGATGCTCTCTGTGACACAACTGTAAAAGCTGGTGAGTATGCGGCATAGAAGTTTAGCTCTTTTCAGTCTCCTCTGAGACTGTTGTGCCACTGTTGTGCCTTCACCACCCAGTGACCCAGGTGTGATGTGCACTCCTAGGAACTAGACAATGTGCTCTAGTTTCACAGCTGAACGATTAACACACAGAGGAGTATGAACAGCTCAAAACTTTCTGAAATCAACAGTCATCACCTTGGTCTTGTTAACATTGCATCACAGATTGTTATCCTTGCAGCAGGCTACAAGCTGTGGCACTTCCCCTTGGTAGGCTGACACTTTGCTGTTGGAGATGAGGCCCACAACTGTGGTGTCAACAGCACACTTGATAATGCTATTGCTGTCGTATTTGGCAACACACTCATAGTTTAGGACGGCAAATGGTAAATGACAGTGGGCTAAGTCCACAGCCCATGTTTAAGGGCATGGGAGGTGTTGCCATGGATCCCTACAGCCTGTGACTTGTTGGTCAGAAATGCCACACTCCAGTGGCACAATGGAGCATTCAAGTCAATAAAGACAGTTTACTTACTAGTTGCTGGAAGATGATGGTATTGAATGCTGAGCTGAAGTCAATGAACAACATTTTGACATAACAGTTTTTACTCTCCAGGTGGTTTGGCGCCAGATCTACTATGACAGTGATTGTGTCCTCACTGGATCTACTGGGACAATAAGCATACTGCTTGGAGTCTAATGTGGAGAGCGGAACACAAGGTTTGATGTTTTTACTCAACTACTCTCTTGGAGTGCTTCATAACTGGTGAGAGTGTGATGGGATGGTATTCATTAAGGCTGGACACAGGTGATTTCTTGTAGACCAGGGTGATGATGGTGAACTTGAAGCACTTGAGGAGAACATCCTGAGTCAGGGTGGGTGTTAAAGATGTAAAGTTGTTAGTGAAGACCTCCTCCAGATCACTAGTACATTACTTTAGCATATGACTGGAAATACTGTCTAGCCTTGCTGCTTTCTGTGTGTTAACTATTGCCAGAGTTCTCCTCACATCAACTAGGGACACAGACAGTATGCTGCTTTCATGGCCAAGGTAGTGTAAAGGGCTACACACCACACGTAGAAATCATTCAGCTTGTTCAGCAGGGACACATTTCCCTTGCAGTTTGAGATGATCTCTATGCCACGTCCTCCTGGGGCCTTTGTCCATAAAGTGCTCCTGGATCCTCTTAATTATACATATTTTTCTTAATTCTATTACATACCACCTTTGTGGCTTTCCGAAAATAACATATGAGAACAACAATAAAAACCTCATTATTATTATTATTATTATTATTATTATTATTATTATTATTATTAGAGTTAGACCAAAAATTGCTTACTTTGAGCAGGTAACCACACATTTTGACTGTAGTAAAGAAAATCATAATTTTATTGTTCTTAACATTTTTTTCTTTTTTATGATTCAAGTCTCATTTATTTTACCTCTGGTGTTCATATGGAAAATTTATGAATACTAATGTGGAAAATATAAATATGTAAATAATGCAACAACTTATATCTTTTTTGCATTTCGGTACTAACTAAAAACAAGGTATCAAGGTATCAAGATGTTAAGAATATTTAAAAGAAGATTTGCATTTACAGTTTTAATTAAATACCTCAAGTTTAAAATGGAAAGTAAACTATTTACTGTATGTGGTGTCTTTCTGTAAAATGTTTACATTTACAGGTTCCAGGTATACAATGTATAATGTTGCAGCCTCATAATTTGAGTGTTGTGTCGAGCCACACTTCCTGTTAATGTGCTATCAGTCTTGAAGAAGGTACTGATTTATTTCAGTATTATTCCCTGACCTGTTGATGGGTGAAATATTGCAAGCTACTTTGAGTAAAATGTCAGCTAAGTAGCAAATGAATAACCTATATAAATGCTTCATCTCCGTGGGAATATTCTTCATTATAACAAAGACCTGTATGAAAAGTTTCAATCAAATCAAAGCTCAAATAGCTGTAGCATATAAACCGGAAAACATATCTATACATACAACCTAAGACCTAACAGCAGATGTTAGCTAACAGTTTTCAATTTCAGAAGCTTTCCTTCTAAATAAAGTCATGATTTTCAACAGCTTTTGATTTGATAAGAATTTCTTCCCTGTTGCGCTCCCAAACCTCTTTCTATGTATAATGTTTAGCTTAAAGGCTGCCACATTACAACATTTTAAAACTAGTTCTTTCTCATCAGAGTGGACACAAGTTGTTGAAACACTTTGGCTATGCACTGAGTAGCCAGTTTATTAGGTACATCTCCACCCTTCATAAAAAATTGAACTTTTCAACATGTGACTCCACACATCAACTGCATGGTGTAAATCAGGCAGACCAGCATTTATAAGACAGATTATTGTTCAACTGTCTGTTGCAATGGGCAAAATGAGTACTCTTAGTGACTTTGAACATGGCATAATAGTTGACGCTAGGGCTGCTAGTTCTTGGATCTTCCAGGAGGCTGTTGTTGTGGGCTGTTTGTGTAAAATCATTTGAAGGGTTTACCAAGAATGAAATGTGACATATGCATACATCCATGGCAAAAAAAAAACAAGTAGCTTGGTGAGTATCCTTGAAACTATTTTATTTATGGCTGTGCACCGAACAGCCTTGGGTTTGGGTCGTGTGAACTTGGAGCTTTTCTGTCAGTGTCATCTATACAATGTTTGCCTGCCTCCTGGGTTTTTACACACTTTCATCTGTTAGTCTCTCTATCCTTCAGCTCTCCTACTGTGGGGTTGAGACAAGTTAAAAGAAATGAGTTATTGGGAACTGATGTGCATGCCCTACCACTCTCCTTCCCATCTTGTTTCTCAGACCACCAACAGTCTGGTCTCTGCTTTCTGGTCCCTGGGGGAAGTTGGCATGGGCTGAAGAAAGAAGGAGCAAGAGCAACAGAGGAAAAGGAAGGGGAATGATGGGACACAGCTCAAACAGAGGAAGTGGGTGTATCAGGAGAAGAACATATCAGGAATAGCAATTATCTGGACACAACTATGGAGCAACATAATGAAATAAATGGAAAAATCAGAGTAAAATCACTAGGAATTCCAGAAATAACTAAGGGTTTAATGCATGTGTCAGAGACAGGGATAGATGAAATGATAAGGAGGTCTGAAGGCTACCACAGGTAGAAGGTAGACTCGTTGCATGACTATGATCCCCTGTGACAGGCACAACTCAACAGTATGGATGTAAGAAATGACAAGGAGCTCTGGTGAAAGGCACAAGTTAAATGATGAGGAGCCCGAGCCATGGGTGTAAGTTGTTGGTGCGGATGCATTAGATGACTAGGAGCCCAATGGGCACACGTTAGCAACACACATCAGATAGAATAAAAACCTGGATCAAGCAACAGTGAGGAATGACAGTAAACTAGAGGGGTAGCTGAATATTGCCAAATATAAAGGGCTATGGTGTGAACTAGGACACTGTAACAGTTGAATACGACAGAAACTAAAGTCAGAATGGAGGTGGTACAAGTCTATGCACATAAGTTGATGTGATGCATCTAGAACAAACCAAGGAGGTGGGCAACACAGGTGGCAGGCTATGAGAATGGACAGTGTGAGCCTAATAAATGACAGTGAGTCATTTAGATAGTAGCAAAGAAGGCTCCATGGTTTTACAGTATTTTGAAAAGCAAAACTGACCAGGATTCTTTTTATTCTCCAAATAAATGAGAACTTATTTTTCTTTTTCTTTTCACAGAGTAACTGGAAGACCAACTGAAGCAATTGTTTTTTCAATTTTTTCCATTGTTTCAACTATACAACAAGGGGACCCTTGTTAGCATATTGCTGTAGCCATACACATTTTGCCTTCACAATGCGAATTATAATTCATTGTGCAACAACAAATTTAAATGATGCCATTGTCTAAATGCATAGACACACTTCTTGGACAACAATGAATCACAGCAAACATCATCCATTGTCAGTGTCAGCAGATATTATGTATTATTCTGTGTGGCTGTCTATCCTGCATGAAATGAGACAAGGCCCCTGAAACACTACTGGATTTCAAAAGTTTGTCTTTGATACATAGCCATAAACATTCATAACCTCCCATGAATCTTGAACTAAACAAACCAGGTGAAACATTAAAATGTTTTCACATCCAGATATTTTCATACTGTCTACCACTGTCTACAAAACCTTCAAGAGAAAACATTTCAAGCCAGAAACCCTTTTTTCCTTAAATCCAGTTAGCAAAAGTCCCTATAATCCAGAAAATGCAATAATTTTTTCTGAGTAAAACCTCCTTGTTTCATTTATTTTAATTGACATCTGTATAAATCACAATTATGGGAGAGAAATAATAATAATACTGTAACAACCCATAACTGGGTTCAGGTGGGCTGTTGGCAACATTTCGAAAAGAGTGCGCATGAGACCAGACTGGACACCAGCACTCACAGAGCACAAAGAAATGGTCGCCACAAAGCTCTTGAACACAGTGCTAACACAGAGGGTAAAACATTTCCCTTTAATGCACAACAACGCTTAATTCAATCTAGTTACAAGCATGCAACAGTGCATTGTGGGAAAACCGTGGCTCCCCAAGCTGCCGCTACAGTACTAATAATACTAAGAGAAACATTTACATTGTTTTCAGTAAACCCTGTACCTTCATCACCATCAAAATGTTGGTGATTGGAAAGAGAGCTAGAAGACAGGAGCCAATTGTGTTCTATCCAAATTCACTTCATCTCAGAGCCCATAATTGTGTGGAGTTTTGTTTTATAATAACAAATCAAAGAAACTGAAGTAATATGCAACATAAATTAAAGGAGGAGTTTATAATCTTCATTAGGGCACCAATGTGCCAATATTTACTGTAAATTACAGTTACTGTAAATATTTTATGTTTTGTAAGCAACTTATTCATAATGACTGGAAGTGTCATTTTAAGAATTAGTATATTCCTATAAATATTGAGGTTTTAATGCAATTTATATTTAGGCGACAGATTTCATCAGGTACTGAGTGATGCAGCACCCATGGACCAATATGAACAAGCTCCTTGGATGGAGAAAACTGCAGCGCTTTCATGTACATCTTATTACTTCTTTTGTACATGCAGCAGAAAACAAGTTATGCTGCTCTAATTGTGCTCATTGAGTCACAGTAGGCAAACACTACAGTGGGGGCAGTTTGGTCTTCCTGTGACAAGTCACTGTAATGACTGTCAGGGGAGGGGGAACTTGTTGGTACAACTGCACTTCCATGTATTAATACTAACAACAGCAAAACAGCAGCAGCAGTAATAATAATAATAATAATAATAATAATAATAATAATAATAACAACATTTCCAGGTCATAGACTACAGAGAATAAAAATGGACTAGCCAGTGCAGGGAAATATACAGGGGATTAGGGAGGACAAGAAGTGCTATGTAAGCAACAAAGAGTAATGTATTTGTTAAAATAAATTGAAAAAGAAAAGCTAAACCGGAAAACCATGCATTCAATTATAAAGTAAAAGAAAAAGCAATACAGGGAAAATTTGCATATTGTTGATCAATGTAAAAACAATGATTTTTCAAGCAATTTAACACCGCACAAAATCTGTATAGAAATTAAAATTTTCTTTTTCAAATCAGCACTTTCCTTTGAATGTTCTGATTTGCATTGTTCACTTCTTTATTTTACTGATCAGGGTTTTATTTTGCTTGATTTACATTTCCCATGTACTTGTGAGTGTGAGCAACATATTATTGGTAACCAACCAAACATTTTTTTTTAATGTCATTGATCAGTAACAAAAAGTTGGACCTCTGTTTGTGGAACCTTTATTGGTCATTTCATTAGTCATTAACTGGTCCAGTGACTCAGTTGAACTCTGTGTGAAACAGCACAAGTGAACTTCAGCTTGTTTGGAGTAATGAACTGACTGCTGGGTGAGATTGGAGATAACTTCACAGTGCAGGCTCACCACATTCACCACAAAAATACCAACCTTGTAAACAAGGAAATTTTTATCTACTTCTTTGTTCTCATCTGGGTGGTGTTGGTGTTTTCAAATTGAATTAGTCACCCCTCGATTTGCAGATTTTTACAATGCGTCTTCAATACATCGTGATTTGATTTTTCTTCCTAGGTCTTGAATTGTGCTCCAATCTGCTTAATACAGTGTGTTCCAGCCCCCCCCCCCCCAAAAAAAATGGGCAAAAAAAAAGAGCAAAAAGTTCCACACTCTCCTTGTGTATGTGGTGTCATCTATTTAGTGCTGTGCTATATCAGAGGATATTATAATATTTAATGTTATTCTACATAGGTGAATACAGTAATATTTAATGCTACCCTACAGTAGCTTTCTACGGGTTTCATTTGTGCAAGAAATCTGTATCTTTCAATTACATCAAGGTGGTGAATCTTTTTAAACACTACCACAATGATGTTTCTTATTCATCTGGACTTTCTTTGATGTCCCAGTGTATTTTGGAAGAAACTCTTTGAGGTTTTAAGGTTGGGTGGGAATGCATTATAATTTTCCGCATAAGAAATAATGGAAATTGGTGTATCAATTTACATGGTTTAATACAAGGCAGCTTTTTCAGGAACAAATTAGGCAAGTAAATCAAGGGATGACTGTACTTGTCTTTATGATTTTCTTGTTGATGAACAGGTTATGTGCTATTTTTTTTAAAACTCTCACTGGGTAACAACTATCACAGAGATTGCAGAGGACTACATCAGCACTTTCACATCATCGTCCACAGCTGAGCTGTAGCTTTGCCAGGCCTTATCTGTGGAAAAACAGATAACACTGCAACACCCAGTAGAATCACTCACTAAATTCCCAACTGTGAGCACATATTGTATTGCATGTAAATAGTTAGTAAAGTGTGCAACAGTGGTTAGGACTCTGGGTGTTGTTAAGTGGGGTTGGTCTGATCTTTGCTGGTAAAAAAGGGTAGCCTTGGTAGTTCTCTAGTCTTCTGGTGAAAGGTATGAACACAGCATTCCATGGGATTCTTAGAAAATGTATTGTGTGGTGTAATTTTGATCCAATTAGCACAAATGCAAGAAAAAATGGGTACCATTCCTGGTCCAGTAATACCACTATTCAGTAAGAATCTGAAGGCTAGACCCAAAAATGTGTTACCTTTCTACCTCCAAATCTGATGAGAAGAGAGTCATGCTGCTTAGGACAAACAAGCCCCTCTTTCAATAATGGGACCCAGAACAGTCTGATAGTAAGTGGGCTACTTAAACCGATGGAGTGTGAAGAAGGGAACACACAAACACATTGCCAGCTTTTCTTATCTTTTATTAACACAACCCAACAGTAAAACTGTGTACATGGAAATGGCTAAAAATTAAAAATACATGATGTTCACAACCTTCTCTTCTCTGTGTTGAGCTGCATGCATGCAAGACATTAGCCATGTTACATCACTCTTTACCTCTTTGCTTCAGGTGCCACAGGCCAGTAAAACTATAATGCAGGAAGGCTACTGAATTATAGACAACATTAGAAGAAATGTGTTTCACCTTAAAATCCAAAGTACATTTTACTGGCTCCAAAGAAGGAACCGATTCATCACATAAATTTCTGTTCTTCAGAATTTGGTCACCTAAACCTGACCATCCAAAAGGCACATAGCACCCACCAATATTTTTTTCTGGGTAGTATCTGAAAAACTTCTGGATAAAACAATGAAAAGGAAAAATATGCTGAATTAAACAAGACCTTACAAGCAGATTACAAATCTTTGCATCTTTAAAATTTGTAATTCAGATGATACATAAACATTCTAACAAGATAGAATGTATTTAATTAAATTCAGCTTCGCTGGTGGAAAAAAATGCATCACTGTCAAAAATCTATATTACTTTTGAAAGTGCCTTCTCATTTTAATCATTTGACATTTAAAATCTATGGGATTTCTCAAAAATCTGTCTCTAATTAACTTTGGTGGATAGCCGCACCGCTGCCACTCAAACATTTCTCAGTGAAGATACTATCAGCACCTAAAAAGTTCTCAAACAAAATAAGAAAACTACAGTTGCAAAGAAAAATAGTCAGACATGAGGGAACTATTTGTTTGCACAACTTAATGGGGGGTTGCAAATGCAAATAGCGATGCACTTAACTACTCTCGTGTCCATATGCAAATAGACATAACATTTTTAGCACAATTATTTTTTGAATCTAGCTTAATGATGTACTTGTTCTGGCTTAATGTTGGCTTACGTTTGTGTGTTGTGAGTATTTCCCATTGAGGGCACCACTTATCAAATATGGTTGAAATTTTCATTATCTTTATGGCAGCAGCAGTGGGAAAGAGACATTCACTGCTCATTTATGATGCTTGGGTCTGTCTCCCCAGTCTCACTCGCCCTGCCTCTGCAGAACAAGACAGTTCTGCTGGGACGAAACATAATCAACAAGGTTTGCTTACAAGCATTTACTTCTCATCTCTTTTTCCGGCTTTCATCCTCAGTTGATTAAAAAATATTATTTTAAGAATTCCGTTAAATAGCATTTTTAAAATTGTATAAATATCTTTATGGTTCTTCCAGTCACCATGGTTTGCCATATGCTTCTCTTCTCAGGAAAAAGGTACCATACATGGTTACCCTGCAATGGAGTGGCATCCTATCCAGGGACAGTTTTATAGCCTTGAGTCCATTGTTTCTAGAATAGGCTGCAGATCATCATGGCCCAATTCAGGATAAGTGCTTCATGAAAATGGATGGATGGATGGATGTACATAGTTAGAACATGGTTAGATAAGCTCATTTTGCAAAAGGAGCATTTTAATCAAAATATATGTCAGATCTCCTAATGAGAAATGTATAGTCAAGATATTATAGCAGGACTTGAAATGTCTCCTCAATGCAAAACAAATTAAAACATACATTTTAAAATGTAACATTGTGATTTATACAGGGTTTAAGGTCCATGGGGAAAGTGGATGTTAGCAAATTTTGCTCCTGAACACCTTTTCTCAAACCTGGAACTACACTGAATAGTTTTCACTCCTCAGACTTACATTAAATTCTCAAGCAGAGCTGTCAGCACTACGAGGCAAAGCGGGCTGATTTCCTTTCTGCCTCACTGATGCTGGAACGGCAAAATTGGCACTATGGACAGCTGCCTATCTCACTCAGGCCAAAGGAGCCAAGACAAATCAATAATCTGCTCAGTTGTTTCTTGTCTCTCTGTCTGCTCAGAGGCTTTTAGAAAAACAAAGTCCAAAGAACACTTCCTGCACCTGTGCAATGGTTTCTTCATGTAGTTTTGTTATACAAGGTTTTTCCTTGTTTCAAGGGTATGATTAAAATATGTAAGTTTCCTTTTACCATCCATCCATCCATCAATCTATTGTCTTATTTAGTTTTACAGCAGGCTGGAGCCTATCCTGGAATCATTGGGCTCTAAGCCATGGAGTCCCCATGCTATTTTACTGGCAACCTTTCTTTGCTTTCTGGGGTTAAACCCTGTATCATACTGAGAGTCATGGCAGTCCAAAGACCATCTTAGAAGCATAGGCTACAAGGATATGAAGCTGCTTCTGGAAGGGGCACCAGCCCATTACAGGGTGGTGACACACACACACACACACACACACACACACACAATATGCAATTTAGATTGAACAATTAACCTGAAGCACATTTCTTTGGAATGTGGCAAGAAACCAGAGCTCACAGACATGAGAAGAATGGATAAACCGCACAGAGACTGCTGGATTTGAACCCGTACCCTAACAGCCCAGGTACTGTGAGGTGGTAGCTTACTTTGTCACTATGCTGAACATTTACATGATTATTTACTTTAAAAAAATGTAAAACATATTTTTTTCTAATTTATAACTATATGTGAAATATATGGTTGTCAGCTAGAATGAGAGATAGAACTGTAAGATTATTATTATCAAAGTTCAAATTTATTGTCATTTTCCCTTATACAGATGTCCAGCAGAGGAAAAAAGTAGGGCATGGTGCATGTTACACTAAACAAACAACGACAAGAAAGACAAAATTAGGTAACTGGTTGGATGGGTAACTATATAGATAAGAAAATTTACAGTACATAGGTGCAACTGTGGTAGAAAAATTAATTTGAGAGACCAGAATTACCCATGAAACAGACAGGAGGAAGCATTCAACAGAATACCTTTATTTGTCTCTGCACAGAGGGACAGTCCTACCACCCAGAGTCTGAGTTAAGGGAGTCTCTCCGAACAAAGAAACTTATCGCATTACATAGGTTACATTGAAGTATGTATAGCTCATGATCATCTTGTGTTTAGCTTTCTGTTGGATATATAACTTAACTTGTTTGCCTAATTTCTATTGGCTTAATGGTATCTACGCCTAAGAGTGCAACATTGTAACTCAGGTGCAAACCAAGGATGTTCACACACTTTATCCCTCTTTTTCACAACCTTATTCCTATCTGTGGTTAGCTCATCGCATCCTTGGGATAAGGATATCTTGTGCTGAATTGGAGGTGTTCTGCTGACTGTCTCGCAGGCCTAACAACAACTTTTAGGCAAGGACAGTTTCTTCTTTCACACAACAGTGCACACATTATAGCACTGCCAGACAGTAATGGTGGTAGTAATGATACAATGGGTTATGATTAGTGGTGGTGATGATCAGTCCCTGTACTGTCCAGAGTTCAGCAGCCTGACAACATGTGGGAAAAAAAGTATTCCTCAGTCTGGTGGTGGAGGGGGCGGGGTGGGGCATCTGAGGTGATATTGTGAGCTCTCTTGATGCACCACTTGTTGTAGGTGGTCTGGAAGGTGAATAGCGAGGTCCTGGTGATGGAATAACTAGTTTTCACTGCCTGCTGCAGAGATCCCTATTCAGAGGCAGAGCAGTTCCCACACCAGAGTGAGATGAGGGAGGTCAGGATTCTCTCTATGGCCCATCTGTAGAAGCTGGTGAGGATTGAGGATGGCAGTCCAGCTCTTTTCATTTTCCTCAGGGAAGTGCCTTCAGGTTCTGCCTTCTTCACCAGGTGGACTGTTTTGTGATTCTAGGAGGGGTCCTTGATGATGAGCACTCCCAGGTACTTGAAGCTGTGTCTAGTTCCACAGCTGAACCACTAATGCGCAGAGAAATGTGAACAGCTCAAAACCTTCTGAAGTCAACAATCATGTCCTTGGTCTTGTTGATATTGAGAGACAGACTGTTGTACTTGCACCAGGCTACAAGCTGCTCCACTATCCCTCTGTAAGTCAACATACTGTTATTAGAGAGGAGACCCACAACTGTGGTGTCAACAACATGCTCGATGATATTGTTGCTGTTGTACTTGGCAGCACAGTCGTGGGTTAGGAGAATAAATAGCAGTGGGCTGAACACACAGCATTGCAGAGCACCAGTGTGCAAGGTGATGATGTGGGAGGTGTTACCATGCATCTTTACAGCTAGTGGCCTGTTGGTCAGGGAGTCCACGATCCCATTGTACAGGGGAATGTTCAGTCCCAATAAGGACAGTTTATTGACCAGCTGCTGGGGGATGATGGTATTGAATGCTGAACTGATGTCAATGAGCAGCATTCTGACATAACAGTCTTTACCCTCCAGGTGGGTCAGGGGCAAATGTACTGTGACAGTGATAGCATCTTTAGTGGATCTGTTGTAGTGGTAGTCATGTTGCTAGGGCTTTAATATTGAGAGTGCAGGCCATGCTGGGGGATATAACTAGTCTCTGGAAATAAAAATTCATGATGACTGGGGTGAGTGTGATGGGGCAGTAGTCATTAAAGTATCCCCAATCCCCTGGGTGCTGGGGATAATAGTATGATTCCAGATCGTGTTAAAGATGTCGGTGAAGATCTCCATCAATTCACTAGTACACACCTTTAGCGCACAACTGGAAATTCCATCTGGACCCGCTGCTTTCTATATGTTAACACTTGCTAGAGTTTTCCTCATGCCAGTTAGAGACACAGAGAGTACCTAGTTGCCAGATGTAGGTGCTCTCTTTCATGGCCAGGATGATGTTGAGGGCCTCAAACTAGAAGTCACTCACCTCGTTGGAAAAGGACACATTCCCATCACTGACACTGTGACAGCTCCATTATTTTCCTCAAGTTGTTGTCCGTGAAGTGCTTCTGAATCATCTGGCCACAGGCTGCACGACTTTCCTGATGCTGCTGTTGAGATTGGTCTTGACTGCTTTTAGCCAGATTGAAATACGCCTTCAGCAACAGGCAGACCTCAGAATTCAGTCAAGGCTTCTGGTTGGGTTTGATAGTGACATACTAAGTGGTCACATCATCACCCACACCCTTGCAGTCATGTGAGTTCTTTTTTGGAGTTCAGCTGATTCTTTTCTAGAAAAAAACTTACAGTGATTTATTATTTTATACAGTTGGGTAATTTCACTGGAGTAATTCAGGGCACATACCTTGCTCAAAGGTACTACAAAAGGTGGACATCAAACCTGGATCTTTCAAGTTTAAGGTGGCAGCTCTGAACACTGTCCTTCCTGCTGTTCTAGTCCGGGAATGAATAAGAAAATTTTACTTCCCCCCCCCCCTTTTTAAACACAACAAATTGCCAGTAATAAAATATACTAAATAAGAATCTAATACCTTCATCACATTGTTAAGCAGGTTATAAAAGGTTCCAGTGTTCCTGCTCCCACAGCTAGTGATGCCCATCACCCACATTTGCAAAGGTTACCTGACAAATTAGCCCCTTGAGTAAACCTTGCTCACACAGGGTCTCGGGCTGGAGCAAAGCCTACTACAGCTAATAAATCTTAAATAAGCTTCCCAAGTCAAACAGAAAGTGGTTGACGTTAGTGACCTCCCTTAAATTACTCTGTAAACACCCAAAGAAATCCAAAAAAAAAAATCACCTGAGTTGGACTGGTTTCACATTCAGGAGTTCTTTGCTAGCCTAGAACCTCATTATTCTGTCAAGGATAAAGGGCAGATGGATGGTTGGAAGAATGGATGGATGGATGGATGGATAGGGTAAGGATTTCACCCTGAAGCAAAGAGAATTAAAATATATATTTGTTATGAAGTTACACCTGTGGGTTGGAAAATTGTATCACGTTTTTAATTACTTACAGTGTCAAAATGGTCAAATCATATAGGACTAAGGAGTATTTTTAAGGACTATTCAGCTTCTAAGTAAGCTGTTCCTGTGAGTTTTGAGATTTCCATTCGCTAATCAGGTCAGTGCAAAGTCATGCAGGACCCACGGTAATGAAAATTTAATTGGAATTACTGTACTATGAAAAACAAGACTGATTTCACTAGTCATTAATACTGTACCTACAGGGTTTTGATCAAGCATCATGATGTGATAAGCAATTTCTTTTCATTTACAGTTTTCTTTGCAACAGCACATTTTTCTTATTACAAAGGAGTGGGGTGAGTCAAGGATGAAGACTTTTTCACCTATAAAAACTTGCATTTCTGCTGCAGTAAGACAAAAAGGTTCCCATAATGCTTTGTTGTGTCCGTGCCCGATCCCATAGAGGAGGGTGCTGTCAGAAGTTCCCCAACCAGACGAGGAGTCAGATGCTGACATCACAGTTTATCCAATAGATAACACCTGAAAAGGGAGACAACAGTGCACAAGTAAGAAAGATTAAGCAAGATTTAATCTATATATTAAATACAATGAATATGAAACACGATTGTGTTTTGCATGTAAAACTGTATTATATAAATAAATGTACTTTACAAATAAAATAGCTTTACTGAACTTATTTGATGCAAATAAGAAAAAAAAATCCATATTCTTTACTGAAAAATGACATGAAGATATGAATCAAACATTTCTTCTACGCTTAGGTGGCCAGTGTATTTATAGCATTCTTCAGGCAAAATGTAATAAATCAACAACTATTTACTGTATGTCATACAAGATGGTGCTGTAAACATCACAATGCAGTTATTTCTTGATATCTGAATTTAATTTGTCTCTGAAAATGCTCCAGATGCCCTATTTTTTGGGTACCAAGTGCCTATGTCCCATTATTTTAAATAGGGGGAAATAAACAGTGTGCTCCCAGCCCATCAGAAAACACCTATGTAACTATCAACTCGTGATTTCGACAGGATAAAACACTCTAAACACCTGTTACGTAACTAAAAAACACTTAATTTTATCATTAATTTCCATGTTCATACCATGTGGTGCAGTGTGTACAGTACAGGACATTTTCACATGTTGCCCTTCCCAGTGTCACTGTGTTACACACAGGAGATGAGACAACGGATGCACTGGGTTCATAGCAGGAGTACAGTGTGAGATTCTGAATAAAGACGTGTCAAAACCGTCCCACTGTGTCTGCCTCTTTGTTTCACACAACATCTGGCATTTAAATAAATAGGTTTACTTTTAAAAAAATGAAATTTGCAATAAATGTGGTGATGCAGTGCAAATGTCTTCAGACAAAGTGAACATGCACATCTGACTTTGGATAAATTGGTACACAATAGCATTTATTACTACACACACACACACACACACACACACACACTTATTTTTAGATTTTTACACATTTAGATTTTCATTTGTGTTTTCATTTTTTTTTATCATGGATAATTTTCTGATAAAAATCCATTACAGCAAAAGTTTTTATGTAGTTACCAGTGTGTCAGTCTTTTTCAGAAACCATTATAGTGAAAATTTGGTTGTAAAGAGTCGGATATTGAGGAATTCCTATATATCACTCTTAAAAGTGCCCATTATTTGAATGACATTTGCTGAACTGCAGTCCACTTTTTCAGTCTCAAACACAAGTTTATCCTATTTAGCCTATACAGATGTGAATGCATAATGGATTGAGCATATGCAAATGCACCATATGGGCTGTCATTATAATGAAGGCGTCTGTGACAGAGGCACTTTGGCCACACAGTGTGATTGCCAGGAGGAGGCATCTTCTCAAAGACCAGCTTTATGCACTGGAAGATTGTTCCTTTATCCATCTGAGAACTGTGGCAACTGATTCACTTGAATTTTATCTCCATATATTTGTTGTTGTTATTGCTGCTGTTGTTGTTGTTGTTGTTAACCTTCATATAGACAAAGAAAAAGCCTCATTAAGATTAATATTTATTCATTTAGCATGTGCTTTTCTTAAAAATGACATACAGCTAAGAGTAAACTAAAGTGCATTCAGTAACAATTGCACTTATAGAGAAGGGACTAGTTGCCAGGAGAACATGGCTGACATATACTGAACAAGTATCTGACTATAAAGTTTACTGAAAACATAAAGGTAATAATGATAAATAATGCAATGCAACTTTAGACAGCAGTTAGGAGATCAGAAGGTCTGAAATAAATGGATTCTGAGACTTTTGAATGTTAAAAGGGATTCAGCAGTTCTGTAGGAAAAAGGGGAAACCATTTATAAATTTATTATCCTTAGTATGCTGCTAAGGATCATCCAGTTTATCGTTCGTGTAATTCATTGCCCTAGATGTTCCTTGTAAGCTGCCATGAACTACTAAGCCAACACAGGGTGCTGGGCATTCACCCAAGGTGATGAATACTCAGAAGTCAGACCTATACCCATCCTGTTGTCAAGACAAACTATCATGGTGTAAAGGTTTTCTTCCTGTTCTGAAGTTGTATTCCTGTTTCCAAGGATTTGGTGGCTTGTGTTTTCTATAAACCTTAAACATATATCATCTGGAGTGTAGAGCTTGTGGTAGGCCCTTACTTAATGAAAAGGTTGGGAAGAGGAGTCTACACAAAGAAGGGTCTATGAATTCCCACATCAAAACACAAAAAACCACATCCTATAACCAGGCCTCTTGGTGGTGACCCACATAACCTGGTCTGATACAGCCTGAAATGTGACATGAAATGTGGAGCCATCTTGTGGGCTCAACACCTACAAGGTGAAGGGTGAGGGTCAGATGCAATGTCAACCAAGAGGTAATAATAATAATAATAATAATAATAATAATAATAATAATAATTAATCAGATCGGTATCTTTAGATTTTATGTAGTGTTTTACAGAGGGAAAATGACCTCTCTCTATGTATAATATTGTATTTGTTCTATAATTATTAATATATGTATAATTTTCTGTTTAAAATTTGCTTATCTAGCTACTTACAAAGCTAGTGTTAAAATCAATAAAACATAGTCTGCTTTTTGCTCCGGGAAGACATAATATGGCAATGCAGTTACAGTTTGAATTAACTGCCCATTTTACCAGACACCCCAGAAATTGTGATAGACTAGCTCTGAGTTTCCTACACAAGTTTACTACATTGCTGACAGTTTTGAATAACAAATATGAATCTCGATCTTAAGTGTTTCAAGTTGGCTTATTTCACAAAGGATGCAGTTATGTGCATATAATTATTCCCAGCCATGCATGGGATGTACAGTACATGAGACCATTTTTGTGTGCATGGTTTATTAAGCAAATCATCTGAAAGAAACCACAGGCCTAATATATTCAAGATTGTAGGTACTTCCTCCTGGCAGAGAAATCGAGGTCCAGGTGATGAAAAGTTTTGTCATCGGTTTTGCACACTTCAGTAACTCCAAGGCCTTAATAGCTCTTTGAAGTAGAACTAATATCTTTTGGAAGTCACACAGAGAAAGTTGTGGAAAATGTTGAGTGAAAACGAAAATTAGAGTGATGGAGTGCAGTTATAGAAAATAACGCATACCGTGATTTCTCTATTTCTACGCTCATTTCTACTGTAGAATTTGTCCAATGTGCTAGCCCTAGATTTTTCACCTCTGTTATTGACTAATACGTTTCAGTTAACAACAGTTCTTAAGTTAGATGTGCTTCTGAGCTAAGTGTGTTTTGGTGTTTTATTAATCACTTTGCCACTGTACACAGAATTAAGTTTTTGTGGCACACCAAAATTAAAATGGAAACCCACTGAGACAGGAAATTAAAGCTTGGAGAACCAATCTCTGTGCAATGCTAAAGAAAGTCTGGAAGCATTTTAAACATTCACAGAATTCTAAAGCCATGCAGCAAGGAACAGCATTTCCCTGTGGTCCTACAGAGAGGAGAAAACATTAAGCTATGAAGACTTATCAAATGAGATCCCATTGGAAAACTATTCCCAGCAGCAGTAATTCTGGTCATGCTTGAGAGATCACATTCAATGACAAACAAAAACCACGGTGAGGAGCTCCTAAGGTGTTAATTTGAATGAAATGGCACCCAATAGTAACTGCCTGCAAACAGAGACAAATGCAAAGATAAAGACATAACTCCGTGCAAGAAATTTGTATTCAGAATGAATTAAATTCATGGTGTTGCAGAAAAAGATGCAAATGTTTCTGCATGATGCTAAAAATCTGGTTTCCATTGTTTTACAATGTTGGATTGCTAATATTAGACACACTCATCTGTTATTATTTCACTTTGCACTTGGCATTAACTGGAACACCAGCTGTATTGCTCAATGTTAGCGTTATGACCTCAGGGGTGTCCAAGGGTACAGTAGGATGCTACATAAACTGTACAGAGTTATTGGTGAACGAACTGACAGGACAGCAAGTAGCATGCAACAAACAGCTATGACTGTTTAAGTGATGGTGCAACAGAAGTACAACAGAACCTCACAAACTGCAATAAAGGAAAACAAAAAGAAATCTAACAAATTTAACCCAACCCAAAATAAGTTGTCCACAGCCTAACTACACCACTTTACACTAACTAGAAAATAATAAATAAATAAATAAAAGAGTAAACGAATAAACAAATAAATAAATACACATATAAAATAAAAAAAAAAAACGAGCAACCACAAAAGCAAAACAGTTAAGCTTCTTGAGGCAAGCGAGTCCTCCCCAGCTTCACCTAGGAAGTACTTTTATGTTCACAGTCCTCTGCCTCTCTGATTCTCCAGACAATATAAATTCCATTAAATAAGGTCTTGTCCAGTTCATTCTCAATCGGGGTGGAAAAGAAGAGGAGGAAAAACCAAACAGACACACCAGTAGATGTAAGTGGTTTGAGTGCTCCATGTTAATTTGCAACTCATAAAATACAGTATATGGTCTCCAGCTTATAGTAATAAAAATACTACTACTACTACTACTAATAATAATAATAATAATAATAATTATTATTATTATTATCATAATAATCAGGTTTTGCATTTATACAGTAACTCAGTGATCAACAGTAAATCAACAGCTCTCATGCAAAACATTTCACTTAGGTATTAAATTGGTTATATTTTAAAAAAGCCATAGAAAAACCCTAAATATGGTACTACTAACTGAATAGTCTGTGGGAAAACAGACGTTTCAAAGTATTAAACTTGATGAAACAATATTGGTTGAAACAGTACATCTGCAGTGTGCAGATTTGTGTGCACAATTTACATTTGTGCCCCAGAAATTATGAGGAAGGTGGGGATTCTTTTGCCTTGTAAATAAAAATGTTACTCTGAAGACTGTAGCTTGGAACGCCTCTAAAACTACATTGCCTTGCTAAGTGACTTACAGAATCACAAATGCAATACTAACAATAATAAATAGACTTACTTCCAAAATCATATCTTTCCAGAGAGATGGCATTTCATTTCAAACAGCTTAATGTTTTTTTAATCAATTTTTCATCGCTCAAAGTGAAAACTCAGCCATGTAAGACTGTAATAATCTGCCGCTCTGAGGCAGAGTTTCCATTTCTCTGTTACTAACAGCACCCGCACATCGAGATTCAGTCGCTGGTTATATGTTTGTACTTTATACAAACTTATACACATTGCCTCATATACGACTTACTGTGATGCTGTGTTTCATACCTTAAGAAACTGGAATTAGAACTGAAATATAATTCGTAACTATAAAGATAATCATGAGTTTCATGCCAAGTGAAACGACCATACTATTTAAAATAGCACGAGACATAACATCTGAAATTCAGAAGTATAGATGAGTATATAAGTAAAATCAGTCAGTTTTGTTCCTGTTTTCATACAGTTTATACACAGTATACAGAAAAACTGCAGAAATAGGCAGGACCACGGTATCCTGTAAATTATTTTAGAACCAAAAAAAGACATACACTTACCAACCCAACTGGACTGTAAGTCTGTCATCTGTAAGTCAATTTGTTTTTATATTTAAACATTGTGTCATAATAAATAAAATCTTAACATAATCCCTTCATTCATGGTTTAGGTTCTGCAACAACATTAGCAAATGCTGTATATGATTAAAAAATACTCATTTATTGTATTTTCAACAACAGTTTGCACAAAGCAGGGTCTTAGTATTTCTCTATCCTGGAAAAATAGTGCCTGACACAGGGAACACTTTGGGTGGGACAGTAGTCCTTTCAGGATTGCTATTATTTTTAATTCATTATGAAGCAATATTAAGGACAAGTTTAAAATGAATAAAAATAAAAAAGGCATCTCCAAAACCTCCAATTTGCTGTTTTGTGTTCTGCTTTGTACATACAGTGCTGTGTTCCATCTGCACATCAGGTGCCACAAGACAATGAGAAACTGGTGTCTAAAAAGGAATGTCAGTTGCAGCGGGGAGGATAGCATGGGAAGATTGTATTACAAAATGTTTAACCTAAATTGTGACGGAGGACACAACACAACATGAGGAGAATAGGACAGATTTATTACATTAATCTGGGCATTGTTTGTCAAAGTCTGGTCAGTTCTAGCTTACAACGAAAACAGCGCAATAATAGACATGCACTGCTATTTATTTTCCGATACAGTCTGAAAAAAAGTTTTCAATATAGTTATAAGAAATGAAAAATACCGTTAATGACATGAGTTCTGCACAGCTCTGAGCCCACCCCCAAATAGCAGCACTGAGTTTCTGTTCTATCAGAGAGTGTTTTGGAGTTAACTTAACTAATGGTGGCAAATGGGAACACAGACCGTTGTGACTCCACAACAGAGATTTTAGAAAATAGAGCAGTAAACAATATGTAGTTAAAATTCACAAATAAACTGGGAAATGTTTGGATATTCAAAGAAGTTTAACTTGAATGTTCATAAGATAAAGCACCACTGCATATGGCTGCCCTGAACAATCTCAAATGTCACAAAGAGCACATTTTTTGGACTCAATAGAATATTTGTAAAGGTGAGGAAGGACAAGGGGATGTAACAACAGATTTATAACAGGCTAATTTTGTTTTTGTTTGCATTTTTAAATATCCATGTTGTGCTATCATATTACTGTCATTAAGAGTAATGTGCTAGTATTCTGCAAGCAAACATTTAAAAAATATAATAATAAATAAATAAATAAATAATCCTTTTTATTTTTGTAATTATATATATTATATATTATATATTTTCAGTATTATACATATAAAAATATAATACTGAAATACATATTTCAGTATAATATATATTATTATTTTAACAATATATATTATATATTTTTCAGTTGCTTAGACATCAATATAGAGTTGTATGCTAAAATTAACTTAAATTTTACTGTACTTGCATACCGAATCATTTCAGAACAACTGGACACTAAAATTTCCTGTACTGTGTGGCCATCCTTGAATGGAATTACCACAAAATACTACGGGTAACTTTAGAGTGACCGATTAAGCTGAAATACACGTCTTTGGGCTGTGAGAGGAAACACAACCACCAGGAAACCCACATAGATGCAGGTAGAAGCTGCAAATTTTGTTTTCTGAGTCAGAACCAAACACCTGTCTGAACCCACAGGAAAAGAGTTTGGAGGCATAAGCACTACCCACTGCACCGCCATTATCTAGCTTCAATGCTGGCAGTTAATTTTGAGAGCTGCTCATATGAAAGTTTACTTCAAGACTACTTGAGGCAATTCTAGCATTACTGAGAAAAACGGTAGCGAGGAGTTCAACAACAGGGGTCACCACTTTCTATCCAGGGCAGTAATACGCTTCAGCAACCTGACTCTCTTCTTCACCAAAAGCTATAAGCCACATTAAAAATGTAATATTTCAAGCTGAAGACTGAGTTGGTTACCATTAGTTTTGATATGTGAAAGTAAATGCCTAAACTTTTTATGTTGTATGTTGTACAGCAACGGCAGTAGGTAAAATGTTTTAGACTTAGTTATTTAGGTCTGTCTTGATTTTATTTATTTATTTGTTTTTTTGTTTAGTTTTTTTTAATCTTAGAAATAGTCAGGTATGATAACTGCTTCGTGTGTTTTATGCTCTTAAGCAACCTTTATTTCACTCAAAATCTGGAAAATGCTGTACTTGCTTTAACCAGGTGCCATGTTTCTTGCTGAAATCCCTTAAGACACCATGTTGAATTATTCAAATGCTGCCATCTTAGCAGGAGTAGGTCAGGTGCATGCCAGGCCAGAGGCTGTGGGTGGTAAGCTCTGAGTAACCGTTGCCTTTTCTGCATGAGAGAGAACATCACATCCTACATTAAAGACTGTTTGCACACAAACCTGCTGTGAGTTACTGCAATGAATTTTTGTGATTTAAAGGCATGCTATTTATACTCAAATAAATTAACCAATGTTTCTTAAGTTCTTTAAAAATGAAAACAAATAAATTGCCATTATACCTAAACAGGTGTAGAATTCCAAGGATTGTTCCACATTAAGATCCTTAGACACATTCTTCAGATGGTATGTCCATCTAAAGACATATTTGCTAGCTATAAGAAATATAATAATTAATATAGGTAGATGTAGAACCTCAGTCTAGAATCTAGAATCTAATCTGAAGAGCTGAATGATGCTTATGACTGTCAGAATATGGCCCTTTAGTCTTTTTTGTATTATTCTAAGTCACTGTTGAAATACAGTTAACTACTTGCAGTCTCTTGTTGGTGCCATATAACTATTATTGGTTGCAGCTGCAAAAGTAGAATAAAGTTATTTCAGAAAGATGGCCTTTGTTCGGCAGTATGGAAGCAGGTGCAGTAATGAAGAGTAGAAACAGCAGGAAAAGTGCAATGTGGTGTGGAAGAACAAGCAGTTAACTATTGGAGCACAACAGACAAACAACCTGGATTTAGAAACATTAATTGAAATTTTACACAGAGACTGAATCATGGTGGTGACATGAGCTGACTGTTTTCCTGAAGCTGTGCTAAATGAAACTGTTGCCATGAACAGTTGCGGTGCTCGGACAGCCTAGGCTGTCACATCTTGTTATTAACTTCTGTTTAGAAAAAAATTCCAATTAAGCTATGTTGAATTGCCATGTCATAAAATAATTGTAAATGAGAAGAATTTCAAGGAAAATATGCTAAGTTTGATTAAAAAATAGTCCATGTTATTTATTTAGCAAATCTTTCCATCTTTCCTTTGCACTGCAAAATGCAGAATGGATTTTTTTTATTTACATAAACACCTTGTGTGGCTAAGAAAGCATTATGTATACATGTAAACTTGGCACTGCATGACATATTAAACTGTCTTCACATCATTTAATAGCTGCAAACACTTGTTACTGGAATATAATTCAAAAAATGTAGATAACACTGAGAACGGTTCATTTACCTGTCTAAAAACTTTCTACATGTTGACATTATGTGGATTTTATGTGTAGATGCAATTCTGCCACATAAATACATTTGAGAGATGTTGCAAACAGTGGTAGAGAATTAAAAAAAACATAGAAAAGAGAGACTGACTGCAGAGGCAGGAAACGGAAAATACTGTTCACTGCATTGTCTTTCTGTCATTATAAAGATGAGCAAGAGAGAATGAAATGTAATTCTTCCTGCACCAAGGTACACAATATCCTAAACAGGCACCATGGCAACACAGGATAAAACAGCCAAATCGAATAGATAAAAGTAGATAGATAGATAAAAGATAAAAATAGACAAATAGAGAAGTAATAAATAAGTTGACAAGTGAGCTCAGAGGATTAGTGCAAGCAGTTAGTAGTGATGGCACAGTGGGCAGGTCTAAAAAGTCTGCAGAAAAAAAGCTGTTCCTGAGCTTAGTAGTACTAGCTGAGGATGAGAGGGGTCATTAGCGAAGATACAACTTTTTCTGATGCACCGCTTGCTGCATGTAATGTAGATGGTGGGCAGTGAAATCTTGGGCAGTCACCTTCTGCAGAATTCCCTGGTCAAAGGCAGTGCACTTCCCATACCACACCAAGATACAGGAGGTCAAGATGTTCTTTATGACACATCTGCAGAGGTTGGAGAGCATGGAGGATGGAAGTCCAGGTCTTTTCAGGCTCTTTAGGAAGTGGAGACAGTGGTGTCCTTGCTTCAGCAGGTCTTTTGTGTTGTGGTTCCAGGAGAGATACTTGGCACTTGAATCTGTGGACCATCTACATTGCTTAATCACCAGTGCCCAGAGGAGTGTGGACGGCTCAAATGCTTCTCAAGACAACAATCATTTTCTTTGTGTTGTTGATACTGAGAGACAGATTGTTGTCCTTGAGCCAGGCTATAAGCTGCTCCACATCCCCTCTGTAGACAGCTCATCATTGCTGGTGATGAGACCCTCAACTGTGATGTCATCAACATATTTAATGATGTTGTTGCTGTTGTATTTGAGATCACAGTCATGAGTTAGGAAGGTGAGTTGAGCACAAGGCCTTGTATAGCACCTGTGTTCAAGACAAGGGTGTGGGAGGTGTTGCTATGGATCCTCATGGCCTGTGGCTTATTGGACAGGGAGTCCAGGATCCCACTGCACAGAAAAGTGTTCTGAATGAATAAGAGCAGTTACTGACCAGTTGCTGGGGGATGATGGTATTGAATGCTGAACTGAAGTCAGTGAACAGCATTTTTAAATAACAGTCTTTACCTTCCAGGTGGGTCAAGGTCACATGTACTGCGGGGGTGATTGCTTCCTCTGTGGATCTGTTGTGGTGATATCAATACTGGTGTGGGTCTAGTGCGGAAAATGGGAGAGTGACGTGCAACATGACTAGTCTCTTGAAGCACATCATAATGCCTGAATTGAAAATGATGTTTTTTAAGCCTCTGACAGCTCACTAGTGTACTCCTTCAGCACATGGCTGGGGATACCATCAGATCATGCAGCTAGTCATTTGTTAATTCTCACTTGAGTGCTCTTCACATCAGTTAGGGAGACAGAAAGAACCTGATCATCAGAGGAAGGTACTGCTTTCATGGCCAGGATAGTGTTCAGGGCCTCAAATCAGTTGTAGAAATCATTCAGTACACTGGGTACAGACACATTCTCATCACTGACACTGATGTTCTCTTTCTTGTAGTCAGTGATGGTCTGTATGTCCTGTTACATCCTTCATTTTCCATTAAGTGCTTCTGGATCTTCTGGGCATAGGCTGCAAGCTGTTCCCGATGCAGCTGTAGAGATTGGCCCTGACTGCTTTGAGTGTCACTTCATAGCCAGATTTAAATGCAATGTCACAAGCATTCAGTAGCCAGTGGTCCTCAGAATTCAACAAGGCTTCTGTTTGGGTTTGATAGTGCCGGACCTGGTTTTCACAATATCAGCGACACACTTGCTGATGTAGCCAGTGACAGATGAAGTATAAAAATGTAGAAACCTTCTCAATAAGAAAAATAATGTCAATGGTCATTTAAAAATAAATAACTGTAAAAGAAACAGAAGTACTAATGCCAAAAGTTACAGATGACAACTGAACCTTTAATGTAATCATTTGATGAAACTACATATTTACATTTCTGACTAAAAGAAATTAAACTCAATTACATTGCAACCCTCGATGTAGAGATATATATTGTGTTATGCAAAAAGAGCAAACATACATTCATTATCAAACAAGCAATGAGTTGTTCTGTGAATCAGTATGAATCATAGCAGATTTTTCTGTTAAAAGAGTTCATCTGGTTGCCCAGCTTCCCCAACTAAATGACTTCTTGGTTTAACATCCATTGTTGGTTTTGTGAATAAATAACACTTGAGACATTTCAAGGGCCCATTGCTATTTAAAGGCCTGAAAATCAATCTTTTGTGGAGAACTGACATTTGTAAAAGGTCTGCTTCCTGGACACCATTAATCATACATTCAAGATGTCACTTTTGATGTACAGTGTATTCACAAACTCCTGTAACTCCTTTGACATCCAAGAAGTAGTGAATGAATGTGTTTCCAGCCTCATAATGTTGCATGTTTTATACTCCAACTACAATACCAATATTCCTTGCTGCAGGTAAGGTGTTTCCTTTGACTATTGCAGGTATTATTCATGACTGTCATAATCATATCAAATTTTGTTTGGTTTTGTCCTGTCCACTGATATTCAAACTGATAAAAAGTTTGAAAAAAGTATTGCTAATACAAAGATGTTTTGTCTATACAGAGATATTTATTTATCTCACATAACAAGCAAAATGTGTTCTTGATAACCTGGTCACGAACAGAGTAATAAATGTTAACCCCTTTATGGCATTCAAGTGTCCTTGCTGTTCTTTAAAACCGAGTAAATTCTAACTGAAAACTCCAGGATATCAGAACTGCTCTGGAAATCTTTAAACCCAGGCATTGCCCCAAACAAAGACACTGGTGGACTCAACTTTATTTACAGTTCTTAATTTGAGTAATGAAAGGGAAACCAAGAGAAGGGTTTACAGCAGTTTAAGGACCTGCTGTTATTCAAGATATTCAAAGCACTGCCAGTACAAAGAAGTGATCCAGATGCAGCAGTTAGCCTCTCTGTCAGCTTCCTTCCTGATGGCAGATAAGAATTTGTTGTTTGAAGTTTGTCACTCTGCATTGGAGGCAGATTTCTGGCCAGATTTAATCCTCTGAAAACTGGCAGCTACACCTGTACAATTAAACAGGACAATGGCCACTAACTACAGTCAATGAAGGACTTTAATAATAGTGTGGATTCTAAGACTGAAAAGGGAGATGGTATGTGGGAGTTTCTGTTTAAAAACTGTGCTCTGCCCTGAAGTTTTGTGTAGATGCTACCTTTGTCTTTCCATTAGGTCATTTTGATTTTTTTTTTACTCTTTGTTGTCACGATTGCATTTTTGCTATAAGATCTTGGTTGAGGTTGTGCACTGTTATCATAGGCAGCAACAATGAAAAAGTTGGCAAGTCTATCCACCACCGTTCCCTGCCTGGTCATTCCCCAAACCTGGCAGGCCCTGACATAACATAAACACATTTGCTTTTTTGTTTTTTGTTCCCTTTCCTCTCTATCTTCTGTTCCTCTGATGGGGTATGCATCACAAAGCATTACTGCCACAGCTGCTGCACAATCTATGTTCAGTATTTGTCTAACAAGTAACAAAGGGGAGAACCTCACATCAGTTTTCCTGTTTAAGTTAATAGTAATTGATTTTTTTAAAATTACACTCATTACGAAAGGAAAGTCTGTATTTCAGCCTTTTGATAACGGAACCGAAAATGTATAATCTCACTTTAATAAATCAAATGTTGTTTAGTGTAGCTTCCCTCGCATCACAACTGTTATCAGTGTCCATTCCAGATAATTCTGCAGAGGTGAGTGCCAGATAGAAATACAGAAGTAATAAACCTGTTTCCTTGAGATCAGCATATGTTGACAGCATGGTAGCAAAAGTCCTTGGAGGAAAGACTCTTATTAGCTCTGGTGAGCAAGCCAGGAACGATAGAAGTGAGAGCTTGCTGATGTGATCTTTCATATTTATGGCTGAACCTAAAAGTCAGTTCACGTGGAAGATGATTTAGTATAATCTGAAAGAGAATGAGACATGGGTGTCTCCTACTGGCATTCATTCACTCCAAGACCCTCTTCTATCTGTTCCTTCCAGAGTTAAAATTGACAGGGAGTAAATATTGCTTAGAAAGTAACACATTGCCGACCTTAAAGGACAAATGTTCTTTAGAAATGTTCAAAAAAGTCATAAACATAGCATACTTTTCCGTGGCCTGTTGGTAAGTTCCAATCTGAAGTCCTCTAGAATAATGTTCGTCGTGATTAGTGAATTTCATTCAGCCGACCACTTAGTGAGATTAATGAAGCATCTGTGGCAGTACTTGTTATGCAGAAATGGTAGTGGGGAAAAGAACAAAGCTGGCACATTCAGAAGGACCAATCATGAGTCCAGCTGAGCTTAGGGATGCTCAAATATCTTTGCTCAGTTACTTATTGAAGTCGTTGGATTGTTGATTCCCAGTTAGGCCACACTGGGAATCCTTACTTAAAGTGCTCAAAGACGTCTATCTGAAACTTTTATCAAATATCAGTTCCAGTTATTAGGCTCCCGCTATTATCTGGGACTCAGTGACTGCTGTTTTGGCACAGGGTTCAATGACCTTAAACACAGCTGTAGCAGGACGTTCCACCCTAGTTTGTACAATGATTTGTTGACATAAAACACCATGTAAATCTTGCTAATTCACTGAAAGCCAAATGCCTTCAATTTGTAGTTTTTGTTGTTTAATTTTATTTTTTTTACAAGAGAAAGTTGCCTTAGTTATCATTAACATAAAATTGTGAGTAATTATGACGCTATATGAAACAGTGACAGCATAAATGAGGAATTAAATTGTTTAATTCTATAAAGCTGAAATTTTAGAAAGGAATGTACTGTTAATTTAAGCTAACGTCTTTACTTATGGAATTATATACTTTCAGGTCATGTGCTGGAAAAATAAAACAAATTTTAAACATCTACACAAGCAATACTGAATTTTTTTTGTATCAAAAAAGAGTCCCATTAGATTTCTGTCATCATTAGAGATTTATAGTTGTAAAGGGAGAGCATGGAGATACATGATTCCTTGGCATCAAACTCATCTTCTGTAGGATTGCACTGTACAATGTAGCAGACAGGTGTTAGGAGAGCTCAAAAACTTGGATGTGCGATTTACAGAGGGCAAGCTTTAATCCCTCGACTCTGGGATCCAAAAATCAAATGTTTCTCCCACAATCAACAGTCACTTGGTCTCAAAGATCCCCAAAGATCCCCTTCTGTAGCTGCAGAACCTGGTATGTTCTCACTCCTCTAAAATCATAGCAGAGTTTCTGCACTAGAGGATGAGGTTTTACAAAATTGATGTCTTCTGGTCCTTCAGGTAACCAGCAAGGAAAACACCATACTGACTCACAAAGCCACTTGTACACATTCACTTTTCACACTGAGAAATGCTGTACATTTATTATTGTCAGCATCATCATCATCATCATTATTATGTAAAGATTTGCACTGAAAGCATTCAGAATACACAGCCAAACTATTTAGGTTGAAGCACAGCACTAGCCATCAAAGGATTGTGGGTGATTCAGTTCCTGCCTTGAAAGATACAGCCTTTGCTCAAGGATGCCATCATTCCACCAGAGATATGAGGAGCCATTAACTGTGTTTGACTGCCTTAGCTGCAGAGGCGTGTGTGTGTGTACCCCTGAGAACATCTGGAACAATATGCTGGGTCAATGCCATGGCACTGGCCTTTGAAAACAAAGTGCTTACAGAAAATGGGGAAAAAATAAAATTAACATAGCAGATCATTGGCAATGCCTGGTTTGAACAACAGTATTTCCAAAAAGGATCTCTACTAGAATCCCTGTGTCATGCTTGTACAGTGTATAAAAATGCACTGCATAGAATCATATATGCCTTATTCAAAAAATGTATTATTGTTACCATTTGATGCATCTCAGAAACACATCACATTTGTCATTATAGTGAATCAAAAGGTGCTGACAGATTTAAAAATAATGCTGTGATCTTCATTTAACCCACTATTTACAAACCTTACAAAAACCAAGAATGTCACAGATGATTTAATAAGGAGAACAGTGAGTGATTTGCAGATGGCCCGCTGCCTCATCAACAGTCACACACCTGTTTGCCAGAACCACGTCACAGAGACATTCAGTACTGCCTGCATTAGTGGACCTGAACAAGAAATCTGACTGCTCTTTATCTATGACACTCACACAGCTTTTATTGAACTTTTCTGTGCTTTTGTAGACACTTCACTGAGGCAATTCCTTGTTTCCATACTGCAGCCCTGAAAGTCTTTGATGAACATGTGTCTCTGATACACCAAAATGGAAAGGGCGTTTGACAACAAGGATATTACATGGCAATAATTAACCAGACTAGTGTGAATATATATCACACAATATATATCACACTCATAAAATTAAAAAAAATAAAAAATACCCGCCAAAAAATTTACATGGATAAATACCACTGCGACTGACAGTATCTAAAAATTAAAACATTATTGCTGAAGCACACTTCAAAAGGGGAGAGGCCCGTGGCAGCCGAGGTACATAGGTTCTGGGAAAGCTCAGCCCACAGCAAGTACTTACTTCACTGCTAACTGCAGGTCAAAGCAACTGCTAGTTGGTCTATTCCGCCTGGCCATTAGTCTGTGGATGGTAGCCAGAGGACAGTATCCAGTACCAACTTGGGATTTTTTTGCGCTTTGGAGAAACGGTCGAAAATCGCCATAACCGTGTTGCTGCTGTGAGAGTCCAGGAGGCCACTGGCGAAGTCGACCGCAAAACTGCTGATGTCGAGGCACTGGCCGGGATGGAACATCTCCCACCAACAGGGTGTCAGAGGCTTTGACCTGGGCGCAGGTAGAGCTTGCCCTGGTGAATTCTCTGGCATCTCTGTTTATGATAGGCCAGCAGAAGTACCTCCGGACAAGTGCGGGGGGGGCAGGACAGGATGGCCAGAAAAAGCAGAGGAGTGAACCCACTGCAACGCCTCAGAATGGCAGACATTGGGAATGTAAAGATGGTGAGGGGGTGTCTCTAGTGGCAGAGGATCCTGCTGCTGCACACTTCTGATTTTGTCCTCCATCCCCCAGAGAAGCAGGGCCAATACCCAGCTGGCCAAAATGGTGAGTTCTGGGGACTACCACAACTCGAGGTGGGTGTGTTAAGCTGTTTAGCCTGCTGAATGGCTAGCAGGTTCTGGTGGTCAGTTCAAACCAGAAATGGCCTACCTGACAGCTAGCTGTTCATGGTCCTTTACCCCCTAATGTTGCTGGGTGGGGGAAAATTTCCAGGAGAAGTTGCAACAAGGGTGGAGTTTCTGGACTGGACCATGCTGAGAAAGGGCAAATCCCACATCAGAAGCATTCACCTCCACCATGACTGGCTTTGCTGGATTCGGATGGATGAGGATATTTGCAGAGGTGAGAGCTGTGAGTGGAGCTGCTACTGAACTGTAGTCCTGGATGAAACACCAGTAGAAGTTGGTGAATCCCCAGGAATTACTGGAGCTGCTTCAGTGTCATGGGCAGGGGCCACTCTGGGGATCCATGGCTAACCCTGGGGTGAGATGACAAACCTCAGGAACAGAGTGGAGCACTGATGGAAGGTGCATTTCTTCAACTTAAAATACAGTTTGTGGGTGACCAACCACTTTAGCACAGCTGAGACATGGTTCTCTTCTGTCTTCAAGTACACCAGGATGTTGTCCAGGTACATGAAAACTCAGTGGCTCAGAATGTCTCAGAGGATGTCATTCATAAAATGCTGGGACATGGCAGGGCTGTTGACCAACCCGTACTGCATCATGAGATATTTGTAGTGGCCAGAGGGGGTGATGAATTTCGTTTTCCACTCATCTCCCTCCCTCACATGGACAAGGTTATAGGCATTCCGAAGGTCGAGTTTGGTAAAAAAAAACACCAAAGAGAATGTTCAAGGCAATATTCATCAATGGAAGAGGATGATGGATCTTGATGGTGACCTTGTCGAGGGGTAGCCTAAGATTAGATGTGTAGTTATGGCATTAGTTACAAGAAAATGGATCTCTTCATGGTATTCCCCTAGAGACATGTGAACGGTGTTGGTGCAGTGAGTGATGGGTCTAGATGTGAGAGCCTTGCCATCCATAGAGGTGATGGTGAGGGGCTGGGGAATCGTTTCCAAAGTGAGCCTTATAGAAGAACACAGCTCCTGATAAATGAAGGCCTCCTCCACCCCAATGTCCACATAGCCATTGCTGTTTCTTGCCGGTTCCCCTGTTGGAGGTGCACAGACAGGGTCAGCTGAGCAGCAACAGTAGCGGGGGAGATGTCAGGGCCAAGAAGACTCCTGTGATGTCTACCCTATGCCTGCATTTTCTGGCCACTGGGGCACTTTACTCATACGCGTCTGGCACAGCAGTATTCACAGAGGCCGTTCTGCCATTGGTACTCTTGTTCTGCCATGATCAGAGAAAAGTTGGCCATCTGCATGGGTTCCTCTATAGAGTGGGCAGCAGGAGGAGATGAAGGGTTAGGAAGGGCTGTTGCAACCAGCACAGGCAGTGAAGGTATGAATACTGTATGAGAAGCAGGTTTAAGAATTGCACTGGTCCAAATGCAGGATCAGCTGGACAAGCCTTTCCAGGTCCTTGGGCATCTCCTGAGCTTGTCCTTGAAGTGGCTGGACAGCACCTCATAGAATGCAGTCTGGAGCATGGCGGATCCCCGCTGCCATAGTCGGGAACTCTGCTACATAGTGATTCACAGACTGGTTTCCCTGCCTAAGCTGGTACAACCTGGAGACTGCCTCCACCTCACTGGCTGGATGGTCAAATATGCTCCAGAGATCCACGGTGAATTGTGCGTAGTCACTATAGCAGGCAACATTGGACACCCAGAACTCAGAGGCCCATTCTAGGCCTGCCCAGACAGCAGGGAAATCATGAGGGCTACTTGCGCCCAGCTGGTGGAGTAGTACTCAGGCTAGTTCTCGAAAACGAGGTTCAACTGGGTGAGGAAGCCCTGGCACGGATACCCTGAGCCATCAAACCTCTCATCTATGTGCAGCTCAGCTAAACCTCAGGGGAAAAGAAGGAACAGAAGGTGAGCAGTCCCTGTAGATGAAGGATGACTGCAGATAGCTGGTGCACGATCTATGAAAGGTTGTGCAATGCAGTTTGTCACCCTTCCACTGTCTTACTCAGGCATTCCACCTTCTCCTGCAGGTTAATTGTGGGTTTGGACAGCAACAAGGGAGGCTAACACACACAGTTTAATCTAAAAATGCAACTGACAAGGCTAACAGTTTCCACCAGACACCCGCATTACAGATCATACTAGTCATAAACATAATCACAACAGATGAGTGCAAGGAAAGCTTCAGCAACTCATGATACCAACACGTAGATTGGTTGAGGCCATGGTTGGCAAACATCTGAATCATGGATGCAATTCAATATCCTTAAACTTGCATGTTGTTCGGAACCTTTTATTTCCTGGATTGTGTCTTTTTCCCGTTGACCGTGATTGCGTGACTCGAGTATAATGTGACAGTTATCCCAGATACTTTTTGATTTACCCTCACAATATGTACACAAAAATTAGCTTAAATGCATAATATTATGGTTTAGTTCTGTAACCAATGCCTTTCTCTACATTGAATTCCAATGTTATTGATGTATAAGATGTTGGTTTCAATTACTTAACTATCTATATGGCTAGAGTGGTACAGTCCAGGGTAAGTATTTTTCTGTTGCCTTGCATGTACATGTAATAAAAGATACCATCAACTGTATCCTTTTAAAACGAGTTAAAAATACTATGAAAGTATTAAAATGTTACAATTAGACACACCATTGAACCATACTGAGCCATTTATTTTAAGCTGTCTTGATTAATTTAAATCAAATTCTTCCATGATACTGCTACTGAGATCAAAATGGGAATTACTTTTCTGAGAAATCACTGTTAAATTTAGTCATCTACATTGTCAGTCCGACTAATTTTACGTAGGGTAACTGATATTGAGTTGAATACAGCTCATGATGATAAATTACATGGTTTTTATTATAAGTGAAGGCAAAGAAGTGCTTCACCATTGCATTTTTCTGTGCGTGTCTTTGAGCTATGAACAGCAGAATATGCGAGCTTCACATACCTGGAGGATACCCTGACTAACTTCACATACTCTGATTCAAACCTACAACTGAAAAGATAGTTCAGACACTGTGTGGCACCATCATTATCTGGTGCTTCTGCTGCTGGTGTAATGCATGTCTTTACATGATCATTTTTACCCCCACATGTATAACTACCAATATCAATGCAGTTATTGTGGTTGTGTAGCATAACCTTTGCAAAATCAAATTACTGCAAGCGCAGAAAAAATAGTGCTACATTTTAATTCTCAAAATGTGCCTTTGTAAATTTGATTCAGTACATTATAACACAAAACCCCTCTTCCCTTGGGTGTAACCTTAACATATTTGCTCACTTATTGATGAATTAAAAGTTTAACTGACCTTTAGACGTCAAATGATGATTTGAAAGTTGAGTATGTGCAATACAACCTGGGGACCCAAGGACTGCAAATGAATTTGTGCTTGAATCACTACAGGGTTTGTACAGAGAAGAGAATGTCTGCAGGGGGTTGAGGCCACTTATCATGATCAGATAATTTCAGACATTGGCAACAAGCAGACTTTGCAAAATTAGAAAATATAGAAAGAACAGAAATTACTGAAGAAAATGGTCAAAGGACCTCTAGTGTCTCCTACAGGGCCTGATCATACCCTATTCCCCAGCAAGAGCATTATGTTCTGTCATCTCTGGCCAGTTTGTGGTAACACTCACCACTCACCACTCCAAACCAAAACCAAAAGTATTAAGTAGATTAGATTCTTTCCAGTATAATGACAACCCTCTCTCGATCCAGAACTCCAGACTACTGTGCCCCTCTCACCATTCTAAAAGGGTTCCTTTTGAATGAACTTCCCTCTAGAGCGCTTAGTTGCCCCATAAAATTACATTACACTATCTGTCACAATAATCTCTCTGTTTCCTATGAATTCTATAGGGAGCTATTTGTATAATCGGTTAAATGATTGCAAGCAAAGCAAATTCATTTTGCTGCAGGTTGGCCCGGTTTGGGGGTGGGGCAGCCAGCAATCCATGAGGGTCTCAGTGAGAACTTTATACTTTGAGTCTGTCAGAATCTGTAGGGGAGAAGTGTGTGGCTGGAAAAGGAACAGCACTAGGAAAATACATCCACATGCATTAAACAAGGGCCAAAGGTTGCAGTACTTTAAAGGTATGATCATATAGCACTCTTAAGAAGTTTCATTTATTTGTTTTTTATATGTTTGCTTGTTTTTATGTGTAGGTGGAGGCATGGTGTCCCTGGTGCTGGAGTTCTCTCAGGAACGACCCACGCTTCTCTACTGTCTGTGGTTCTGAAGATTCTTGTTGCTGCAGGGCTTGTATTTCTGATTGGAAAGCCTAAACATAACATCATTATGGGAAAGATGGATTTTGTTTTGAAAGATTCAGTTTTTCATGAAGTTGAAATAAAATCAGGATGACTAAAATTAACCAAACAGCATCACAATTCAGCCTCTTTCTGTCCAATTATTTCTCAATATTTATGATTTTATGCAAATAGGATTAAACAACATCAATTTAAGTAGATACTTGACTGTATTGACATAACTCTGCAAGGATATATTTTAAAATGACACTTCAGTATAAAAGCTTGATAAATCGTGTAATCCTGTGTAGAGGCCAGAATGAGAGATACACTTTTTGTAAATCTTTGACATGCTTTTTTCCAACACTTGATATGCCCACCAGGAAACCAATCATAGGTCTTCTAAAGGTGTGGGTTCCTAGTGATCAGGAGTAGTACTGAAGCTGTGCTGGACATAGTGGTGGCATTCCACAGCTATGGTGAAGAAAGCCTGTCCAATTCACAGTAACTCCTTGAACATGTTTACTGTCATTTATTGAACTATGTTTCTTTCTGGTCTGCTATATAATGTAGTTCCTCAAAGGAACAGATTTCTCATACACAAAGTTCAATTTTAGAGGACAAGTGTATACAGTATATCAAGACTCCTGTCATTTTCATGAAGACGACCCATGTCACTTGTATCACTTTACACTGTGTAACAGTACTGGTGCTATTCAGGTAATAAGAGGTATATTCACTGTAAAAAAGTTGTAATTTTTGCAGTAATATATTGAATCCTGAGCAGTTTTTGTGAAATATCCATCAATCTATTCACGATCCTGAACCACTTGTCCTGGTCAGGGTTACTGCAGTCCTGAGCCTATCCTGGGATCTCTGTATGCAAGATGAGGAGAATACAATCTAGATGGGACAGCAGTCCATCAGAGGGTAACCACACACAGTCACTCTAATACAAACACATTGTAGGCAATTTACGGTTGCCAGGCAGTTCAGAACACAAGTCTTTGGACTTTGGAAGGACACTGGAGCATCCAGAGGAAACTTGCACAGACACAGAGAAAAAATGCAGACTCCACACAGATTGAGCTGGACTAAAACACATGTCTCAGTGCTGCTCACCAAAACTGTACTCTTACAATGTAATACTGTGTTTTTGTTGAACAAATTGCTGTTTTGCATTATGAAGAGTGTAACACTGCTAAAATGCCAGTGCAATGGTCCCAGTATCTTGATTTAGCCCAAACATTTTAGGCAGGAATATTCAACTTTTGAAACAGTTCAACAGCAAAACATTACTGACAGCATATAAGCTGCATTAGACTGTCACATGTACTCAACAACTATATAATTTTTGAAAACAAGGTGACATTTGTGAAAAGCAGTTTCATCTCCATACATATGGCATGACATTGTCAACTGTAATACATTACAGTTAACTATTCTCAAAAAATGACATACCACTCACTACCAGTATAAAAAGGTACATATAAATTAAATATAAAAAAGACCTTTAGATACAGACTATTATCAAAATGCAGTTTTTTTTGTTTGATGATTCTGCTGATACACAGTATGGAAACGTATCAGAACATATAGACATGGTCAAAATTATTGGAACCCTTACTTTTTATTCAAATAGTACATCATTCTTCCTGAAAAGTGTTGAAATTAAAAGATCTTTTGTCATTCATACATGTGCTTTTTTTTATTTGCAGTGGAATAAACCAAAAGGCTGTGAAAAGAACTGAATTCTTGCTTATTATACTTATAAGACATTCTAAAATGGTCTGGGCAATATTATTAATACCATTAAAAATTATAAGAAATACATATATTGTAGTGATACATCAAGCAGATGATTCTTCTTTAAATAGTATCACAAGTGCCTGCAATCTTATAAGTCATTCAGGGAGTTTAAATGGAGAAAAGTTCTAATTCTGTTGTTTTTGTGTGTATCACACTAAACATGGAAAAGAGAAGGAAAAGCAGAGAGTTGTCTGAGGAGGTTAGAAATAAGGCAATAGCCAAGCAAGCTCAACTGAGTGTGGTCAAGTTCCTGCCTCTGCCCACAAATGATGATTTCTGAGTGCTGGGACTTCAGTAAACTTGACCTAAACAGGGAATGAGATGAGTGAGTAGTTCACAGGCACCTCTTTGATCTTGACATGTGCAAGTAGTGTACTGTTACTCAACTGCTTTATTGAAGCTGTATTCAGAGTCACAAATGTGTGTCTGTGTATGCGTGTATATATATCTTGTTTCATGGGATTGTTTGGTATCATGCCTGAACTAACATCTCACTTTTAAAGACATTTTAAAAATTATTATAACTATTAAGTTATAAAAGTTTAATTTTACAAATAGTTTTCACTAATTTGAAGCCTGTCTATGAAAGGTGTAACAGAAACAGTGCTGACAATCTCACTTTTAATTTGGGACACCCCTTAGGACATTTTGTTTCAGGTATTCTGCATACTGTGCACTAACTGCTTTATTAAAATACAGTACTGTGCAAAAGTCTTAGGCGTGCAACTTCAGTGTCTGTTGAGACGTACAAGTAGATTCTTATCTACCATCAGGGAGGTTTCTCATTGGTCCCAAATTCATCCTGCAGCCTGAGAATGACCTCAAACACCCAATCTCAGTCATACAGAACTATCTTCAGCAAAAACAAGGAATCCTGCCCCAGATGGTAGGGTCCCCACAGAGCCCTGATCGCAACATGATCAAGTCAGTCTGGGAGGACATGCAGAGACAGTCAAAGTCTGCAGAAGAACTGTGGCCAGTTGCTCAAAATGTTTGGAAGAGCCTACCAACCTCTACCTTAAACTGCATGCAAGTTTACATAAGAGAATTGATGCTGTTTTAGAGGCAAAGGGTGGTCACACCAAATATTGATTCAATTGAGGTTTTTTTTTTGTCTACTGCACTTTTTAGAAGGTTTATTGATTAATAGGTATTCATGGCATTATTTTTGGAACCATCCTTGCTTTATAGCATTTTTCCCACAGGTGCCTAAGACATTTGCACAGTACTGTAGGTGACTGAGTTCTTCATGTTCTTGTTGCTTTTTATTTCTTTATGGATGTGTAAGTCATGTGTGTGTCACATTTGCACTCATTAGATTTGGGTTAGATGCCTAACCTTTACATTATCTATAGTTATAGTCCTGAGTTTTAGCCTAAAGTGGTGCATATATATCAAACATTTGATTAAATTAATTGTCAAAATGTTACAAAACATGAGGTAATTTTTGTTCCCAGATAAAATGAAATAGTTTAACTCAGAAACCTATTGATGTGCACTGGGACCTGGCTGTCTAAGCATTTTTTTCTTCTCAGAAGAACAATATAAACAGGAACAAGCAGGATAGCAATATATTTCCATGTTTCACTAATTCTTCAGAAAAGCATCTCTCTCTTACTTCTCACTTACTGTACTCTGGTCGTCTTTCTGCACAAAACCCAGTTGGAATTTATTTCCAAATTTTTACTGTTGTTTCACAGAATCAGAAAAAGCTGCAGTGCCACTTAAAAGAAGAGAGAATTGGGCAGACAGGAAAATAGTTCTAAAACATCTGTTAGCTAAAACATCCTAGCTAAGGACTATGCAATAGGGTCTTTGATGAAACTGTGACAAAGAGGTGTATTAGCAGACTTGAAAGTTAGAATTCTCTCTTCCTTAATGAAACCCAAAGTCGATGAATTCTGCACAGGAACAACCCCTGAGATCCAAAAAATTCAGCGACATACAAAGTAGCTGACCTGTGCAAATCCTGTACATGCAACTTATTGAAAAGTAGCTTATGTTTGTCTCTGTGTGTTTTCTTGATATCTTCTTTATATTTATACACAGACACAAACACAAACAGGCAAGACTACACACATTAGTGACCTGTGCCTCCAGGCAGACCCCACCTAATTTGTCAGGATGAGGAAAAACAGGCCAATTCACTCAAACACACACACACACACACACACACAGAAGAGGGCTGACAGGGGGTGTGCTGGGGGAAGGACCCAAACTGGCAATACAGAGTTATACATGGCACATGGCAATAGACACTTTAGTAAAGCAAGGGTAAGTAAGTTTGGTGACACATATCTTGTTATTACTATTATTATTTTAATTTAAAATGGTAACCAAAAAATGTACATATTCATACATTCATTTGTCAGCAGATCTAGTGGGGCTAAGAGACACTGACTCTAATTTAAAGGTGGTTGGTTCAACTTGTAATGATCCCACTGTGACAGTGCACATAGTGAATGTGAATCTGTGAATTTGGAAAGACTTGGAGATGTGGGGTTGGGAGACTTTGAACTTGGAGGCACTGGGATTTTGCAGGTAAGTTTAGGTCAGCATGGTCATGGAGACTACCAAGAACAGGAGGAAAACCTACTGAGGGAAGTCTCAGGAGAAGCAGATTCGACCAAACAGAGATGGTCCTTTGTTATACTCTGTGATATTCTGCATTGTCAAAGTGAAAGCAGGTGAGCTGAAATTTAAACAGTTTCAAGAAAAGACCTGTGGTAGTCAGTCTGAAGTACTTTTTCCCAGTTTGGTAACTGTATGCTTACACACATGCACATACAGCCAGGAACCACAACCAGGTATGAGCTATAGACATCTAGAGCATGGAGCAGCATTGCACCGAGTGGAATTCTTGAATGAGATCTGGGTTTAGAATGCCATAGGCAAGTACCCATGATTTTTCATTTGGGCATATACCCTACAGGCCTCCAAACAGCAAATAGAACTGAAGGGGCATTTGGAACGCAATGGAGCTTTGACAGAATAGGCTTGAGAGCCAGTAATATGAAGGGGTTTAGGTGGGGACTCCAGGGGCTGATCTTGTGACACTGAGGTACTACCGGGTTTCAAATGTGAAATATGGAACATTGAGCTAATTTTGTACTAGGAGGACCTATAAATGATACACCGCTGGAATAATTACTTTTATTATCTTAAATGGAACAGTTTATTGGGGATAAAGTTTCTTGGATGGAAGACACAGAAACTTGTGGCCAACTAAACCCTCTGATATGATACAATATTACACTTTATGTCAGCCTTTCCTTTTTGAACAGTTTCTGCTCTTTTTAGCTGTTGCTGGGCTGGTTCCCAGATTACTACAAATTTCTTATACCACTTTTCACTGCTGGCACATCACTGGAATCAGCTGCCCAGGAGAAGAGAGGGGGCTGGTGTCCTAGAACACACTGGAAAGGTATAAGTTTAGTATGCATATGAACAAAGGAGTTCAGCCTATGCTCCATGCTTCTTCAAAGCTGCCTGGTTCCTTGCACAGTAGCTATAACTTCAAAAGCTTCCTTCATTTAGAAGTTCCACCTGATCATTAAACTGATGCTGGAAACAAAAGGTCAGACTGACTGTAGCACCTGGGTGAGCATAAAAAGGATTTCCACACCTCTGAGGTAAAATGAAGAAGGCAGTCAAACAATATCTATTCCAAGAATCAAAATACCTGTTGAAACAGCATCGCTGTTGTCTCCATGGCAGTGGAATCTGACAGGCTTTGGAAAATCAGTGCGTCAATGACACAAACAGCAGTGTTCCTCTCTGATTTTGGAAGGTCTTAATAACATTTAGAGCAATGGCAGACCACTGACAGTTGGATATTTGCAAGGGTTCTAGAAACCAGTAGGCAAATGCCACAGGAATTTTGCTTGAGCACCATTAGTGCAGGCTAGAACAAACTCTCTGACATTACGTTTCAACATAGGAAACCTAAACCACTTAGAAACCAAGCTTAATGTCTTACTTATACCTGGGTACCCAGAGCTGGGGGAATTGTGCACTTAAGACAGGTAGTGTTTATCAACTGGCTGTTCAGATGGAGCTGGGTTCTATTCTAAAATGATTGAAATGCTTTACATAATAATGCAAATAAAAAAGGACATCATTCAGATGCGCCTTCACAAACTGATTAATCATGTCCCTGAGTACTTTTATAACAAACACCTGGAACACAGCCAGTCTGTTTGCTAAGCCAAAAGGCATAACCAAATGCTCACAATCATCTTCATCATCTGCCTTTCAGAACACGATCAAGTTGTAAGTACCTCTGAGATTTCATTTGCTAAAATAATAATAATAAAAAAATACTAATTATAGGTTTTCACTTACATGTGTCTCCATTTATCCCCCAGGCAGTGACAGGGGATAAATTACCGGGTAGAAAGTCAATTGCGCAGTCCCCAGGCTGATGAGGAGCGAGCTCTGAAGCCTGGGCCTTGTTAGGTGCATCTAAAGGGTCTTGATATTCAACAGTGATTTGCAGAGGAGCATCTGCATTAGGGCTGTCTATTGGTGTGTAGTGCTATGAAAAAAAACATTGCCCCTTTCCTGACTTCTCTTATTGTTGCATATTTGTCACCACGAATAATTTCAGATTTTTGGATAAAATTTAATATTAGCAAAGGGAACCCAAATAAACATATAATTTAAATATTTTTATTTCTTTATTTACGTAGTTACCTAATCGAACAACTGAATAAATTTAATTGTTAACTCGATTATCCTGACTGAATACAGCCATGCTTTGTTGCAGCCAGGTCCTACTGAATCTAAACCTCACTATACATTTGAATCTTATCATGATTTTGAAGTAGTTACCACAAAGTTTCTGCAAGAACAGTATGCCATGATCACAGGAAATTTCAGAAGAGATGAGAAATAAAGTTTCTGAAATATATCAGTCTGGAAAGGGTTACAAAGCCATTTCTAAGGCTTTTAAACTCATTTGAACTCCAGTAAGAGCCATTATTTCCAAATGGAGAAACAGTGGTGAATCTTCCCAGGACTGGTCAGCCTGCGAAAATTACTCCAAAGGCACAGTGACAACTCATCCAAGAAGTCACAAAAACTCAAAAGAAAGTCAAAGAACTGCAGGCCTCTCTAACTTCAGATAAGATCAGTGTTAGGCTTCACAGTAAACAGCAGACTGGGCAAAAATTGGGCTTCATGGAAGAGTAGCGAGTGGAAACAAAGAGAATCATCATTGCTCATCACACATTTGCAGAAAAAAATTCCTGAATAAACCCTAGTCCTTTTGAGGATAATGTTCTTTGGACAGAGGAATCAAAATTGTAACTCTTTGGATGACACAACTCCCATTATGTCTGGCATAAAGCAAATACAGCATTTTGCAGTAAGAATATCATAGCACTAGTCAAAGATAGTGGTGGCAGGGTGATGGTGTAAGGATTATTAGCTGTCTCAGGACCAGAATGACTTCCCATTATTGAAAGAAACATAAATCAAATTTCTAAGAAGAATGTTGGTCATCTGTCCAACAGCTGAAGCTGTAATTGAGCAATGCAGCAAGACAATGATCCAAAACATCAAAGCAAGTCTACACCTGAATGGCTCTAAAGTTTTGGAGTGGCCTAGTCAATATCATGACTTGAACCTAGTAGAGATGCTGTGGTAGGCGTTAAAATGAGCAGTTCATGCTCAAAAACATATCAGTTTGTCTGAAATAAAGCAGTTCACGATACAGTTTATTATAATACATATAGTACTATTTTATTTTAGTACACTGTGTGGTATTTATCTATCAATTTTCTATATTTAATTTTTATTCATGTTCAATTTTTTTATTATGAATAAGCCAGAAGTGGGATAAAAATTTGTTATAGCTAAGGTTTTCATTTGCACTCTCTCACACACACACACACACACACACACATATATATATATATATATATATATATATACACACACACACACACACACGATATATTTATACACAGCAGTACTTTACAAAAGTCTTAGGCACCTGTGGGAAAAATGCTATAAAGCAAGGATGGTTCCAAAAATAATGCCACGAATACTTATTAATCAATAATCCTTCTAAAAAGTGCAGTAGACAAAAAAACTCAATCAAATCAATATTTGGTGTGACTGTCACACCCTCCGCTCCTGACCACACCTCTCATGATTGCTAGTTCTGTGCACGTGTTCCTCGTTTGTATATATACACCTGTGATACCCAGTGATCCTTGTGAAGTATTGCCATATTCTCTATGTGTCTACTAAGCATTACTTCTGATTGCTGTCCTGGTTTTGACCCAAGCCTGCTTTGGGAACTTTCGCTGACATTAAACGGAGTTCTTTGCTTTACACCTGCACGCATCTACATTCTGACTACAGTGTTACAGAATACTTTGCCGTTCAGCAGGTGGCAGGTATGGAGCTCCTGAGCACCTCGACCTCTGATCTGGTGCAAACCTTGAACCAACACGAATGACTGTTCGAAGAACTCATGCAAGCAATGACGGTCCTCATGAATCAGCAGAGTGAGCAACAATTGCAGCTGAGGCAGGTGACAGAGAACCTGAGAGAGATGACGACCGTTCCACAACAACACTCACCTGGAGAAGCTGGAAGCTCCCTGGAAGTTCTTCTTCGGTGAATCTCACTAAAGCCCCTTACCCAGTAAGCAAACCCGGCAAATTTGATGGATCATCTGCTGCCTGCAAGGGGTTCCTGTTGCAATGTTCCCAATATTTTGCTTATAACCTGGTCAGCTCCGATGCGGTACAAGCTTCCTCTGTGATTTCCCGTCTGACTGGAAAAGTGCTGGAATGGGCAACAGCTGTTTGGTCTCGGCTCCAAACTGCACCTTATCAATTTGAAAAAGAATTGAATGATGTTTTCGATCACCCTAATGAGGGGAAAAAGTAATGGAGAATTGCTGTGCCAAGGAAACTGCTCCGTAGTAGCTTATGCACTTGAGTTCCAGAGCTTTAGCTGATGGAAGCAGGTGGAACAAACCAGCTCTGTGCACCGTCTTCCGAAACCAATTAAGTGCAGAGATTTTAACTGAACTGGCATGCAAAGATATGGACTTGGGTCGGGAGGACCTGATTACCCTAGCCATTTGGTTAGAACAATTGTTGCCTACTCATCCCAAGAAGGGACGGAAGATTGAATCCAGGGATTCGAGGCCAACCGAATCCAGTATTGAGGACTTTAACATACCTGAACCCATGGAATTTGATGCGACTCAGTCCTCTCATAAGGAGAGGAGACATCCGATACACAACAGTCCTTGTTTATGTGAGTGCGGCCAATTTGTGGACCTATTGTTGACACCTGCAATCACAACAGCAAGAGGTGGAGTTTTGAGGCACCGTCTTAGTCTACCCATGAAGGGAGGGGGACCAATTGCCAAGTCATTCACCATTCCAGTCTTTTTTTTTTTTTTTTAAACTCCTGACCCTGTTAGTCACAGCCCTAATCAACTCTAGCGCTGAAGGAAACTTCACACAGGCTCAACTGGCGCAGCAGTTGGGTCTCACTTCAGATACCCATGAGACTGTCAGCCCTTGATAGAAGACCCATCGGCTAAGGTTTAGTATCTGCAGCCACTGACCCAGTGCGGATGGACTCCAGTGCATTACATTCTGAAATGATATGCTTTCTGGTTGTGGATGGAGCTAATTATTTGGTGGTTCTTGGTTTTCCGTGGCTACAAAAGCACAACCCTCAGATATCCTGGCCCATGTTAGATGTCACCTCTTGGTTCCGCTACTGTTTTCAGAACTGCCTGCATAGTCTTCCTGTATCATTACAATCCACCACCATTGAGAGCCCTAACTCAGTCAATAGTTATTTCCCCCAAATATGCTGATTTGAGGGACGTGTTTAATAAGCAACACACTACCAAACTGCCGCCGCAACGTCCATATGATTGCGCGATTGACCTCGTAGAAGGCGCAACTTTCCCCAAGGCAAAAATTTTATTCCTTGATGCAAGCTGAGCTGAAAGCAATGGACGCGTCCCCTGTTGCTTCAAGTTTCTTCTTTGTTAAAAAGAAAGATGGAGGGCTCTGACCGTGCATAGATTATCAGGGTTCAATTACGAGAAAATTCCCTTGCCGATGGCCCTGGAGCAGTTTCACGGAGCCAAGTATTTTACTAAGCTTGATCTAAGAAGTGCTTATAACTTAGTACATATAAGGGAAGGAGACAAATGGAAGGTGGCTTTTATCACACCGAGTGGTCATTATAAATATTTGGCAATGCCTTTTGGTCTCTGTAATGCCCCGTCTGTATTTCAGGCCTTCATTAATTATGTGCTTCGTGACATGGTAGGGCAATCTGTCATAGTATATATCGATGAAATTCTAGTGTACTCTCCTAACTTGGAGTCTCGGGTTTCCCACATCCACAGGGTGCTTTCTAGGCTATTGGAGAATCAGCTTTATGTTAAAGGAGAGAAATGCAAATTTCATCTTCAATGTGTTTCCTTTTTAGGATATCTTATCAGTAACAAGGGTATCATAATGGATGATACCAAGATAAAGGCGGTTTTTAACTAGACCTACTCCTCGCAGCATTAAGGATCTGCAGCGTTTTCTAGGGTTTGCAAATGTTTACCAGTGATTTATTAGGAATTTTAGTGGCATAGCAGCTCTTCTATGCTTCTACTTAAGGGTAAGACGGAGTCCAAATCCCTGATGTGGAATCCTCAGGCTTATCAGGCATCTGATAAACTTAAACAGGTGTTTACCATAGCCCCAGTTTTGAAACACCCTGATTCATCTAGGCCGTTTGTTGTAGAGGTTGATGCTTCAGACGTAGTTGTTAGCGCTATGCTTTCACAACAGGTAGGTAATACCCCCAAAGCTGCACTAAGTCACTTTTTATTCCCACGTTAACATCTGTGGAAAGAAATTATGGGATTGGAGTTTATAAGCTGTTTGCCATCAAATTAGCTCAAGGAATGGGGACATTGGCTAAAGGGAGCTAATCACCCTTTTCAGGTTTTGACCCATCACCAAAACTTGGAGTATTTGAAGAATGCTAAACAGCCAAACCCCAGACAGACATGATGGTCTCTCTTCTTTTCATGCTTTCGGTTCTTGATCACCTATAGGCTAGGCACTCGCAATAAGAAGGCTGACTCACTGTCCCAAATGTACGATTCTTCTTGTGTGAACCTATGGTGGAACAGTCAGCAAACATATTACTCCTGAATTGTCAGAATGATGAGGAGATAAAGAGGGAGTTAAGACACCCCAGCTCCATCCCAATGCCCTGCCAATAAGCAATATGTTCCCTCCATGTGTAGAGATCGCCCCATTATGTGGGCCCACTCGTCACTGGTCTCCAGTCACCCGGGGGAGACTCATATGTACCAATTATTATCCCGACGCTATTAGTGAGAGAGCATGGCGCTGGACGTCCATAGGTTTGTCGCCTCGTGCACTGCATGTGCAAAACGCAAGATCCCTAGGATCTTGCCGGCGGGGAAGTTGGTTCCCCTTCCCATCCCCTCTCATCCCTGGTCTCATATTGCTGTAGACTTTGTCACAGACCTTCCCCTGTCCCAGTCCTATACCTGCATTTTAACTGTCACTGATAAATTGAACTTCACGTGAAAATCTATCCCATTTGAAGGCTTGCCTACCGCATTTCAGACCTCTGAGGCCCTTTTTAATCAGGTTTTTAGGTTCTTTGGTGTGCCTGAGGATATAGTCTCTGACCGTGGGCCTCAGTTTGCTTCTAAAATTTGGTCTGCCTTTTTTGAATGATTAGGGGTAAACGTCAGCCTATTATCCGGATGTCATCCTCAATCTAATGGTCAAGGCGAACAGATTAACTAAGAATTAGGGAAATTTCTAAGGATATACTGTCAGGAAAATCCGTCGGACTGGAGTCAATTCCTGCCGCGGTCCTCACAGAATTAGCACAGAATTTGCTAGTCAGTGCTACCACAGGGTTAGCCTAAACAAAATTCAAAAGGGGTTATCAACCCCCTCTGGTACCCTGGACGGCAGGGCCCTCTGACATTTCATCCATAGATGACAGGATGAAGAGGAGTGAAGAGGTTTGGGAGAAGACCCATCAAAAGATCGAACGGGTTTTACATTGATACAAGACATACGCGGACGAACGCCAACGAGAAGCTCCGGTCTATCAACCAGGGGACCGAGTTTAGTTATCTTCAAAGGATTTTAAACTTCCAGAGGGTTGCAGAAAGCTGCAACCGAAATACCTCGGTCCCTATAAAATAATTAAACAGATTAATGATGTTACTTACCAGTTGGACCTGCCTGTGAATACAAATGCATCTAATACTTTTCATGTCTCGCTCCTCAAGCCATTTGTCCCCAGACCGCTGGATGAGGCATTGCCCCACTACCTCCCACCCCCTCCTGTCGAGGTCAATGGTGCCCCAGCCTATGCCGTATGTGGGTTACTGGACTCTCGCAGAAGGGCTGGGCAGTGAAAATACCTAGTGGACTGGGAGGGCTATGGCCCAGAGGAGAGGACTTGGGTATCTGCATGGGCCATCTTGGATCCGGGGCTGATGGCAGACTTCCACCAGCTCCATCCAGAAAAGCCAGGTCCTCAGCTAAGGGGGTGCCCAAAGGGACGTCCCAAGAGTAAGTCAGATGTCTCTCGATGTACACCTGTCCCTCGTTTCTTCATTTGTGTGTGTATATATATACACACCTGTGTTTCCCAGTGATCCTCGCAAAGTGTTGCCATATTCTCTATGTGCGTACTGAATGTTACTTCTGACTGCTATCCTGGTTTTGACCCATGTCTGTTTTGTGACTACGACTTTGGAACTTTCCCTGACATTAAACGGAGTTCTTCACTTTACACCTGCCCGCGTCTGCATTCTGATTACAGCGTTACAGTGACCACCCTTTGCCTTTAAAACATCAGTTCTCTTATGGAAACTTGCATGCAGTTTAAGGTAGAGGTTGGTAGGTTCTTTCAAACATTGGCCACAGTTCTTCTGCAGACTCTCTGCATGTACTTCCAGACTGACTTGATCATGTTGAGATCAGGGCTCTGTGGGGACCATACCGTCTGTTGCAGGATTCCTTCTTTTTGCTGAAGATTGGTCCCAAATTCATTCTGCAACCTGCAACACCCAATCAGAAACCTCCCTGATGGTAGATAAGAATCTACCTGTACTTCTCAACAGACATTGAAGTTGCATGCCTAAGACTTTTGCACAGTACTGCATATATGAATTTTCAAGAACCATTTGTAACAAATTCAGATACAGAGAGTTCAGATACTGAGGAATTGCCCTAACTTATTATCATTGCTTGTTTTCCTGTCTCTGCCTTTTAAATAACATTCTCTGATGGCATTTCTCTCCAGCGTGTCTTCATAAATGGTTCATTACATTTTCAAAAGTGTTTTCCCTGATAGGAATTAACAAGCAAGTCAAATTACTACATTTAAGTCATATTTTGGGATTATATTTCTTTTCATTGCTTTGCAAAAAGACATCTGTAAAATGAATAAATGAAGTAGAAGGAAACTTAGAATCTTGTACTCCCTAGTCATATATATTTCGCCTAGGTCTAAATTCATTATCAAAGGTCTTTGTGGGTATATAAGACAATTTTTAATATGAAATGTTTGAAAGACAGAAGATAAAAGAACTATGCTCGCACTTGCATACTGAATTTTGCCTCAGAATTATTTGGGTCCAAGACTGTCGTCTTACAAGGCTGTTTTTTTAACATTCTATTATCTTCAGCAAAAAGACATCTCTAAGAAGACGGCACATGTGTAGATTATATGCGTAATGTGTTTTTTTAAAGCTCTGACAGCAATTTTGTTCAGAGATTTTCAACAAAGGTTAAATATACATAGACACAATTTCAATATCGATCCATCTATTTATTACCATTAACAGACTTATCCATCCAAACATTTTAACATTATGTTTATGAACATTATAAATACATGGACCTTCCACAATGTGCAAATGCAGAATGGGAGGATTTTGGGTATTGTGTACAGATAACTGTAAGGCGTGTTCTGCTGCAGCCACCTTTCACCTCTGAGATAATGTGGAGCTAATGTGGGGTCTGCACCTGAATATCAGCTTCTTAGCTATTAGCCACTTTTTTCATGTTGGTGTAGAGGACAAAATGAGGAAACCCTGCAGTTCAACACCCAAAAAAGGCATTAGTGTTTTTTTTATAAAAGTTGTTTGATCTCATACTTCACAATCTTACATACTTTTCTCATTTATCAGCATAAATGCATAGTAGTTGAAGCCTAAATTTAGCCCTCCAGCTTCAAATTCTTTTCTGTTATGCCAAATCACTCTACTTTCTAATGATAAAAAATGGAAAACATCAATAAATGACATGAAATGCATTGCAATTTCTAGCTTGAAATTAACTAATCAGAAGTGTTTCTCACACATTATGTGTTATTTAATGGTATTTCTGTGGAAATTCGGTGCTGCTTTAATGAAGGTGATTGTATGCTCTAAGAAATGCTTTTTTATCACCTCAAATAACTGCTGCAATGGACTATTTCGCTCCATTTGGACAGTTCTGGGTTGAACTGACAAGGGCTGGGGCTGGCTGCTCCATTCCTTTCACTGAAATAGCATACACAGAATCTTTACTCCATAGGACTGCCCAATAAAACAAAATACTTTACAACTTATCATTAACAATGGCGCGTGAATAGCTGCTCCATGGATGCAAATCTGTTATCGTTTGGTTCCGCATTCTGGTTGCATAAACACCGTGCCACCCACAGCTCCATTGTCCTGGTTTTACACAATGGAGGTCTGACATAATGGTTGGGAAAAGCCCTAATGTTCCTGAGAAGGGAAAATAAGCACCTTGATTGTTTTCCTGAAGAGAAGTTAGAATGCTGTTAAATTAACCTCTGGAAAAAGCAAACAGGAACAAATGAACAGGGACTTAATAAATGTGTTTTGAAGGGAGTCAGTGACACACATTAGAAAACCCTTGAGGGAACACCAGCAGGTTGTGATTAGCGGAGGCAATGCTCCATGCAAATTAATATGATGAACAGCCAGCAATAAGGGGTGAAAGACTACGGTTAAATGAATGAATTAAAAACAAAAATGTGCGGCAGTTTATGATCCTTCTAAATGTGGCGTGCAAGAGTAACACATTCTCAGACAGCAGAAAGATTACGCGGAAGCTGACTGATCGCCGAGTGGTTCCTTACTAATAACGCATTATACGAAATTTTGGAATAGCTGCAGACGTTGTTGAAATGTTCGTTTTAATTTTTCACTTCAAATTGTTTTTTAATGAAAATTCATTTGTGAAATTGTATAACTAAAAATAAAAGCAAAAGTCAAAATTTTAATTCAGCTATCAGTTAACAGTTATCAAAAATCCCAAGCTTAAAGTTAGTATTATGGGATGGTGTCGAGTCTCAGAAGAAATGCCCTGCCCAATGTATTAAGGGTTACATTAAATAAAATATTTACATGTTTTTATGTCCACTGAAGTCTGTTTAGTTTTTTCCTTCTCTATTTCTCTCCACCCCAGTTGTGAATAGACAAGTCACCAGGCTGCAGAAGATGTTCTGGGTTTTGCAGTTAGGTAGCTGTGTAAAAGTAAGCATAAAGTTAGTTTGGTTTCTCTTTTTTCTCTAATTGTCACTTCTCATCTTGCATTTGTATTGCAGTATCACTGTTAAAAACTTCACTGCGCTCTTTTGTAAATCTTGAAATGGGTCTGTATGTACTGACCGGAGTGACATAAGCAAGAAACCTCTGTCTAGGAGAAGAATGTAAAAGGGCCCTACGATCAAAGCATTTGTTAAGGTGATGATCTTTAGATTCCCTCATTTTAAAGTGCCTAAAGAGTTCCCTGGCCTGGGTTTCTAACACAGACTTGGTGTTAGAAAATTTTGACAGTACAGCAAATTGCATTTTAAAGCCACTTGATGGAAGCTGTCAAAGTGTAAAACTGTTTTTGTCTACTGTCTTACAACACCTTGACATGTATTATATTCTCGCTTCTTAACCAAAAAATGAAGAAATGCAATGTTTTTAGAACTAAAGAATCGTGCAAAAGAGATTGTTGCCACCCAGTGAATAAATTTAATTCTTCCACTTGTCCTTACTAAATGTGAAAATATTATCAATGCATGTATGTATGAAAGATTTTCATGAACTGGATGAAAAGGTTATTATTCTGGATGAAATCATCTTTGAACTTACCCATAAATAAACAGAAGCAAATAGGTGCAACTGGCAAGTCTTTCGTGGTCCCTTGTATTTGAAGATAATATTTGTCTTTCTGGAATATAAGATGCCTGAAATCTAACAGAAGTACAGTGGGTAGTGACAGCACAGCATGTTCTGCAAGCGTTCCAACACTTTTAAACCGCTTATGTCGAATATTGGTATACAAACCGGTGACATACATAGCACCTAAATTACAGAGTAGAGGAATGACAATTTATGTTAAAAAAATACCTAGGGTCACAAAAGTCAGACATTCATTTATTCACAGTGCCTTTAACATGACTTAACATACAGGGAGCGAAACAATGAGTGGCGACAATCAAAGTAACCTGAAGACTTTAAAAGATTTTTATGATGTCAGGTAATGGATAAAAAACTGAGTGGGCAAGATCTGGTTTAAAGTAAAAATGTATATTTATCTACATTGACAAATGTGCTACATAATGCTAACAGTCTCAAGTCCAAAAGTAGCTTTTGTGTCGGAAAGTAATAATCCGTAAAACTGAAGGTGTTTCCTTCGTATCGTGACGGCATTTGCCGGACTTGAAAACCCAGGGTGTGTGCAGTCTCGAGATGTATTTCAGTTGTGAACTTTGCTGGTTTTTACTCTTCCGTCCTTCAGAACTGAGCAAAGCAGTTTGCCTGTTTAACAAACAAAGCTTGTTTTACTGGTGGGGTCCAATGCCCCTTCTTTCAAGCTTTATAATGAAGCGTAAGTGTGATTAATTAGCTTTATCATAAAGCAAAAGAGGTCCCTGACTTTTGTTGCATTTAATCTCCTCATGAGAAGCACTTTCAAATACTTGTGGTCAGCAGAAAAGTTATTCCAAACACTTAATTATTTCGCAGCTGTGAATACTGTCTTTCAGCACATTACCCAGATAGGACATCTGTTAAAAGCAAGAACTTAAAGTAACAGCTCTGTATTTCTTTCCCCTTTTTGCAGGAAAAAAATAAGGAAAACAAATGATTTATTATCAAGTGTTCCATCCTTATATATAAACGAATGTATAGGGTAATGAAAAATTCACTTGTTTTTCTATGAACTGCTAAGGCGGATACGAAGGTAATGCTCAAAGTGGGGTTGTCATGAGGCCCAAAGAAAAATAAATGTCCATAGCGCTAACAGCCTAGGCTGTCCCAGTACGGCAACTGTTCGTGGCAGCACGTACTCACGCTCTCATTGACCACAACTGCACAAGACTGTGTGTGGGGGGCACACAGAGACACAGACTCAGCTCATGTCACCACCGTCATTCAGGCTGTGGGTAAACTTTCACTTAATGTTTCTGTAAATGTATTTGTTTGTTTGTTGTACCGCATACTTGCCGTTGGTTCTTCCGTAATACATTGAATTTATTCCTGGTGTATCTCTACTGTACAATACTAATAGATTTGAATCCTTGCTCCTGCAAAGTGGTAAGCCTGAATTGTTCCAGTATAAAAATTGCCCATAAAGGGCTACAAATGGGTCCATACTTGTAAATAGGGCTATACAATCCAAATATTGTAAGTAACACTGGAGACAAAATAACAGCTTATCAAATAAAGTATTACAATAAAAAGCACCATGTAGCATAGTGGTTATAAACAGCCTACATTGTGGCATGTGGCTTTCAGTTTCCAGTGTATCTCAGTATGGAACAAATTTAACACAAATAGTTGAGGAACTGGTTAAACCACAATTATTAACAAGTTGTATATTAATACATGTTGTTTTTTTACACTTACACAACCTTCAAAAATCTAATAATAAGAAATTAGGTACAACTCCTGGTGAACTGATTCTTATACTTTATTGCTTGCAACAACAAACACACACATACACGTAAAAGCGTGTTTTCATCTGCACTGTCTAACTTATGCTAAAAATCTGTACTGTGCAACAACGCAAACCAGTCCCTTCAGATATATAACAGCTGCCAAACAGAATCGAGATCCTCTTATTGACATTCCATTGTGGTGGTGATGATCTGTGGCAAAAAATGTCTGCTCAGATATTAGTGTTGTTTAAAGGTCAAGTCAATTCAAAGTATCCTGGCTTCGGTTATTGAAGATGAGCTCAGGGAGCTAAAAGATTGTAGTGTTGCCAGGGGGGCGGGATGCCACATCAGGTTAACCCGGGAGTTCACAACTCCTGGGCTGCTTGCCTGATGTGGGGTTTGCAGGTTCTCCCTGTGTTTGCGCCCCTCAAACATGCACTGAAGGAACACAGTAGCAACCCACTTCCGTTCCTCCATGCCTCAGAGACCCCTGATTCTGTCATTTTAACTCAGTGACACCTCCATAAACAGTGTTGACAGGACATGAGTATGTTGCTTAAAAAAGCAGCAATTGAAGACAATCCACAATGTTTGTGCTGACTGTGGCATCATCACTTCCACAACTTTACTCCCAATAGGCCTTTGTTAAATGCTACAGTTATTCCTGTTGTCATTACTCAGCTTTTGCATTAAATATTTTTTAAAGATTGACTACATTCACGTAAAGTTGTTTTTTAATTACAAGACAGAACTAATATGCTAACTTTTTTTTTCTTTTTTATCACTTTAAAAATGTTATATTGTGGGGAGTTTGCATGTTCCTCCCTGTGCTCCCACATCCCATTTTCTCCTTTAACAATAACAAATATGTCTCCATCACTGTTGAAAGCTGAGGTTTACAACCAAGAAGCAGTTTCATCTGTCAAGCAAATGGTTACTTTTACTTAGTGAATATTTTTTAATTGGTTAGATTTTCTCACAAAAAAAGCTATACTATATGCTTTCCTTTTGTATTCTTTTGCAAATAGATTAAGAACCTGGACTGATGTGAGAATTTTTTTCTATTCTTACCCGTGAGAATACATCTCTGTCTGCTGAGCAAGGAACTAAGTCAATGATCTGAATGAATTTCATTTTTTGATTTTTCTGCAATGGATGAACAAGTGACTTCATGAGGAAGTGGCTGGAATACAGGGTTATGTTAAAATTTGTGGTATATCACTGAGCAAACGCAAACAAAAATTTACTTTTGTGGTCACATAAAATCCAAAATATGGAAATCACAATATCACCAGCGACTCACCAGTTGGCAAAACACCTTTCAAAATACATTTGCTTATTGATCACTTTGAACAGTCCTTGATTTAAAAAGGGGAAACACTAAAATGGGAAACAGCATTTTTTGTCATTTAAAAGAATCTCACATTGTTCACATATGAGCTTTAGGGACAATGATGAGACTTGCGGCTAATAACTACATTTGAGGTATGTAAGAAATTCAGCACAGTCAGTTGCATCAATAACCTGTCATTCATGGAGTCTGCTACTCGTAAAGTTTGTATTAATTCCAAGAAATATAATCCAATTAAAGTAAAATATAAAACTTTTAAATTTTATTTTTTAAAATTTTTATTCATAATAATTTTATGATTTTGAGTTACTCCAAAATATAGTTAATTTCCTGAAATATTCATATCATTTAAATTATTAATATGTAGCTGGAAGAGGTTAAAGTACAAGGTTTCATACAGTTATCCCACTGTGTCATTATTCTGATGTGTCCTCTGCAGCAAAGTGCATGAATTCCTTTACAGCAGCTCAGACAAATCAGTTCCAGACTGCTGTGAATCCACTAAAGAAAGAGTATTTAAAATATGCAGCAAACAATGCAAGCAAGTGAAATTATTTGTGACAGTTTTGCTGAGTTAATACTGAGGTGTAGGTGATGTTTTTCTTCTGTTTTAATTGAAGCTATCCCCCCCCCCCCCCGCCGCCACCCACCCCAGTAAATGCAAAGCCTTCTCCCACATTCCAGCAGCTGAACAATTCCCCACTGTAATGAAAAACGGTATCAGCTGTCATGGCGCTATAGATAATGTATCAAAGGCTCAGTGAATCATCCTTGCTTTTAAAGCTAAATTTGTTTCTATGGCCTCTGCTGCAATTTCCACACCTTTACATAAAGTATAATTTCATTTTAGATTTTTTTCAGTTACAGCTTTTGTTTGTATGCACTGTACACAGTAAATGCACTGTTATGATACCGGTTATGTTGAAAATAATGGAGCGGTTTGATTTTTGTGTTTACTGATTGCCAGATTTCAGCTCTGGAACACACAAGTGCCCTTGAAAGTAAAAGTGGAGGAGTTTTCTAAAGAACTATATTAAACATACTTTAAAAGTATTTTTTTCACCATGGCCAAACATGTAACATCAAAATAAAGTGTTCTGCAACTCTACATTTTATTGCTTGTTCTTGCCAGGTATATATTTTTTTAAATAAATAGCCTACTAGACTACTTACACTGTATCTCTGTAAAGCACTGAAACACATGCAACCATAACTCGTGAAGACCTGTCCTGTCTGGACAGTCAACCATAAGCACATGGTAGGTTAGCAAATTAAAATAAGTAGAAATCCTTGTTCTACTTGACTATCAAACATGATGCATTGTGTTAAGCTTTACTTACATTAAGATTCAGCACTGAACCGAAACAGGATTCTAGACAAAAAAATAAACTACGCTTAACTGTATAATTATTCCACCTTAGTTTTATTGCTCAGGAAAGTAAATAGAGACAAGACCTTAATTTTAACAATTGAAAGATACTTGCTTCATGTGGGCATTAAATTTCAGTCTTTATTATTCCTCCACGAATGATTTTGAGCAGTCTTTTCTATGCTTTAGAGTCCATTTTTTGAAAACCTGTGCTTTGTTTTGTGTTGCCAGTAGATCACAGCTTAATGCAGACTTGTGTCCCTCAAAATTTGTTTGCACAATGGAAGACTGTGACTTTTAGTGTTTTGTTGGAATTACAGCAGCAAATATGAAGTGTACCATAAAGGACATTAGGTTGCCTAATGAAGGCTGTTAAAAGGTTCCTCAAGTGGACACAGCTGGATCATTTGTAGTAGCAGCAGGTCATATCTCAGCACTCACCTCCATATTTCTAAGGTTTTCTATGCAAGAGTCCATCTCTGTGGAAATGAGGCCACAAGAAGTTGCTAAGAAGCAGTTTGGAAGTTATTCACATGGATTTGAACCCCTATGGTCCAGTAACTAAATATTTCACGGTTCTCAAAACAGGTCAGACATGTCAAACAATGTTTGTATTTTGCATGTTTTTTTTTCATGGCATGGATTGCTGATAAAACAAAAAGAAATAGTGAGTGTGGATGGATGCAGAAACATAATTTTACATAATTTACTTTTAAGAGCTTTGTACACTTCAGGTGTAACCTTCACAACTAAATCAATTATGTTATGAAAATGTGTAAAGCTGTTTTATTGCAGGACAAACTTTATCAAATCATTGATTTGGAACAGCATTTGAAAGTGTAAAATTAAACTGCTGGATTGAAATGAATTATTGATTATTGTATTGATAAAGCTTCAAGGACTTGAGTTATTGAAAACTGAGCTACCTTACAGACTGACATATTGGATTATCACAAAGAGTCTGTATAGGGTATGACTTTTAAGTTCTTCTTCTTCTCAAAAGAAATTTTGTCAACTATAATAAGTATTAAATAATTTTAAAAACTCAATTGGACAAATAGCTGAATAACACTAAAAGAAGTCAAAATATAAAATACACAGAGCATTTGTTATGCACATAAAGATATTACTTTTTCTGTTTTCCCTAAAAAGAAAGACAAAGGAAGCCAACTAATTAAATGAACGACTAACTCAGACTACAAGTCAGCTTAGAGTATGATGCAGACTATAGAGAACTGACAAAATGAAACAGGAAGCAATATTCTATAAAAAGGAAGAGAAACATCTTTAAAAATGTACACATTAAGCACTGTATAGCTAAAATTATTTGAATGGAATTAAAATAATAATTTTATAGTGTATCAATTTTTGCCTTTGAAACTATATCCATTTTCAGCTACCTTTTATCCATTAGGGTTACATTAGTGTCGAGCTGCATAGGTTGTGTGGCTGGGTACACCGTGGACTTGACCCCAAACAGTCACATAAATGGCCACATACATGTGGTTCATCAGCTCCCTTGAAACACATCTTTGGACTGCAGGAGGGAAACCTGTAAACAAATTGAGAATGTACAAATCTCACACAGCAGAGCCAGATTCAAACAAAATGTGACATGTCAGCAGTACTCTCTGGACCACCATGCTTTCATTTGCATTAAAGGCAAATTCAATAGTTCACACTTTACACATCTACAGGAAAAAATTTAGATAGGGTACAAGATATTCATAATTATAAACTTGTGTTAACATACAGTACACGCTGAGTTTTTTTTAGCTTGGTCTTTAGGTTTTGTAACCCATGTGAGACAAAGGCCCAAGAGTGGTGTGCTCCGAGATGACATTCTGCACGCCGCTGTTGAATTTGGATGTGATTTACCTGGTTGTCGTCCTTCTATTTGCTGACATGATTTTCGTCATTCTTCTTTGATCCCCTCTGATTCATAAGCTGTTTTTGTGCACGGGATCACCTGATAACTGGTACTTTTTTGCTTTTTGCAAAAAAGGTAAACGTTCCCGGCAAACCTTTGAAACATTTGCACTTGAAAATCCCAGAACAACAGCCATTTTGGAGATGCTACAACCGGTAAATGTAGCAACGACAATTGTGCCAGTTTCTAAATGACTAAGGTCACTCATTTTGCCCATTTGGATGCTCAGTTGAACAATAACTGATGCTAGAAATGCTGCTCTGCTTGATTTATATCACACACTGTAGTCATGTGATGTGTGACTTGCTGGAATGTACAATTTGTGTGAAGATGGGGGGAGGGGGGCTACCTAATAAATTAACAACTCACTGCATAGTTATTTTCCAAAGATATGATGTAATAAATTTCACTTTTTTCCTACATTTTAAGTGTGCCATCATAAATATTCATGGTTTTTTCTTACTTGTTTCAAAAATGCTAGTGTGTAAAAAGAAAATTTGTAGACTGAATTCATATCTATCTGTCAGATTTGCCACGAGTCTCATAACTTGCTTTGTTCAAATGCATCCGCACGGCATCGCACCATTTACTGTGATTTAAGCTGTATTATTCACACAGCAAACCTCACAAGCCGCTCTTCTTCACTTCATTCGCAGTAAAAGTTGTTAGCCTTGTTTGTTTCTGTAGCTATCTGTAATGTTATTAATTAAATGTGATTTTTTTAAATAAACCTTTTTATATAAATCTGGGATGGGTGCACATTATTTCTTTCTTACCCCCATTAAAAGTAATGGCAAACCAGCATTCAGTATCCAAAAAATTTGGTATCCGACCCATTTTCAGGGAAAAATTAGATTTGGATACAGAAGGATTTATATATAATCCATTCCAGTGGAATCCGTTTCCCCTAAAATCTCAAATTTCAAAGCAAATAAATCAATGCAAAAATTCCTTGTCATCTATCTATCTGTCTCTAAATGAATATAACAATTTATGTAATGATTTTAAAAAAAATTTTGCATTGATTTATTTAGAAATTTTACTGGAAATGGTAAAAATGGGGCAGAACTCATACTACATCATTAAAGCAGTCATGGATGACACACTAGTGCCTCTGGAGCTTCTGCTCTGACATCTCTCCAGATTAATGTTTAGGACTGAAACCATTCTCTGCATCATCCACATCTGACACAGTAAGCCCTGCTAGCCATGAGTTGCTCATTAGTGTTTGGACATTTGGATGCTCAAAGAGATTCCATCCCTGGTTCCAACACATATTACGAACAGTGCAGATGGTGCTCTGCTAGCCTGGTGTAGCTTAGTAAGTTCCTGTAGAATAAGACCTACGAGTGTCCCTTAAATTATTTTTCCTTAGTTTTCATTTGCTACATTGTTTGCTGACATATGCTATTAAACAAGGTAATCGATTTCTAAATGGACTAATTATTAATCAGTCATTTGATTTGTGTCAAATATGACACTCACTGAATACTTCTGAGAAAAGAGCCACAGCCAAACTCTCGTAATTCTGAGTCAAATACATTTTGTTCTTCCTACTGGATCATCCAACACTCAGACGAGCTGTTTTGTAGAGTGCAGCAGGTTTAGTTTATGTATAATTTATGAACACTCGATGTGAGCAAAGCACGACAGGGATAGGAGTGTTCACCGAAGGTGGAAACTCGCTGCAGTAATTGACTTGTGCTAATACTCCAGCTGTGCCATCTCTAACCACAGCGCTTCCTCCTGATGACAGGCAAACAGGGTATATGAGGAGCAAATTGTCTCAAGGAATTACTTCCAGAAGACAGGAATAATAAAATGAGTGAGATCTCACATGAAACAAGTGTTCCCCTGAAGACATTTAGCTCATGAAGATGATTTAAAATGTTGTGAGACTTCTGAAAATGTGACCAAGAGAAGATGAAAAGATGCACATTTTTTTCTCCTTCCAAGATCTCTGCTGCAATGCACTACATGTGGTTAAGGTGTTTGTATAGTGCAATTTCAAACCTAGACTGACAGAAACACTCCCAAGGTGCACCAGAAATTCCACAGCATCCCATTTGCTTGTAGAAGAATGGAACTCACCCACAGGTCAACTGGCACAAAATCATCCCAAGAGCCCTTGTGGAGTGCTTTTAGAGCTTTTGGCAGAACCTCCTTTCTACTGCTTTTAGAACTGTAAGCATGTTATGCAAATTATAAGACAAAACTGACATGATATGGTTGCATCAGTCAAACAAAGCATTGCAGTGCTGGACTGTTAATGTCTTGCTGTTTTTAAATTTCACAGCATTACCTGCCTCTGGGAAAGGACACTTCTGGCAGTTAAGTTCTTTCTACTTATCAGAATTTCACAACACCATTGAACCAGCTGAGTTATTTATTTATGTGTTTGTCTGTCTGTCTGTCTGTATGTCTGTCTGTCTGTTTGTTTGTTTGTTGCCTATGAGTCATTTGCTGAGGACGCAGGCCTCTTTGAATTGCCTCATGTAAGGTTACTTAGAAACAAAACGTCTTGAACTATATTTCCTGAAGCATCGTAATTACAGTAAACATATACAAAATATCTGACAACATGATAATTGATTCTGCGTGGAGAGCAGCCACTGATCTACGTAACTCTCCTGAAAATGATCTGAGCTTGAACAGAGGTTCTAGACACACGTGTTGTTTTTTTTTTTTCAAATTCACATTTCTCATGCAGGATTCAAGCAGTAAAAAAAAGATATTTAGATGACAATTGCTTAATATATCACTGATGTGCAAATGAAGATTGAAGCCTTCTCCTTATAGTCCATATAAAAGTGGGATGATTCTCTCAAAAGAGACACTTTATTCTATTCATATAGTTATATAGGGACTTGAAACAGCATTTCTTAACATTACAAAATGGTGTCATTAACTGCTCTGCTACCATTCTATCCAAACATCTCTACTTAGAGGTAAAGACGGGGAAGATAAACTTATAATTACCAATGTTATTATGTGTTGTTTGTTAACCGTGTGTGAAGTCCCTTATGCCATTAGAAAGCTATTGTAGCTTCTGATGCCTCATTACTGTTTTCATGTTTTTTCTAGACAAATCCAGTTTACACGGAGATGATTCAGTTGCTTGCTAATGGGTTTCCCTTCATTTTTTTCAACAATGACAGGGCATAAAATACAAACATCTCAGAGGCACACCCCTAATATGTCATATAGAAGCTTCTTTGCTGGAAGCTGGAGGAAATGAGGTTGAGAATACAAGAAATGGTACTTAGACTAGAGGAGAAAATATAGAGTCACAGCTGGAATTAAATGATCTCTGAACTGAACTTACCAAAAAAAGCTTGGCCTTTCTTTGACACAGTCTATGAGACAAGAGCAAAACTGGATCTTCTGCAAGTAAATCAAGTAGGATTTAAAATCTGTTGCAGCTACATAGAATGTTATTCATGTTGACAAAAAATTTTAATCTACACACAAGCTGTGGTCAAAAATCTATATGGTAAACATCTATTTAATAAGAAAATAGTAAACGTATGACATATTGTGCTACTGCCAAGGTGAAAGCTCACTTTCTTTATGCTCTAAGTTTTTTTTCTTTATCACTGGTTAGGCAACATGACTTTTTAAATGAGAGATATGTGAGTTTAGAGGTTCTTTTTACAGTAGTTTCCATAGCTGAAGATGTCCCCCCATGGAGAGCTCCCTTGTCATACTTCTTCAGTGCTACAGGAACATGGCAGTTCTGTATCAGAAATATGAATATATGTATAAATTATAAGCCTTCTAGCAGCACTGAAAGCTTGTGGAAATCCAGTCAAGAGGCTCAATAAACTCAGTTCAGTCTTTTCAGTGTTGGGAAGCTTCTCAGTGTTGCAGATTTGAAAACTTCACAAGATGTTAAGCATTTTGGGTATAAACAGAGACAACTTCCACTTGAAGTAAACAATGTAAACAGCAAAGCCTACATATATGTCGCCGTTTCAAAATTACATCTTTCCACTAAGAATGTATTGTCTCCCCCACATCTTTGTTTAGATTCATAGTAAAACGAAGTCATTAATAATGTTTACTGTTGCTGAGGGAAAATGGAACACTGTAAGAAAATCTAAGAGAAACGGAAAAACTTGTTCTGCATAAAATGAACTATGTACATAATTTTTGTATAAGGCTGTCTGCTCAGCAAGTAAATTATTCAGTGTTTAATGTTGCATTTCAGTCCAGCTATGTGAGGCACAGGCAGCTGCAATCATTCTTTAGATTTATGACACTGACTTTTGGTGGAAATCTACTGGCACACAGCACTGTGAATGATTTGTGAAGTGCGTCCAGTAATAAGAAAGCTATTTACACCTCAAATTGCTCTCACATTTTTTTCACAATTTTTTTGACATTTATTCTAATGTAAAGCTCACACAAGTATTATTATTATTATTATTATTATTATTGTTTTTGTTCTTGTTGTTCTTGTCATAATTATCATTATCATTATTGTTGTTGTTACACAATATAAAGACCTTCATTTAAAAAATTTTATAGAAATTATATAATTACAATAGAAAGTAGAACAGGTCTCTCAAAGAAGGTGTTACTTCCTCTTCCTCTGGGATTCATCTAGGAGCTGGATGCTTGTATGATTTGAGTACAGAGCAGTTACAGAATTTGTGCAGTAGTGGGGTTAAATGGCACTGTATAACATGAATCACAGGTAAGAACTTCCCATGATTCATGCTTCCTTCTACCCACACACTCACACACAAACACAGACACACACACACACACACACACACACACACAAAGTCTTTTGTTTGCAGTTTAAACAGGTAATACGGGTTAAAAACTTTGTTGGCCTCTTGTGAGAATTTCTCTTGTAACCTATTCTGGTGCAATATAAGAAAGGGTCAGTATTAACATTATATGTATCAAATTGATTTCTGTTTCCCCGCCACCAATTTTTGTCCCTTTTGCCCTGACTAGACGTGCTATCTCGATGTGCTGCCTTTGTTATTGCTGATATTACATGTCCAATAAGAGGCAGGATGGAAAGGTGCAGTGCAAAAATGAATCATAATGCTCTTATTCTCAGTTCCAGATCATTGGAAAAAAGATTTGAACAAGTAATTGAATGTGGAAGATTACAGCATACTGAAGCAAGGAGGCTCTATTACCATTCTGAAAATATGCCAAAATTGGAATTCCCCACTAGCCTCTATGCTGTACACAGCTTTTCATTTGAAAACAGTAATCCTTAAAGTATGAGGTTCTACCACTGCTCCTTGCTTCAGATGCATTGCAGTTCACACAGATTCAGTTAGCTATGTGGCACAGGATTGACAGAAGGAATGTGGAACATCTAGGATGATGGCCTTCACATCAGGATCAAACTGTAGCGAGAATTAAATTTGTGCTCCCTGACTGATCATGCGGTGGATGTTTTGGCATGGATGGGAAAAAAAAGAGCAAGCTAGTAGGTTTCCATAACAAAACTAGGCTTCATTGGTAAGAACGTAATCAAACTTGCACATATAATGCAAGCCATCTAGCACCATGAGCCCCTCTGCTCTCCGTCCATACCCTGCAGCTCTGTAGCTCTGTATCTCTACAGCTCTCGGTCTCTCTCTCCCTGTCCTCAGATGAACTACTCTAAATCTTGAGACTTGACTATTCCTGTAATTGTCATCAGCTAACCATCATTAACCTGAACTAGAAAAGGGTGGGTGATGATGAGCTCTCCATCATGATCAGCCCTGTCGTGCTAAGTCTCTGCAGTCACAGTTTGTCATGCAGTTCTGCCCCAGTCATCAGGTTATTTGTCATAACTGCAGCTCTTTCCTCTGGTGCACATGCTGACAAGCTTCACAGTATGTCTGAAGGAATATGGTGACTTGATGTATTCATTGAAAGATTTAATGTCATGTTGACGCCATTGCATACTAGCAGGATAAGGTACAATGAAAACTTTACTATAAGTAATAGCTTTGAAATTAAGAATGACTGACATTATACCTGGAAGTATAATATGGCTCTTTTCCTTGTCAAAATAATCAAAACCCGTAAATGTAAATGCAATATGACTGAGTAAATATTTGAAATGAGTGAATTTTTAGATCCAATATGGACCATTGACAAATACGTGCAATGTCAAAGAACTAAAAAAACAGAAAAAACACACGAGGGCTTTGCCTCTGTAATATGACTATGTTATTTAATTGACTGTAGCCACTATATGTACTAGATGTGATAATAAATTAAAGTACATTGAACAAACAACAAGGACAGAGAGAGCCATTAGCCTTGGCCTACCCATCTTTACAGCAATATTGCCATCTACCCAAGGCAGTGAGAGTAGTGGTGATTCAGACCATTAACCATGCTAAAGTGCATTAGAGAGGGAGGCCCTGGGTCTGACTGCAGTCCTTCAAGAGGACCCAGTAAGGCCGTTTCCACAAATTTAAAAAGAACCAAAAGACCCTTTTTCAAAAAATGCTTTTCAGTGTTAAAACATACAAAGAGTTGCTATATTAATTAGCTAGATTTTAAATTGAATCATCAATCATATCCCTCCATCCATTATCAGTAACAGCTGAATCCTGGTAAGGGTTGTGGTGGTCTACAGCCTATTAAAAAATGTAAATAAATAAATAAATAAAGAAACAAACAAACAAATAAATAAATAATTTTTTATTGACAACAACAACAGCAATAATAATAATAATAATAATAACAATAATGATAAAAATAATGCTTTTTTATGCTTCAGTGATAAGTGCTGAACTATTTACAATATTTAAAGGTGCACACATAAAATAAAACAATATACAAGGGCTGAACAACTGCAAACCAAACTTCAAGGTTTTCACACGCTACCCTTTGCACCTCACTCTCCTTGTATGTTGTACTCGGAGCCTCCTTATACGTGAAAAGCATCACTCTTTGTAGATTATTCCATTTTCAAAAATCATTATTATGACTTTGCCTAAACACAGAACTTTCAAGCATAGAATATATGCAGGTGTACATTTAACCCACGAGGCATAATCAGTTGATATTCGAAACAGATTCAAGCTGTCCTCAACTTATAACATACTCGACTTACACTGGAGCGGCACTTTACGCCAGTCAGTAATAAACATAAACAACAATAGTAGCGATAAATAAGAAATGAAATAGATTAAAAAAATTAAAATATATATTTTTGAATGATTTTCAGGAGCTCTGGTAAGCAAATGAGTGTCTTATAGCTGATTTAAAACATGTATACATGAACATCTTGTAATGTCCACTATACAGTACTTGTATAGTACACGTACCATATTGTAGTGTAATGATATTGTCTGCCAACAACCGTAAAAAAATATACAGTACTACAGCACAATTAAGCACTTATAGCTCATTCTGAAAATGTTATGAAAATGCATTAAAACATTGCACTTGTGTACCTGCATTGTATACATGTGAGACATTGAAGTGTAACAATTGCAAAAGATATTATGTATCTGAAGGGATTCTGTTGTTGTATAATACAGTTATTTAGCAGAAAGGAGACAACACACATGAATGCGTGTGCTTGTGTATGTGTTAAAAATGTTAAAAGGTAAAAGTGGAAAAAAATCAGTTCACTTGTATCTGTCATTGCTTATTATATTAACGGTTTTGCTGCTGTGTGTTTAGAACACAACATAAGGTGAGCGCCATACAACACTGTGTGCTATGACACGAAGGCAACACCCATGTGCAGTCAGCAACTATCTTCATATCACACAAAGATGCAGACATGCCAGGTTAATTATGAATCTCACAGAGCTGAACTCGCACTGAACACCCTGTACAAGTTCCCTTCTTAATAAAAACGATAGTCTCCTGTATTGCAACGCAGGACACCCTCACCGGGCATGACAGCATCACAAAACCAAAAATAACGTTATGTGCAGATATGACACATGAGCAGTAAACATTTTCTCATAACTGCTGCCCTGTTGCCCATAGTACCACCTCCCCCCTTCACTGGTCACACCCCTGATTGGTGACCGGCTATCAACAAGCTCAGCAGACTTACTGATGGAACAGTTGCAAGAGATCACATTGCTGGTGCTTACTTCATGTTGGCATCAAATAGCACAGTATAGAGACATATTCAAAAAAGGCTGTAAACATATCTCATTTTTAAAAAGAAATTTTGGTAAAGAATATAGTAATGCATTATTTATTTACAGGTGGATAATATACTTGGCCAAAAACATCAATAAATGTTTGTCCTAAAGTTATCATATGGCAGAAAATAATGACTCTGTCATGAGTGCAATCTGTTTAATGACTGATGCGTATTATGACCTGGCTGTCAGTCCCTAACCTGGTCGTAAGTTGGGGACAGTCTGTAAGGTATTAAAACAGTGTAAGCCAACACAGATTGAACTGTCTTGTATTAATGGTAGATTCCAACAGTAAGGGTGGGCATTTCCTATAAGGTACAATAAAGTTAATTCAGAAGCATTGCACTTGTTTGGCAGTATGGAAGCAAGAAGTAACGACTTGCAGTGGTAGTTTGTAAGAACAGCAAACAAAGTCTAGCATCCTATGGCAGGACCAAACGGTAAGTACTGCAGTGGCTGTCAAGAGTGCAGGTCATGGTTTAGTGGGAAAGAAAAAGTAACAGACGTAAGTTTCTGAGAGAGGTGAGAATCCAGATACTGAGACCATTATGGAGAACTTAGAGCTCTGCAAAATGGTGTTTGTGGAGAAATAGTTGATGATGGAGGTGATCTTCTCTTAGTGTAACGTGCTAAAACAGACACAGCTAAAGTTATGGTAAGGGTGTACTGAAGGAATATTGATCACAGTTAAGCAAAACATCATTAACCAGCTGCATAGCCCTTAGAGTAAAACTTTGCTTCTGCTAAATTATCTTTCTGTTTTATGTTCTATCATTGGTGAACAAGTTATCTACGTTGCCCGCCAGTTTTTAGCAGATATTTAAAATGGTAGAAAAATATAACAATATAAAATGTTACACTTTGCAACAAATGATTTAATCCCTACTCTATTAAATAAACTTAGTGTAAATGTACACATATAGAATGTTTATAAACATGTATCAATGGTTTGAGGAAGTGACAAAATTTGAATGAATTTTTTTTTTATGCTGATGAACTGAAAATGAAGATTATTTCAGTAGGTGAAAATACTTGAAGTGATACCCCCCCAGTGTGGGTTGCCTGTCTCTAAAGTATATTACTGGCAATAATATGATGATGCAAGTTATTTATTAATCTGTTCCAATGAAGTGGCTAAAAGAGATTTTCAGATAGTATTATACTTTTAAAATTTTACTTGTTTAGACTTTGTGTTTTTAATTTACTTAGAAGTGATGTTTTGGATAGGCACTAATGTGGTATGTTTAAATTCTTCTATGGAGTCTGAAGTTAACAAAGCATAGTACAGACTGCAGTACACTTAATACTGCAGTAAGTCTGATCAAAATTGATCCCATGAATCAGTCTTAGGAAAATCAAATCACAATAACTGGGACAGAGACAAGGACAAGTGTTTAGAGATATCGCTCAACAGGAGCCCTGTTTTGGAGAGATCATGTCCTTTTTCCTCTTTCAAGGCTGGTCTTGCAGGAGAGATTTAAGTGGACTAAGGAAGTCTTGAGGAGACAAGACTGCTTTAAATTTCAAGGGGAGCTTGGTGGGAGAATGACCTCACTCTTATGTCTTTATTTATGAAAGTGACACACATTGCTGTGGTTTGTCGCCGATATTTACCAGCATTAAATCAAACTGAAACAGAGCGAAGGTGCAGTGAAAATACATAAAAATCTGGAAAATGTTCTGTATACTAATCCAAAACAGTTTTCTTCTGAGAACATTTTAATGAAGTGAAAATCCTTTTCTGCTGCAGGTGTGGATTAATATTGACTTGTTTTTGTCCCTTCTTACAGTGTGTTTATGTGCTTTGTTGTCTCATTCAGATTACTTTCAGGAGAATCTATCTGTACCACTGAGGTCAGATAAGGTGCATTTAACTTGATGATGACAGACTGACAGACTGATGAATATCGAGTGATAGAAAAGCGGTGATTTTAATCTGACCTGATGTATTTGGAAATGTGGATCTGAGCCAAAATTGCTATTATATCTTCCTTTGGATAAAGTGTGCAGAGCAAAGAGCAAAGAAAAGACTGAAGCAGGTTGAAACTCTGAGTAATCCCTAATGGTCCCTTTGTGAATTTGTTAAATATCTGTAATGTAGAACCACAATAAATGAGCTGATTGTACTGACCTCATTCAGACGGTACCATCTATCCAGAAAGTCTGGATTCAGATCTTCCCTAGCATGCTAATTGTGTTTTTGAAATTTTTTATACATTTGAATGTTTTTGCACTTGCATTAAGGAGAGTACTCATAACTTGTGATTTGTCTAAATTATTTCATTAGCTAGAGCACAGCTGACAATCAGTGTTTCAATAAAAGGTACCAGAGAGTTTGGAAAGCATTTATAATTAATTTTAGCTTTTCTTTCTGTTACGATGTGGTTTTGTGATTTATAATAATCTGTAAAACATTTCTGAAACTTAACTTGACCCTGAAAACTAAGCACAAACACTAAAGATGAAATGGTTGTTTTGTGTGTGTGTGTGTGTGTGTGTGTGTGTGTGTGTGTGTGTCACAAAGGGCATAGTCATTCAAGCTGTTCTGAAATATCTTAACATCTAAACTTAAAGACTATGAGCAAATGCTAAATTCAGACTCCACTGAGGGTGAGCAATTCAGAAGCACAGCACAGCCTGTGAGCCTGTGAGAGAGTGAATTTCAAGAATGTTACATTCAGCAGCAAACCACAAGACAACATCACAAAAGTATGGTCATATGAAAAAGAAACTGCTGGAAACTCTTTATTCTTTTTGCAAATAGTCTTGTGGCAGTTTTGTAGACATGATGGTCAAGACTTAGTAAGCCAAGTAAGTGACTCAGTTTTGAGTCCCATTTAAATCATTTCAGAAATTAGTTGCACTTGTCTCTAACTTCACAGATAGGACTTGTCTAAAGAAAATATTGTTGTACATTGATAAGAAGTCTGTATATTTCTTATTTATTTCTAGTCACAATAGTGACTGTTTTAATTTAAAAAATAACTTTACAGCTTTGGTACTTTGATCTGCATATAAGGTCATTACAAATAAATAGATAAACAAGCAAACAAATAAGTGTTAAACTTCATGTCTACAATGACAGATTAGAGTAATTTAGAATTTTGAATAGATAATTAGACTACCAACCATAATAATAATAATAATTATTATTATTATTATAATAATAATAATAGTAGTAGTAGTAGTAGTATTATTTGTTGTGTAACAGCAACAACATAATATCCATAAATCACAAACTGCTGTATTCTATTTACTTGTTTTATACATAAAACCTGTTTGTAGAGGTTTGAGATAATTGAGTTAAAAAACAGTGTCTGCATGCATTGTCTCAGGATCCATTTGGGTATGCTAATGTAAGGATAATTTTATTCCTTCTCTGGCTCATGGCTACATTGTTATGTAGCTACTTTATCTCTTATTTCTACTGTAGTGTTATTTTGTTTTGTACGCTAATCTAATAAATTACTCAGCTGAGTAAACTAAACCAGTGTTTACATAAAATGATAATGATGCAAAAGTTTTCCTGGAAAATTCTCTAACAAAGTAACACTTAGTTTACACAAGGACCACACATATAATTAACTGGACAAAAGAGACGTTCACAGAATATCAAACTGCACACCAGCATCTATTTAAATAGGTGGCTCAGTACTGACAGTATAAATGGACAGTCTAGTGTCCTTGTGCTCTGTAGCATCCTGAGAAGAATCACACTTCTTTATATAGTATTTTGTTCATTTACCTACCAAAAACATTCTCAAATATCCCAGGAAGTTATAACAGGATCAGCTGTCATGCAATATGTAGTTAATATGCACTTACCAGCCACTTTTGTTGGTAGCAGCTGTACACCTGCTCATTTATGCAGTATCAACAGTATTAGGCAGTGATTCAGAGAGAAAAGTGGTGTAACCTAATACATAACACTAGTGGATGCCATTCAAGTAACCAGAGACCTGGTGCATGAACAGATGATAAACATATTACTATTAGTGAAAATAACTCAGCAAAGATGTGTAAGAGGACGGTATTCAGTAATCTCTTGATATCCAAATGTAATTTGCCTCTGAAAACATTCCAGATGTGGACATTTTTCAGATAATGAGTATTTATTCCATGGTTTTATAAAAATGTATAAAGTAATTAATTCATTCAAAAAAACAAACCAATAGATTTGTAAATAAATAAATAAATGGACCACCAGACCATCAAAAAACACCCATATAATTACCAACCCATGACTTCAGCATGACAAAACAAGCAAGTTGCCTAATTATAAAACACAATTTTGTCATTAATTTGCATTTTTATAATGCATGTTACAGTATATACAGTACAGAACATTTCACATGTTAGCCCCCCAGGGTCACTGTGTTACACACAAGAGATGAGAGAGCACTTGCACAGGGTTTGTAATGGGAGTTCAATGTTACGACATATTCAATAAACTGACTAAAGAAGTGAGTCAAAGTAATCCAATGCATCTGCCTCTTTGTTTGGACCGACAAATGTCATTGAAATAAATAGTCGACATGGTGTCTTCAGACAAAGCAAAACAGGCAGAAACAGCTGATAACCTCAATGTAAGGCCACATCATGCTTTGCATAAATTTGTAACAGTGCACAATAGTTTATTACAATACATAAAGTATTTTTTGTTCCAGTATAGTGTATTTCATTGCAAGGTAGATATTTGTTTTTTTAAACATATTTTGAATTTTATTCATGTTTTGATTTTTTTAATACGGATAAGCTTCAGATAAAAATTTGCCATAACAAAAGGTTCTGCTGGGTTCCCAATATTTAGGTAATTTTCAAGAGGTGTTATATCAAAAATTTGGGCATCAACAACTCAGAAACCGAAGGATTGCTGTACTCTTGAAACCCAAAAAAGTTTGTGAGCTAGCCAATGAGTCCATCAGTGAAGTTTTAGTTGAAAATTGTCAGCCAAAGTGTTGATATGTTCCGACTGATCATACTTATAAATGCAACAATGAAATCTCAGTCATGTCGAATAGCCCAGAGCTAGGCAGTTCTGCATAGCTACAGTCCAGAGCAGCATCAGTTCAGCAGAGACATCTCTGAAGCACTTATCATGGGTTTTTAAGGCCTCAAGTTTAAATAAAAACAGTGATAGAAATTTTACTGCTCCTTGAACTTGTATAAACTACAATCTCAACATCCACTTTAAGATATATCCACTCTTTAAATTTTTTTTGCTGATAATATTATTATTTTTCAGCCATTGAACATTCATAATGTATAAGGACATGTAACCTTAGTATGGTGTGCCTGGTAATCATTATGTTTAAACATTATTAAGTCATTTAGATGATGGTTTTCTGCAATGTAGGTGTCGTACAATTTAAGGGTCATATACTAAACTACTAGTACAGCCATTTACATATTTTTCTTTTGAGAAAGTAAAATGTTGAAAAAGGAAACTTTTCTAACAACTATGTAACCTGCATTCATAGCACAGTGGTTTTGGATCATATCCCAGAAGCAGCAGGGACTAGATTAGGAATGGTTTCTTGTGTAATAATATTAACAGTAAGGTTTTCACCATTAGTGATAGCGTTATCACTTGTGACATGGTCACAGATCACACAATAGTAACGTACAATCCCTGCATACAGTTAAAGCAGAGGAAAGCAATATCCTGCCTATTGACTGATACAGCCATTCCAAATCATACAACCATTATGCTGAAAGAGGGCAAAAAAAACTGTACAAGTTCAAAAACCTGGAAATCAAAGTGAGCTGGACAGAAGAATGTCAAGGCCAGGGTGGTATTAGTAGTGGTGGGAGCTTTAGGAATGCTCAAGAAAGGCTTCCACAACCTAAAGATACTTTCCGGCCAGCAAATTGCAATCAAAATGCAGAATTTCACACTACTGGGAACTGTAGCATATGCTGTGTGAAATGACTGGACGAATTATGTTAAGTCTGTTAATTAAGAACCTCTTGAATTTGTCAGAAGCCCTGGGAGATACACCCCCAGTGGCTAACAGAGGCCCTAATTTGGAGATACCTGATTGAACTCAGCACACCTGGTTCTTATAATTGAATCAGACTATCAAATAAACATCCAGAACTTTAAGAGAGACTCTCAATTCCAACAAGTTACCTAGACCATGCCACAGATTCTAACTGAGCTTGCTGTGGCCAGTGTTTACCGCTTGTGTGGTCCTGTTCCTTGAATGACTATTCCCTGTATGTTTCTTTGAAAATTTCTCTGAAGGATTCCTTATTCCCCATGTTCCTGATGTCATGGTGCCCTTCCAGTCCTTCAGGCTCTTTATCTTGAGAGTTCTTCCGTCTCCAAGCACTCCAAGGAAAGACTCACAATGGTCTTTCCACTGAAGAACTACAGACCATTTTTTGTTAGAACCTCAACATGTGGGGTTCTGTTTAAGTAACAGTATTTAAATACTGGCCCAAAAAATGTTTTTATTGGTTTGTTGGCCCTTGTGTTTCTCCATTTACCTGTTGTGAGCATTAGCAAAGTGGTTGTTCAGGTAGAAGGTATCAAAATCACTCATATCAAGTATTGGCATATTAAAGTCAATCACCTGTTCATTTCTGATGTTCATAAAAACACTGCCTATGTGCTCCAGTGCTAAACTGTAATGACAACAGATTTGCACAAGCATATTTAGCCTCTATTCTACTTAATCCTGACTACAGACAGGTTTTATATTCTACAAAATTTGTTCAGTTTAAAAAAAGACCTATTTTGCAACATACAGAATTTCATGTGCCTTTGTTATCACATTGTTTGATGGATGAAATATCAGTTTTAAAATGATCAAACTGTATGTGTAACCTTCCAAGTGAGAGCAGTATAACTTTTTCTTCTTGATTATGACAACAAGCCATCAACTGTAAATGTATTTAGAAGAGTAACAATCTATATCCATATTTTTTTTAAATTTCAGACCACTGAATGGGTAGTCTAGGTAGGTAAATATTAAAAACTCCTCAGCTGTACATGTAGTCGCACATTTCCGTCCATTAGTTGTGCAGGACTGTTGCTGTATACAGTATTTGTGTAAACATACAGTGCTCTTCAGTCCAAAAAAGGTAAACATCTCTATGTGACATTTAGGGCAGTAGCAAACATACTGTACTGATGCTATACTAATTTAAATCTAAAAATACATTTTTTTTGTCTCCTACATGCTTATACATGTATTGGAATTTATATTTACAGAATAACCCTTAATTTTTCTGTATTGTGAATATTTTGTTAAGGTAAGAAATGTTTTGGAAATTAAGAAAGCTGATTTTTATAATGCTGATTTTCTCCTGATGTAAGCAAATCTAACAAGATCAGTTTCTCAGCAACCTGTCGTTGTTAACAGCATACTAAGAATACACATACCTACTATTCCATCCATTTAATCCTGGTCAGGGTCATGGTAGTCTGGAGCTCATAATGTGCTAGGTTGTAAAAAAAACCCTGGATTGACAATACAGATACCTCAAAAAAATGTGCGTGTGTGTGTGTGTGTGTGTGTGTGTGTGTGTGTGTGTGTGTAAAAGTGTAAAAGATGGTCTACTATTGTTTGAAAAAGGACATATTTGTTGTGAATGGTCTTTTTTATGAAAAAATATATATGTGAAAAAAATATATATACAGTACTGTGCAAAAGTCTTAGGCATGCAACTTCAATGTCTGTTGAGACGTACAGGTAGATTCTTATCTACCATCAGGGAGGTTTCTGATTGGTCCCAAATTCATTCTGAAGCCTGAGAATGACCTCAAGCACCCAATCTCAGTCATACAGAACTATCTTCAGCAAAAAGAAGGAATCCTGCAACAGATGGTAGGGTCCCCACAGAGCCCTGATCTCAACATGATCAAGTCAGTCTGGGAGGACATGCAGAGACAGTTAAAGTCTGCAGAAGAACTGTGGCCAGTTCCTCAAAATGTTTGGAAGAGCCTACCAACCTCTACCTTAAACTGCATGCAAGTTTGCATAAGAGAATTGATGCTGTTTTAAAGGCAAAGGGTGGTCCCACCAAATATTGATCTGATTGAGGTTTTTTTTGTCTACTGCACTTTTTAGAAGGTTTATTGATTAATAAGTATTCGTGACATTATTTTTGGAACTATCCTCGCTTTATAGCATTTTTCCCACCGGTGCCAAAGACTTTTGCACAGTACTGTATGTATATAGTTCTTTTTTTCATGAAAAAGACCATTCACAATAAATATGTGCTTTTTCAAACAATAGTAGACCATCTTAAGTTATCTTAAGTTGCTGTTTGAATATTACAGCTGAACATCTGGTGGGTTTCAAGCCTTTATATCTAGATCTCTGCTGCTGAAGAAGGGAAATGCTAATGATACATTTTACTTCAGCATAGAGGGTACACTGATTCCTTCCATTTTGGAGAAGCTAGTCAAGTGACTGATTTGACAGCAGCTTGAGACATACATCAGCAGTAGAATACCAGACTAAACATTTAGGAAAATTTAAAACATGGGTATATTAACAAACATTCCTACTGCAAATTCCCTTACCCTCCTTTGGCTTACAAAGTCTCTCTCAAAATCTGAGAACATAGTGTGAGGGAGAAGTTCATATTTCAGTAGGTGAGTTGGTGTACTGTGAAGCTTGAGCAGCAAAAAGCTGGAAGTGACAGTTTAGATAGGGACTTTACAATAATGGGGCTAAGGGAAGTGCTAAAGTGATCCAAAGGTTGCTGGAGCAAGCATCAAGGTAAGAACAGAAATGCAATGGAATGAGCTCGCTGTAGTTAGGTACAGTAGGTAGATCCCTGGGTTCACCACTGTGACAATAGGCTTATTTAGAGATGGCTTATAGAAAGAATAGACAGGGCAGTGTTCCATCATAGTGGTAAGGCAACACCTAGAGAACAGAAAACCACTAACTGATTTGGGATGAGATTTGTACAGCAGTAGAACAAGGTTTTGTGACTAGGAAGGCAGGGAAGTGGTAGCAGGGAAAATGGACTAAGTAGAAGCATTTGCTGAAATATAAAGGCTTGTGGGCAGAACTGTAAGAGCACCACTATGTTAATTTTTTCGTCGTGATAGTTTGCAATTAGCTATCTTGTTGAAAGCTTAGAGTCACATGAGATGAAAACATTAAGAAGGTCCATGGGAAGAGGATGATAAAGTAGGAAGTGATGTAACAGTACCATTAAACAGGCTGGAGAGCAAAATGTGTGTCCTTCAAAATAGGCTGCAGAAGCTTTGCAAGGAAGTCACTGTATGGGTCTACACTGGATTGGGTATCAGAGACAGTCAGAAAAGGAAGATTATCAAAGCCTTGCTGAGGTTTCAGAGTGGTTATTTAGATGCCTGTGGATCAAGGTAGCCGAGCTATCAGTTCAAGTCAGCTACTACTTGAACACAGGCTGGGGTCTAATCAACCTTAGTTAGGTCACCAAAAGGAGGTGGTCTACTGAGAGACCCAAGCATTCAGTGACCCCACATTACATCTCTGATGATGGGTCTAGGTGTATTGCAAAACCACAGGGTCCACTTTGCTGTGATAAAGGAAAAAAATGACAATATCACATAAAATAGTCATTTGCACTAAGATTAGTAACAGATTGACCTTAACAGCTGAAATTGAACTACAGAGGGTATATAATACAACATACTGTGATGACACATGTAGACAGGCCAATTTAAACTGAAAATAAGCCTCAGTGTGGCTTCAAATATTATTTCTCATTACCTCTCATTACCACTAGACTGAACATTCATCTATCCATCCATTTTCCTTAACCACTTGTTCTGGTTAGTGTCACAGTGGTCCTAGCCTATCGTAGAATCACTAGAAATGAAGGTAGTAGACTATACCCTGGGAGGCAATAGTAGCCACACACATACACATTCACACACGTACACACTATGGGCAGTTTACTGAGCCAATTATCCTGAAATGCATATTGTAACGACCGACATCAGTGACATTACCAATACAGGGTTCCAAAAACAGAGTTGTGGGAACACAAACTTTATTCTTGCACCGCATGATTGACAGCAGTACCAAACAAGCACCACAATACACCCACCCACAGAATTATTGTACATCCAGAACAGCCCCAGGGTTATTGCCAGCACTAGACTCCCCACCACGGTTGGACACATCAAATATGTAGACACAGCAAAGGATGACAGGAGCCACAATTCCCCTGATGTTACATAGCCCTCCCCTTAGTGGTTGACCATCCCTGAGATATGATCCCTGAATCCCATATTCAGTCCACACAGTGTCAGGGGTCAGGGGGTAGTCTGTTGCTCCCATCGATATAGGAACAGGAAACTGCAAGCAGTTGTACAGATTACCAGTGACTCCTCCTATCTCTCACTCTGACCGCTCACTTCCTGTCACTTTTGTACCTGCACCTCCTCATGCATTTTGGCTTAGATTTGTGCCTTGTTGTCTTTCCCTCTCAGTGCCCTGATGACGGCGGGCACGCTTTTGCCGAGTGAAGGCAGCCATACAAATTTATTTCCTCTCCTGCGTGGAGCAAACACTCACCCAGGGGCAAGTCCTCTCTGGCAGCATCCTTTCTGTGGCACTTCCTCAGAATTCACATCGCACGGGGTTCTCAGCAGTCAAGTGCATAATATCCACACCTCTTGCAGCACTGTCTTGCACTGCCTAGGTTCTGTTTCACCTCTGCACCAAGCAGTCCCATTGTCCACAGCACTGTTTGTCACCCCCAACACTTGTGGTGGTACACATGCCGGCACTTGCTAGCATTGCCCAGGATGACATCTGCGGGTTCCGCTTCCTCCAGGGCTCCTTCTAGGCTGAAGGGAGCAGTGCTGCTGGAGCCACTCTGGCACCAGGGCTCTGAGGAATGCATGAAGGGCCAGGTTGTCCATCATTTCCAGCGGGTATGCTGGGTAAGTGTGGCGTACCAAACACTGAATGTCTGCTGCCAGTGCTCCCAAATGCTCTTTTCTGTGCCCGAAACAGCATTTAAGGGTGGCCATCATTGCAGACAGCTCGCCATGCTGCTTAGGAGCAACATTCAACAGGTAACATTTGTTCATCCAGCACCAGTTCCAGCTGTACCACCGTGGTGAACATAGTCAATCTGTTTTGCTGTGGTGCTAATCAGAGCTACACTTCAAACAGCAACCAACGGTTCAGCCCCGATATATCATGGCAAGTGGACCTACTGGAACTCCTCTACATATAGTTGCCACTGCACATCACCATCCTATGGAGCCTGCAAATTTGCTGTGGTGACAGTGTCATGCACGTCCACCACTTGCTTCCACAGGAAACGGATTTCACTCTCTCCCTTTTTGGTGCACGGCCCATGTCCGTCTCACTGACCATCCCACTCCTGAAACCAATGTAACAACCCATGTCACCGATGTTACTGACAGGATTTGAAAAAGACAGTTGAACTTTATTCTTGCATGGCAGCAGCAGCAAAAAAGCACCACAACACACCTGCCCACAGAACTATTGTACATATAACCCAGCCCCAGGGTCATTGCCAGCACTAGACTTCCCACCACCATTGGACACATCAACTATGTAGACACAGCAAAGGACAATGGGAGCCACAATTTCACCCAATATCTTAAAATATGTTAAAATATCTTTGGACTATGTAAGGAAACTGGAGCACCCAAAGCAAATCCATATAAACACTGGGAGAATCCTGGGAGAACATGCAAGCTTCACGCAGACTGAGCCAGATTTACAGCCCAGGTACTAAGAGGCAGCAGGGCTACTTGCTGCATCACTGTGCCTCCCCACTCAAAATTCAGACAAGCTTAACCTTTCACCCATATAATACTGATTTTATTGGTTATATACTGCATCGTAACCTTTATTAAAACTTATGTGTGCATACAGATTTGTCACAAATAATTTGTCAGTATCTTCTTTCATCTAAAGTTAAGGGGTTTTACAGAAGACTGAAAATCTTGATGCACTTACTGCTTTTTTCTTCTTTTGGCAGTTGAGATTAGTTTTACCTATTGAAGCTTTCAAAAGATGAAACTGTGCTTTCAAGACCTTGACAGTGAGTTTCAGGAGACACCTGACATTATGTAACTCAGAAAATACAATTGCATTGCAGATGAATATAATAAGCTATTTCTGAGACCACGGTTTTTGTTAAGCCGTCAGTTCTTTCTGTTATATTACAACCTTTCAGCCTCTGTCCATATTTTATATGAATTTCACAAGCAGTCATATGAGAAGTTAAAAATGCCATACACCAACATTGCTTTCATCCGCATAGACTGGTTTACATGAACGTTTTTGGTAATGAAGGTGTTGATAGCAGCGATTAAAATTGTTGACTATCTATTCTGGATTTAGTTTTTTTCTGATACTAAGGGTGCTTTAAACTTGAAAGTTGCCTAGACGGGCAGATGGAGTAATGTGTGTGGTTTGCAGGTCAGGCAGAGGCTGAGGAGGGGCTTGAGAACAGGTGATCAATAGCGCCATGTCAAAAGTCAAAATGAATTAGCTGGGAGTGGTGTGCTGGTAATGACCACAAGAACACTTATCAGAATGCAATACGCTAGATATATCTCAAACACAATCTGCACCAGTATAGGGACTTCAACAGATAGGGGTGCTTGCCTATCACTTGTTCGTGTCCATGCTGCAGGAGTGGTGCTTTGCGGATGTTGAGCAGAATAATTGAGCAGTTGGCAGAGACATAAAGGGTAGTCTCCTTAATGGAGGAGGCCTCCCCCACCCTCTGTGCAAAATGGGATTTCAGTTGTCTATGCATGTGGGCAGTTCTAGAGACTGAAATACAAACAAATTTCCAGTGTACTTTGTCTTTCAAGTCTGATGGGGAGAATTAAAAAGCTATGACTTCATTTCACTCTTGATATGTAATGGTGAAGCATTTATATGCAGAAATGTTGCAGGATTAAATGTATGATATAGAAAACTGAATTGCTTCAGAGATTTACACAGTACTCAAAAACAATATGAGCTGCAGTTACATTAATTAAATCTTAATTTAAAAATGTTATTTATTTTTAGATTTTCTTCTACATTTTAAGATGCAATCAATGTGGGTTATGTCTCATGAAAAGAAGCAGACAAAAAATCCTCCAAAACCCCTTAAAACCCATAACGACATTTGTAGTCACACAAACTTATCTTCTTTTTCAGTCAAACTCTTTTTCTCTCAGAGAAAAGTGGGTGTTGATGAATACGTGCTGTGTTCCCAGAGACTCGGCTTTGCTTTTCCACATGCGAATTTTTTTCTTTTTCTTTCAAGTGGCAGTAAGACACAGTCTTATGCTACTGGCAAAGAAAGCAGCCATGCTGAAGAGGAATGACTCCAAATGATCTAACCTCTTTTACAGTAAGTAAAGTAGAGCAAATTAAAACTAACCATATGAAATGAGCTAGAGATCCAGTTGAAGTTCAGAAGCATAGAGCTCATTGTCAATACAGTAATAATTTTTGTTTAGCTACCTCTTTTTTCATTCATACAACTGGATAATTTCCTATGACAAATAAGGAATTTTTCCAAAAAGAACTGCAGCAGGTCCCACTTGTCTGTAAACCTCTCTATAAAAATAAGAGCATATTTGCATGTTGTTCGTGTTCTTGAAAGCCAACAGGTCTGAAGTGATGATAAAATTAACTGGGGTTTTGAAATTCTTAAATTGACCTCAGCTGTTTCATGTATTTCACCTTAAGTTTAATCTGAATATTATGATCTTATCCTTGTTGTATGCCACATGAAAAGGGGGCCTTCTGCTAAATAAATAATAATAAGAGCTGTCAGATCACTCAAAGGAAAAAGCAAGACACATTAAGGCAAGTCACAGTGACATATGCGCTCCCATTTCAAGCACCGGCAGCAGTCATGTGGCAAAGTCATACAGCTAAATCCATGGCATACATTCATAAATGACTGTAGGTGTCAGCAAGCTTGAATGGGCCCTCATTTTTGGAGCCCACAGAGCCCATCAGGAGTAGCGAGAACATAAGAACCAGCCACCTCAAGAGAAAAAAAAATATAATAAACTCTGCACCTTGAGGAAGAAGGTTTCGGTGCTTAAAAAGAATGATCATCTCTATGAACGCATATTATGTATAATGTATTAGTTCTGAAACTGGTATCATGTGACAAGCCCCTCTCATGTAGTTTATCCCACTCCACGGCAAGTTTTTTTGGGTTGCAAGGATTTACCATTTGTACAGCTGAGTATTTCTTCTGGAGAAATCCAGGGTAAATCCAATGCTGAAGTGTCCTATCGTTGGAACAAGGATTAGAGCCTGGGTCTTTTCTCATGAACAAGGTAAACAGAATCCATGACTTTTAGTTGATGCACATTTACTAATAGGACAAAAACAGATGAAAATAATTCTGCATGTCTTTCAATTAGATGAACTAGCAACAGAAGTCCCTGAAAACTTTTCTTGTTTTAATACAGGAAAACAGAAGCTAGCATTTTATATGATTTTTTGAACCAATATTATTTGGGGTTTACAGTATATTCCAGTGTTTTCCTGAGTATAATCATTCCAAAATATTGCTCCCTAAGATTGAAAAATTTCATGTCATTTTGCGGCTTTGATAAAGCATTTTTTTTGGACAATACACCACAATGAGAAAGCATTCACTTTGTATTGTTCAGTTTTGGAAATTATGTTTAAAAAAGTGAGGTACTACATATATTTATATTAATAGGATTTAAGTTGTCAAATTGTCAGCTGAATGAAACGTAGTTAAAATATATTTTTGAATAATAGAGATTTAAATAATGAAGATTAGTAATGCCTTTGTGTATATCAGTCTCATAAATGTCAACAAGAGGCTCTTGGGGGTATCCATGAAAAAGATGCAGTCAAGGCCTGTGAAAACTGCCCCCAGCAGGGGCCAATGTCTCAGTGCCCATAGTGTCACATCTGAAATATTCAGAAACACCATGTTCTTCATGCTGTTTCCTACAGTGCTCAGGATCTGTATTGAATTTTGGAAAAGATTAAAATAGGCCCAAGACAGGCCTTTTAACATGACTAGGAAATAGGAAACAATACTGACTAATGTATATTTTTATCTGAATAGTGGGCTTCACTCATTCTGATTTATAGAAAGACATGATGGCCACATGGATATGCATACATAAATCTTTAAGAATTACATTTCTGTAGGGTCACTGCATTTTGCCTTCCTTTGACATCTTCTTTTCTGTTGTGCTTTACATTTCTCTGGATCACTTTGTTGTTTGTTTTTGACTTGCTAATATGACAGACTATATTACTAATTTTACATTATTTTGCAGCAAAATTATGAGGTTTACACTTAAACCTATGACCTACAATATCAACTGAGATCAATATTGAGAGCATTTAAAACTTTAAAGGCACTGAATTGGTCAGGTTTAATTTTCACCCTTTACCTTTTGCTTTTTGAAAATTAAGAAACAGCCCTTGTAATAAAGAATAACAGACTTCAAGTTCATTAATAGAATTAACAGTGGTGCTACAAAGTTTGTGAACCCTTTAGAACTTTCTGAATGTCAAATTTTAGATAAATCTTGTATATTTGACCTAAAATATACAGTCATGGCCAAAAGTTTTGAGACTGACACAAATTTTGGTTTTCACAAAGTTTGCTGCTTCAGTGTTTTTAGAGCATTTATCAGATGTTTCTATGGTATACTGAAGTACAATTATAAGCATTTCATAAGTTTTTTTTAACGTTTATTGACAAATACATCAAGTTTATGCAAAGACTCAATATTTGCAGTGTTGACCCTTCTTTTTCAAGACTTCTACAATTCACCCTGGAATTCTGAATATCAGCTTCTGGGCCAAATCCTGACTGATGGCAACCCATTCTTGCACAATCAGTGCTTGGAGTTTATCACAATTTCTGTGTTTTTGTTTGTCCACCTGCTTTTTGAGGATTGACCACAGGTTCTCAATGGGATTGAGATCTGGGGAGTTTCCTGCCCATGGACCCAAAATTTCAATTTTTTGTTCATTGAGCCACTTAGTTATCACTTTTGCCTTGTGACATGGTGCTCCATCATGCTGGAAAAAGTAAAAGAACTTCAAGGAGAGAGGTTCATTTGCTGTGAAGAAGGCTTCAGGGTGCCCTAGAAAGTCCAGCAAGTGCCAGGACCATCTCCTAAAGAGGATTCAGCTACAGGATCAGGTCACTACCAGTGCAGAGTTTGCTCAGGAATGGCAGCAGGCAGGTGTGAGTGCATCTGCACACACAGTGAGGCAAAGGCTTTTGGAAGATGGCCTGGTGTCAAGAAGGGCAGTAAAGAAGCCACTTCTCTCCAAGAAAAACATCAAGGACAGACTGACATTCTGCAGGAAGTACAGGGATTGGACTGCAGAGGACTGGGGTAAAGTTATTTTCTCTGATGAAGCCCTCTTCAGACTGTTTGGCACATCGGGAAGAATGATTGTCCGGAGAAGAAAAGGTGAGCGCCACCATGAGTCCTGTGTCATGCCAACAGTAAAGCATCCTGAGACCATTCATGTTTAGGGTTGCTTCTCATCAAAGGGAGTGGGCTCACTCACAATTTTGCCTGAGAAGACTGCTATGAATAAAGAATGGTATCAAAACATCCTCCAAGAGCAACTTCTCTCAACAATCCAGGAGCAATTTGGTGATGAACAATGCTTTTTCCAGCATGATGGAGCACCATGTCACAAGGCAAAAGTGATAACTAAGTGGCTCAATGAACAAAAAATTGAAATTTTGGGTCCATGGGCAGGAAACTCCCCAGATCTCAATCCCATTGAGAACCTGTGGTCAATCCTCAAAAAGCAGGTGGACAAACAAAAACACAGAAATTGTGATAAACTCCAAACACTGATGTGCAAGAATGGGTTTCCATCAGTCAGGATTTGGTCCAGCAGCTGATATTCAGAATGCCAGGGTGAATTGTAGAAGTCTTGAAAAAGAAGGGTCAACACTGCAAATATTGAGTCTTTGCATAAACTTGATGTATTTGTCAATAAAAGTTAAAAAAAAACTTATGAAATGCTTATAATTGTACTTCAGTATACCATAGAAACATCTGATAAATGCTCTAAAAACACTGAAGCAGCAACCTTTGTGAAAACCAAAATTTGTGTCAGTCTCAAAAATTTTGGCCAGGACTGTAGATAGATTTTCGTCTCAGATTTTCAAGTCAAAAAAAAAATACAAGAATACACAAAATGTTATATTTTTTCCATACATTTATTGATTAAAATGGCCCAACACTAAATTTCTTAGGAAAACAATGTGAAGCTCTCAGTAACTGGTGGGACCCTATTGAGCAGCAATGTCTTCAACCAAAATTTTATAGTAACTGTTGATAAGTCCTGGAGGAAGTTTGGCCTCTTTATCCTTACAGAACTGCTTCAACTCAGTGATACTGATGAGCTTTCCTACATTATCTCCACCATGTTTCTCAGTTGGGATGAAGTTTTATATTGGAGTGCAGTGTTCAGTTTTTGCAATAAAAGGTTCTCATTTCAGCCAAAAAGTCCCACTTTCTACATATCTGTCCACAGAACCTTCTCCCAGTATTCTTCTGGCTCATCCAAGTGATCTTTAGCAAACTTTAAACAGGCAGTATTGTTCTACTTAGAGAATAGTAGCTTCCTCCTCGCCATCCTCCCATGCCCACTTTTCTTGTTCATTGTTTTCCTGATAGTGGACTCACGAACACAGACATTTTTTGTATTCATCTTACACATTTAATTTATCTTTCATATGTACAGACTTTTTTCTTTAATCTGTCTATGTTTTCTTTTTATTATTTCTTCTAAGTTTCTTTCCCTACGGTGGCATTGAATTTTCTCAATTTTTACCTGACAGTGCTTTGATGAAGCCCAAAGTGTTTTCACAGTGTTTTCTAGCCTGATGAGCACTGATTTCTTTTCTGATGCTCTCAGAAATGTCCCTTGATCAAGCCATGGTTAGGATTCACAATCTTGTGTGGTGAAGACCAGACATTGGAAGTGAGGCCTCAGGTTTATGTTTTTTTATACAGGACAGTGCCACCCAGACTCACACATGATCACACCTGTCATCCCACTGACTGTCACTCCTGACTCTAATTACCCCCTTAATGCAACTGATAATCCTGGAGGTCCACATACTTCGCACACTAACAGCAGCATTTAATGTTGGATCATTTTGATCAATAAACAAATGAAAAAAGTATAACATTTGTTTTATTGACTTTACTTTATTTTGTGGCCTAGATAAAGATCTGATCTAATTTTACCTCAAATTTATACAGAAATTCAAAAAATGGTAAACGGTTCACAAACTTTGTAACAGCACTCTACCTTAATCCAGTCTATTTTCATAAGATATTTCGGAGAACATCTCAGCTGTGTTTCAAGTTTCAAATTCCAGCTGCTGGGGACACTTACCCTCAGATAAGCTTACCGGTGACCATCCACGAAACATCTTAACAAAAGCTTTGATTAGCTCCAAGATCCACAGTGTAAGCTCACTTCATCAAAATGTTGCTTACTCAAGCATGTGCTAGAAAGGTTAATACCTGACTTGTGGGATAAACTAAATGAACTTTGAAAATTAGGCCACCTTTTTAGATGTACTTAGTACTACATAAACAAACGTGCCAAATACTGTAATCCTTTGCATTTGAATAATATTATGTACCTGTAGTATTACAATGTTCTTGCCATACTAATTATGTGTCACTGAAATTGAAGAAATTGTAAATTGCACAATATACTTGTAGCTAAGTTCTACAGGGAAAAATACACCTATATACACAAACTAAAGTCCTTGTTGCTCACTGAGAAGCAGAATATGAGCCGGGACTCTTTGCTATCACTTCAATAATATACCCTGAAGTTTTCATTAATGGTTGTAATTCACCATGACATCGATCACAAATAAGCTACAGGTTCGTTGATAACAGCTGTCAGCAATTCCTTCTCTCCAAGGCACACATAATGAGAGACTACATGAAACAGTTCTTCACTTTTAAAATCACCTGAAAAATTAATTAAACCTGAAAAGGTATTGAATACAAATGATACTCCACAGAAATGATACAAAAAATCTCTCCTAAATTTATTTACACAAAAAGCCATTTGCTGACATCGTTCATCGTGCACTTAGTTTACTGCACTTGCACCGACTTTGGAAACTGAAATAAAGTGTTTTGCCGGTACCATTTAACAACCAAAAATAACCACAAAATATGAATCACTACAGTGACTGCTTTAGATTTCACTCGTTTTTGTCTCCTAGCTCTTTTTTATTTATTCAATTTTCTATTTAAATGCCAGATTTTAACATCTGACTTGAACATTTAAATGGGTACTTAGACCAGGTTTTTATTTGGGATCTCAAATCCAGTTTTCAGTTAATGATATCTGCACCATGATGGGAAATTAATACATTGGATGTGTTTTTGAAAAAGACCCAAATTCAAAAAAGCATAAAAATAATTGCAAATTCAATTCCGTGAGAACACAATGTCAGTCAAAAAGCTCCTTTAACTTGAAAACTGCAGATATACGCCATAAAATAAACAGCTCATAAACACAGAAACCTACCGGGTCCCACGATAAAAATTTTAGAGCACTTAGTCTTGGCTGAGTGGAAGCAATAATACTAGATTAGCAAAATCCAAATAGAAATGTACCCAAATGGGTCTTCAGTGCAATGAGAGTAATTAGCAATATGGGAGTCAAACTCATTCCTCATTTCTCAGGAAGTACAAACATGTGGTGATTTGTAATTTATCAGGATGTCTTTGGGATCATCATTTCTGGACCATTACTTTTTAAGTTTTACAGCTTGGTTTTCACAGCAAATCCTGAAGGTAACCTTGTCCTGCAGGAAAAAAATGCTTTGTAAATTCAAGTTGTTTAATCCCATCGTACAGTGGCAAGGACAGTGGACCTTTATCATTTTTGCCAACTAAAAATTCTAGTTTGACATCTTATGGATTTATATAATTTTAGTACATGTGCAGTCTGTATTTGGACATTGTTACCATTTGGACAGTTTTCCTATACATATTTTTTCAGGAGTGCTTACAGGATTACTGTATCATGCAGCATACAAAACAAGGACAACAAAATGTCTGTTATAGCTGTGTAAAGAAAGAACAGAAAAATCAGAAAAATAAAAATGAAAATACACTGTATATTATCTAAAAAATGCGACATTTTTAATTTGTTGTCATCATTCCATTGCTTTTTTGGTTTTACACATTTATTACATTTGCCCTGTCATGATTTTCCCTGTTATTGCAGGCTTGTTTTTTCAGATATTTAGACAGAATCCATTGTTAGACAGAGGGGATCCGAGTAAATACACACCACAGTTTTTAAACTATTACTTCATAAGTTAGTCAGTCAACCAGTCCTACATTCATTTGATTGAACCCAGCCAACCAGGCTTGACTGCAGCCTAAGTCTTGTTGAATGTAAATCTCACTATATTTTGAGCATTGGCAAGATTAAGAAAAAACTGTGTACAAATTGGTTTAATCTGTCTTCATATGATCCTTACTAACTGAGTAATACATTTACGCATTGTATTGCATATATTAATATATAATAATTATATTATTAAGACACAATTAATATTAATTTTTGAACACATGAGAAACTAACTGTGTGATCTGTATTTACCAGGTCTGTGACACTGGAAGACAAATCATTTGATCGTCATCATTTTGTTCTTTACATTTTAATTCCTGCTTTTTTAAACCTCTGCAGGTAGGTGTCTACATGAGCATTCATAAAATAAGGCTCTCAAAAAATTCGGGTAGCAATGAAGATTGAAGGCATCCTATTAATTTTTTGCTTAGTTGACACATTAATTTTTTTTGTCACACATAGTATTTGATCCAGCTGGGTAGTTTAATGGCCAGCTACCTTGCAATCACGGTTGCTATTGCAGTGCAATGCTTACATCTGTGACTTTTAGTTTACAAATCCAAGTGTTTAATCACCACCTGTAGCTCCTCATTTTCTCCCTTTTCCACACTAGCAAAGACAACCTGTCCAGTAAAAGCAAGATATGTTCAATAATGCCATGTTCTTTTATTTTTTCTACATTTTGCAAAGACTACACAATAACTTCTGCTAACATCTCTCTGTCTGTAAAGCTCCATCTCTGCTTCTCTCTGTCTGTCTGTTCTCAGCTGTTTTTCAAACTGTAGACTTGAAATTTGGCACACAGGTATACCTTAAGTGCGGTTTTTGTGTATTCAAGTTCATTAAACTTCAAAAAGGCCAATTAAATATCTTGAAAATGTAAAATACAGTATCATACTGTCACGCTGAGGCGGAAGAAGCAGACGTGTGCAGGCACAATGCGACGAACTTAGTTTTATTTCAAGGGGCGTTCCAAAATCTTGGTCACTAAACAGGCGAGGGTCAGATCCAGTAAACAACTCGGCGTAGGCAGACAAACAGTAAAGGGTAAGACGAAATCAGTAGTCAAAGGGAAGCAAAGGTCAGTAACAAGCAAGACTCGTAAGATGACTCGTAAGATGACTCGTAAGATGACTCGTAAGATGACTCGTAAGATGACTGCTTGGTACACACGCATGAATCGTGGGCAGTACTTCGCAGCGATCGCTTGGAAAGCACCGATCTTAATAGGGTGCGCGTAACAGGACGCAGGTGCAGGTGATCAAGAATCAGGAGGGGCGGAGTCCAGAGCAGGAGGCATGACACATACAAGAGTTGGAAAGGTGCAAGTACAGCAATCTCTCAGTATCCAAACTCTCTACACTTAAATTTTCATTATAATGGCTCTTTATAAATTAATATCTAAATATTAGTGTTCAAATGAAAACTTTTGCTACAATGAATTTTTGTCCCAAGTCTATCCATAATAAAAAAGCCCCAAGCACAAATAAAAGTTAAATTCAGTTTTAAGAAATCTAAAAATACCATACAGTATCATGCACAAGTGTTCTGTAATTAAAAAGACTATATGCATTGCAATAACCTCTACTATGTACTGTTATTGGAAACCAGACACTGCACTGGTGTCTTATCAGCTGTTTCCCCTAGTTTTGCTTTGTCTGAATATGTTTGCTGTGTTTCACCACATGTACTGCACACTTTTTTCAATTAACCTATTTGTGTACATGCCAGTTGTGTGAAACAAAGAGGCAGATGTGCTGGGTTAATGCATTGCTTCCATTTATTCAGTATCTTGTAACACTGAACTCCTGCTATGAACCTGTTGCATGTGCGCTCTTATCTCCCGTGTGTAATACAGTGACACTGGTGGCAGTGCTAACATGCAAAATGTCTTGGACTGTACATACTGTTGTACATTAGTTGCAACATTAAGCATTTTCTAATTAAGTAAAACTGTTTTCACTATCTGTAGCAATCTATGTCCCAGATTTTTTTAGTTACTCATGAAAGATAGTATTCATCACAGCTAACTAATCATCACCTGACAGAAGCATCTACACCTGGAAGCACTGCTCATGCCTCAGGGAGCTGAAACGTCCGTAATGATGAGTGTCAACAGATATAATCTCATAATGGTAATTTTGAAATAATTCTTGAAAGCATAATCATTGTATCCTTTATAAATGCATTAAAGCATATTTAGCAACTCAGGTAGTGTCACTCATTTTTTTCCCGTGTGCAATGAACCTGTTTGTTTCAGGTTTTTTTTCTAGCTGTCACAACACTTAGCCCACAACTTGTGGCAAAGCTGTTTAGTAAAGTGAAAAAATTAAAATACGAATAAAATATATATATGATATTAACAAAAGGTCTACCTACAGAAAATTTTCCCACCAAAACAGCAAAACTTCTTAGATTCTCCTTTTAGTTTAGGAAGGACCACTTTACAAAAAAGTTTACCACAATAATAGAGAGCAAATATGGATGACCATTTAACATAAGACATTCTAGCAAGTTAACTGACATACATATATGCAAGTCTTGTCCTTGCTTTCAGTACTTTTAATGAAACATTCTTACTAATACAGGTGATGCAGTTACAAGCAATAAAAATGTTACACACATCTTCACCAATGGATTTTCCCATTCAGCTGCATTTGTTACCTAAAAACAAGCCATTTATATCACTGACAATAGTAGGCCAATAGTGGAACCTTTTGCCAGACCTGAAAATAACACACTGAGTTTGGGTCAATGCACTGCAAACCGTTTGGAGAACAGGTGGAAAATTGTGTATGTTGGGTGTCTGAAATGGAGGTGTAGCAAACTTAGATATGTGCACCTACCAAGTTATCTAAACCATTTATTAGTTTATTTCAAGGTAAAGCTTTAACTGTAGAAACTCTGCTCTGTCACAGGTAGACAAAACATTTATCTGATCTACTTTGAAATGAATATTCTGTGACACTCATATTTTTCCTAGTTTTTCAATGGACCTTCGTGTTGATAGGAATAAGGTATATATTTTAGAATTTACTGAATGCTTTTGTTTACATTTTCCCCAGTATTAAATTGATTTTTTTCCATACCCAGCAGAGTACCGCTATTACTGACCCTGACAAGTTTAATAAAAGGCATGTCCACACCATAGAAATGATATGAAATTGAATTACTTGCATGAAATTAAAGTAGATTATGACTAAAATTAGAACAACTGGCAATAGCTTTTCCGACTGCAGGATCACGGGGGGCTTGAGCCTGTGCCAGAACTCTAAGGCTTTAGATTAGATATGGTAAACCTGGAACAGGACATCAGTGTATCACAGGGTGGTCCCACACATTCACACTTTAAACTCATTTTAGATTCATCAGGTCACTTGGAACATTTGTTGTTGGACTCTGGGGGAAAAATATCCTCAAGAAAATATTTTGACTCCACACACAGAGCTTGACTGGATGGATGGATGGATGGATGGATGGATGGAAGTGCCACCGAGTGCCGCTCTGACTCATAGCAACCACTCTCATGGTTTCCTGGATAAAGGAGGGAATAGAAATGGTTTTGAGCAGGATTTGACCATATCGCTCAAATGCATAACCCAAATATTGAGACACCACATGACAGTAAAATGTATTTTTAAACTATGCATTCCCAAAACCTATAACTTATCTGTAGATTAGGCTTCCCATAATTATTTCACTATCTATGTAGGTTTGATTTTTCAGGCACTTCATTTCACAGACAAAATAAAGTTCTCCAGGAAACAGTAAAAATTAAGGTGAAAATTGTATATAGACACTAAAGAGAAATTTCACAACATTTTGTGCTTGCATAGCACTGATTCACTCAGGAGGTGAACTGGTTGGTGTTCCTACACCCTAGAGCAAGGAAAGCTGGAAATGTTTTCAGCTCAATAACTTATCATTCCATATGTTTCTGTCACAGGCTTCAGTGGGGAACATTAAGATAGATTAAAGGGTAGTATCCCTTTATCTTGAGGAAAACAGACAAACTAGCTTTCTAAACAGTACATTGGATCCCCTGTGAATAAACCAACAATCAATTGTTTGTACTCACTTGATAGTAATTGTGTAATTGCATCTCTGTTCATTCAAAAAATGCTACCTTAATGTCTATGTTGGACTGATATTGACAACAGTCTTACATTAAAGCAATGGTTATGGAATTATCATGATATACAGTGTGCTGTGTTGAACATGTGGATCAGAGAAGAGATCATGAGAGCATGGGAATCTTGCATTACTCAAGTAGATTTGCAATAAGAAGAACTTAATATGAAGCAGCACATGACAGAAACATATTGCTATAGTATGAAATAAGCCTCACTGGTGCTTCTTGAATAGGAAAACAGGAAATACAGTTATCTTTCTTAATATAATCCCAAATCCCAGCTGAATTCTCTAATGGGGACTGGTCTGAATGACGCATTACAGATGATGGGCAGAACTGGCTTGGCATTCAGATGAACAGCTGACCTACACTATAGTGACAATGTCTACACTCCACCGAGTATGACAAAATACATGTATAGTAATATATTACACTGTATAGTGACTGGTAGAGTATATATTCAGGAGATGGAAGTGTTAGACTGGCTTGTTTATTTGGAAGGATGCTTGGTGTAGTGTCCATTGGGGCTTTGAGTCTGTCTGAGGGCTTGCTTCTGCCATCGAGTGAGGTTATTGAGCCCCCTTGTATGGACTCCTTGAACAAGACTGAGGTGGAGGTGGGGTGGTTATGGGTTTACAAAAACAATGCTGGCAGCATGGAAGCAGCAGAATGTGCTTATTGATAGCTGGTATGGTCAGGTGTTTGGTCTCATATTTTCCTCCCAAAATTCATCTTTTACAACATTTCAGTTTAGGAACTGTAGTTTTTTTCCCCTTTAAGTCAGTAAGGATTTGACTGCAAAATTCTCAATTAAAAAAAAAATCAATTGTCCTTAAAAAGTTGTAAAATTTTAACTGATCTGACCATGCAGAGAAGTTTTATTTTTTATTTACGTAAAACAAAAATACTAGTAAAAAACCATTTTAAAAAAAACCCTCTAATAGAAGTTTAATGAATCCAACTTTATTTCTAAGAATTACAAGGTAGGGTTTAATATTTAATTTAGATATGTGTGAAAGGACAGTAAACTTGTCAAATTTTGCATAATTCTGAACAGAAATTCTCAGGCTCTCTATGCAAAAGCTTCTCTATGCAAAACACAGATAACTTCTGTCATCGCCTCTGTGCGTCTAATTCACACTGTACTACATTGCCTTCACCCATCCAAGCTCTGGAAATAAACATGTGAAAAGAAAGATTGTTTAAAAAACATAGAAAGTTAGTGTACCAAAGTATGATGAGAGTTGAGGTGCTGCCTTCCCTGTCATCATATTGCAGCTCCTTTTATAGATTGTTAATGCAAAATGTTATGAATATTTTAGCTGGGATGTGCATAATTACAGGAGCAAAAAGCAACTCAAAATTGTTTCTACATACATTTTAAAATTGATACCATTTATACATGGTCATTTTACAAATTTCTAGTTACAGTATGTCTGCTAAAAACATAATTACTAATTACTGACTAGTAGTATTATTAGTAGTTATTGTTCATTTATAATTATTAATTAGTATTATTAATTACTAATACAATATGTTTTCTTGACTAATGCATCAAGGCTAACAACAACAACAACAACAACAATAGTAATAANTAGTATTATTAATTACTAATACAATATGTTTTCTTGACTAATGCATCAAGGCTAACAACAACAACAACAACAACAACAATAGNTTAATTACTAATACAATATGTTTTCTTGACTAATGCATCAAGGCTAACAACAACAACAACAACAACAATAGTAATAATAATAATAATAATAATAATAATAACAATAATAATAATAATATGATTAGATCTTTCAGATATTCATTTGGATAAATGCATATAACATCTGCTGCCACCCATATATAAAAGCACAAACAGATCATTTATCAATACTTATTAATAAAAGGACAGCAAACTGATGATTGCAAATTGACTATATTATGAAACTTTATTTAAATAATTCTTTTATCCAAGGAGACTTATATTTTTGGGTAAGCAAATTTACTATGATTTACCCATTTATATATCAGAGTATTTTATGTTTTAATGTATTGATTTAAGATACATTTTCCTAGAAAGTGACACACAATAATTACTATGTAATATTTAGCTGATACCTTTATCCAAAGTGACTTGCAATGTTACATTAAACTAATTTCTCTACGATCATCATAGAATTATAACATTGTAATGAAACACCCTCATACAAAAACACTATTAACCATTTAGAGTTGTCAGTTAACCTGAAACAAATGTCTCCAAGTCACAATCATCAATATATAGCAGAGCTACATTTTGCTGCAAAAACAGCTTTAAATCCATTGGACTAAGTGCAAACACATGGAGGACATGCAAACTCCACACAGACTGAGTGGGCATTAAACCCATGTCCACTTAGACAAAGACATTGGCGCTGATTATTAGTTCCACCATGCAGTCAGAGACGGACAAAGTGTAAGTACTTCATTCAAATGTACATCAGCAGGAATGAGCATTTTGATTAGGGACCTTGAAACGGCACAGCAATGGTTCTATCCTCTGCAATACATGTGGCTCTTATAGGAGTCAATTGATATCGGTTCCAAACTAAATAAGTAAATACAAACAATCTTAATGAAATTTGCATAAAAAATAATTACGAAATAGATTGTTTCTGAAAAAAATAGATTTCACTAATTTAAACCTCAGGAAACAATTATTATAAACAGAACAGACTGGTACAAGAGGTACAAAGTGCATCATCTGCTTCTCACTCTGCTCTCTAATAGTAAGTATGATGCTGAGATAAATAGATAAGATGGCTGCTGTTCCCCAGCCTAAGAAGTAGAGTAAAATCTGCGGCACTATGACCTGTGAGAATAGAATCACAAGTAATTAATTCTTAGAACTTAATTAGCTTCCAAAGGCCCTTTTCCAGTAGTAATACAGTCCTTTTGGAGACATTGAAAACCTTATACGTAGAAACCTTGTACATCTTCTCCCACCTGGTGAAGTGAAAGTGTTCTTGGAAAAGCCTTTGAAAGGTGAATTCTCAACTTCAAAAATTTAATCACTGTAACATTCTATTATGAAGTTTTCATGCGTTGCAGAGTCCTAAAACTGACACCCATTTATTGCTAAAATATTGTCAAATACCATTAAAACGGATTGTTACTCCAATAGTTATGCAGCATCTTTTAATATAGGGCTCTTCACAGAAGTAGGTGAACAACTTTCAGCTCAGTCGTATGGTGATAATGTTAAGTTACATAGTGGGAGGGATTATGTCTTCTGGGTTGTTGATACTGATGTTGTGCCAACCATTAATGAGAAAGTGTATGTCACTAAGGGTGTGGATTTGTATCTGAGGGTGTGAATCTGTGTTACATTGTTCTGCTCTAACAATGGGAGGGAGTTTAGGGTGTATCTAGCACTGTAAATCACCTTGGATACAGGATTCAGTTAAATATTGTAGTGTATGGTGCTTTGTAATAAAAAGCATTTGCTAAATAAATAAACATAAATTGCTTGCACTGCCAGAAGGTACAAAAAAAGTCAAGTGCCTGGTAAGTTGAAGTAGGAGTATTAAATGAAGCTCTGTGTATTGCTGGATCCTTATAACAAACCCACACAAGTTTTTTTAGTCATGCTAACAACTATTGCCAAATACCCTGAGCCATAACATGGGATTTTTGATGTCTTACTCTAAGAATAACTGTTGTTAGCACAGTGCCATGAAAAAGTATTTGCCCCCTTTCCAGTTTTAAAATTTTGCAGGTTTTTAAGAACAAACTTGTTTTCAACTTTGACAGCTTTAGTAGTACGACTGAACTGAATCTGTCAAACAACATTATTGTTTTTGTGTCGTTTCCTTACTGTGGAAGAAAATGAAACACACATCATCCCCTTTACAGTCAGTACCACAAACAGCCTGTGAATGAGCCACCTTTGACTGCAGTGACTCCAACTAAATACTTTCTGTAGCTGTTGACTAGGATCTTATATTGTTCTGAAGGAAACTTGGCACAAGTTTCACAGATGGTCACTGTGCCGTATATCTGATGTAAAGAGGTGCAGAAAATTCTTGAACCAAAACCATGGTCTTTCAAACACTATAAAAGGCACCTACATGGGAAATTTTCAACTGTTAAGAGAAGCAGCTTAGCTTAGCTTAACCACATAATTCTGGATGAGGGTTCACAGGAATACTTTTCAAAGTGTGAGGCTTTCTAAATGCGGCAAAGAAAAAATAATTGTCATCAGCTGATGATCCTAGCGTATTTTCACAGGAGTCTTGATCTGAGACATCAGAAGGAGGCTCATCCTTCCGACTGATAGCAAAAAAGTAAAAGCATAACAGAGAACTTAGTTACAACATGTTTCACACAGCTGGATCACAAGATGAAAGCAGTAGTTTTATATATTGTCAGTACTTCTGGTTGATGAGTATGCCATAGTTAAATGTACATCACTTACTGCTATTGCTGCAAGTTTTTCGCAGTACTGCGCTGACATATAGTTGCAAAATATGACAGCAATCCTATAAAAAAAGCAAATAGACAGCAGTGAAACACTGCGTTATACTCATTATAAGTTATTTTGATTATAATCACTGAGAAGAAGTGTGTCGCTTGTAGTGTGATATAGAGGACAGCAGTGGATACTTGTCACACATTAATATATAGTAGAACCAGTTGTTGCAGCAGTAATAAAAAGGCAAATGTTCTACAGAGACTTAGTCACACACCTCAGAATCTGTGGCACCATTTGGAAATTGTGGACCATAAGCGTCATCAAACCAACCTGAACAACCTGCTGCATATTTGCCAAAAATAACTCCAGAGCAGGGTGCAAAACTGGTACAAAACCTAGCCCAAGCAATTTCAAGTTGGCATTGCAGCAAAATGTGGCTCTACTATATATTAATGTTTGTGGTTTGAATACTTATGCAAGCAGCATGTTTCAGTCTTTCATTTTCTTTAAGATAAATGCAAATAACTTATTTTTGCTCCTGCAACTTAGCGTTAAAGCATACGAGCTTACAATTAAAATGCTAACTGGAGAAACACTTATAGGTACAATTTCTAATGTAGACCATGTTGATAACTTTCAAGGGGTTTGAATATTTTTGCAAGGCACTGTAACAGATCATTAATAAATAGCAAACTAAATATGATTCACAGTAGTAATAAAAAGAACAATTTATAAAATCTCCTTAAAAACGTATCTCTACATTTTGCCAGATATCCACTGAAATGACTGTAGTAGACATCACCATTAGTAATGTGCTGTATATGAATGTAATCAAGTTCTTTGTAGAGAGAAGATCGAGAAGTAGTTTTAGAATCAATCTGAAGCGCACCATTAACCTTACAATTTCTGTCCATTAGAAGTACTGTTTCATTAAGATTTTTAAAGGAACCAAAAAACAGCCATTTTTGAGAAATTGTCTTCCAAGGTTTCAGGGATCATAGCTTTGTTCTAGAACATCTTTGTCTTTCTGTGACATTAACACAGATGTCAGAGGCATCATAGTGCTTACTTATTAGAGTGTTTTGATTTGGGTCAGTACACTTTGTGAAAGGTAAAGAAAAATATGCAAATACCGTGTGAGTGTTTTTGATTGAACATATTGAATTTTAGCTGTTAAAAACTTGAACTCTAACTTTGAGATTGGAAGTTCCTGCTGAGGAAGGATCTTACTGAAGTAATTTTCAGCATAGCACTTGAGTGTTTATGGTTTAAATTACTATAGAAAAGTACAAGGTGCTTTGAAGAAAACTCTCAGCTGTACCCATTGGAGATTATGAAATTCTCTTTTATTCTATCTATATAACAGGTTTCAGACAAAAGGAAATTACCCTCCAACCTTGCTTTTTTGTATTAATCTTGCAGACTGCTTTCTTGTTTTAATGCTCTTTAGAAAAAGTGTTAATTACCAAATGCATAACATTTGCAGTTTGGATGACTGAATATTGTCTGTGCTTTTGCTCTGTGAAGCTTGCATGGCAAAGATAATTGTGAGAATCTGCATATTTACATGTGAATAAGTTATTATCTTCTGTTCCACCTCTGGTCCGTTCTTTCAAAAGTTAGTCTTTCTTTTGTACAGTTTTAAAGCACATGTTCCACTTCCAAATGTTCTGATAACAACAGTTACATGAAAGGCATAAGTACAATAGGATGATATTTCTTCCTGTAAAAAAACTTTCTAGTGACAGTAATGATTTTGGAACAATCTGCATTAGCCTTATAGGTGGGCTATTTCTACTGATGGGAAGAAGGGGGTCAGAACACAAACTGATCTGTAGCTGGAGTAGGTTTAGAAGCATATTGTGTTCAAAGCAAACATTCATAGGACCAACCATCTTGTACGTCAAAACGAAATACTATGAGTCTCAAACACAAGGCGAGATGCACTTCATAACTATTGAAATGTATTAGCATCTCCATGTAATTAGTCAGGAGCAAATTAAGCATATAAATACCTGCTTTCATGTCTTTTGAGTTTTCTCTCAAGCTAATTTAAAAGAGCAGTTTGTATTCTTAATCTACCTAAAATTATACCAAAAAGTGTATATGTCTTTGGTTTGTACAGGTAGAGCCACTCTAAGCCAGGCAGCCTTAGCACCATGAATTTATTGTGGTGCATCCCATGTTAAACACACCTCAGTGTGCTGTGTCTCCCAGACGCAAAACATTCTTGCTAATGAACAAGATCAAAATGCACAAAAAAAACAGTCCATTACATTTTCACACATAAATACTAGTTAAATATCTCCAGCAACAATTAGATATTTGAACAAACTAACCAATTAATTTTAAAATACACATATGCAGTATGATAATTAAGAAATTAACATTTATAACCCATCTGTAAAAAAAACAAGAAAAATAAACACATTAGCATACCTACAAAGAATGTATTTTGATTAGAAACCGATGCTCCCATGTTACATGCATCTGCTCTATACATTTTAGTGGAAAAAAAGTGCTGCACACGGGTTCCGCAATGAGTGAAGAGGAAAACAAATCCATATTACAGTTTAAAAAAACTACATTCCCAAAATAGTTTAAGTTAATTCTAAGCAGGTAAACAAAACAATTAGCTGTGTTTTTTTACATATTGCTCTTTTCAGAAAACGGGTGCTGAACAGAACAAAAAGTCATACAGGAAATACATACATAAAAATACAAAATTAAAGAAAGAAAACACATTAAAGGACCCTTTCATTGGGTTTTGTGTAAAATGAACCAAAAATAAAACCTGTTAGAAGAACAAACATATTTTCAAGCATCCTGTTGGAGAAACATGCCTGTGGTATCATACACTCTGGTAAAAGATTTAGTAATCCCAGACAAATGGAATAGTCCAGCAATAAGTTCAAAGGTGAGTGTCAAAGTAAGTCCCTTAGTCTATGTAAATCTGTTCCAGGAAACCTTATACACAAAACATATGATCCCACAGCCTCCTAGTAACCTACTTTGTGCTCCGATTGGTGCAAGGAAAGATACGAGCTAATTTAATAGTGATATGAGATTATCAGCACATCTATGGAACAATTTGAACTGTCTTCAGCAGTCTAGAAATCCAGACATACTAACTTCATAGAGGCTGTTCTATCTTGATGCTTTCCAAACAGTACATACAGGAACAAGATGAGAATTTGATTTGAGTACAGTGAAAGATATGAATCATGGGAACTTTATAACTGGAGATTTGGTAATATGAAGAATGGAGAAACTGGAAACAATGAGGCTGGGGTAAACACACATAAAGCAGAGAAAGTAACATTGGAGCAGGGCAGAAAAAACTCTAACAAGAAAGCACAGCAAGAGCTCCTAGAGCTGTTGAAATTCCGCAAAGGTTCAGAGATCACAGGCTTCTATTATAACTGCTGATGATTGGATAGAGAACAAGTGTGCTAGTATGGTCAGAATTGCAAGGGCCCCTGCTGGTCAGAAAGGAAACTCTTGTGGGGATGTGGCCATAATCCCCCTTCAGGAGTGGCTCTAGCCACTCCACACCAATGGACAGGAGGATTTCCTCTTAGGTGGAAAGCTGGATAATCAGGGTGTATTCTGTTGATGTCCTCTATGAGGGCAGGATCCAATATGTTTCATGCTAGTGCCCAAGACTGTTCTTCAGAACCATAACCTTCCCAGTCCACAAGATAGTAGAGGGTCCTTCTTTACCATTTAGAATCCAGAAGGATCCAGTCTGTATATGTAGAGGATCCATCCACATCAACGCAGCGACAGTGGATCAACCAGGGGCTGAGACTGTAGTGCAGATGTGCTAAACAGTTTAAACAGGGCAACATGGAATGCTGGACAGGTGAGATAATGGGAGGGCAAGTGATATTGATAAGTGACTGGACTGAAGTCTTGATAATCTGGAAAGTATTAATTTGGGCTGAGCTTTTTTAACAGGAGTTGAAGATGATAACCATACTCTCTGTCTAGGATGAAAGAGCAGTGCATGTTGCTGATGATCAGCCGGGGTATTGTGGCAGGCAACAACCTCCTGGAGCCATTGATGGGCCGACTTTAATGGGCCAACACAAATGGTAATGAAGAATCAGAATGTCCTAAGACGGTAGCAGTTATAAAATGTTATGTAAGCTCACTGAAACCATCTAGAGCCTTAAGGAACCATTTAAGTCACTCGGGTACTCCATGGATAAGTTGAGTTGCAATATTGCTAAAACCCTGGCTGAAACACCTAAAAAAGTTAATAAAGCCCAAGAACCTCTGTGTGTCCTTGACAGATTTGTGTTGTAGTCATAATATCACAACAGATACCTTGTTATCACCTAGAGATGCAAAACATAAAAAACATGGACTCTTTATGAAACATATTTTTCTCCTTTTGGATGCAACTTATTGTAATGCAATTGTTGCAAAACTTGTTGCATGTGCTGCATATGTTCTTTGTATGAACAAGAAAAAAAGGATGTCCATCCAGGTAGACTTGAACAAAATGATTGAGCATATAAAATTTCATTCACAAAGGCTTTAAAAACAGAGGGGGCATTTGCTAAACCAAAAGGCATAACTAAGTATTCATAATGGCCTAGGGATGTGCTAAAATTACTCTTCAACTCATCTAAGAGTCCCTGGTATCAGTGGCAATGTGTGGGGATACTTTGCTGTTACAGCATTTGGACCCCTATAATTAATACAATGTTGGAGCCTACCATCTTTCTTTTTTACGAAAAAGAATCCAGCAGATGCTGGAGAGATGGATGGCCAAATGATCCTGATGTCTAAAGCTTCTGATATATAAACTACCATAGTTTTCTGTCTGGGTAGAGAGAGAAGATACACTCTGCCTCTAGGGGGAGTAGTGCCAGGGAGTACATCAATCACACAATTCCAAGGATGATGGGGTGGAAGTTCTGAGGCTTGAACTTTACTAAACACTGTAGACAAATCATGATATTCACTGGGCATTTGTAGTGGGAGGTCTGGCTTTGGGCTATTAATAGTAGTGGCTCTGTAGGGCAGTTTAAAATGCCTGCCCCTGCACTGTTTTCTCCATGAAATGAGTTCACCAGAACTCCATGAAAACAAAGGGTCAACAGACAAGAACCAAGGGAAATATAAAATAACAGGGTCTACTGATGACTTAATTACATAAAACTGGATGGTTTCTATGTGAACCAACCCTCCTTGAAGAGTAACAGGCACAGTTCACATATCAACCACTCCAGAACCAATTGGTACTCCATCAATGGAATTGAAATATAAGCGCTGATTACAGGGATTTATAGGAACGTTTCAGACTATAGCAGTAAAACTGTTAATAAAACATCCAGCAGGACCAGAATCCATGCAGCTTTTATCTCCTTACTAACCCCTGGCCACGATTACGTAATAGGGATAAGCATCTGAGAGGCATGGTTGATGATGCTACTCATCCCAAGAGGCAATGTGGTAAATCTGGAAGAGGGCTGAACAGGACAGTGACCCCAGACGTGTCTGTGCTGTCCTGTTGTTCACGAGGTGAAGTGTGTGTTTTAGAGTGACAGTGAGATGCTGGATTTCTGCAAGTTGTGATGTCAGATGCTCAACATACTCAGCTTGTTTTGCAGAGCCTTGAACTCCTCTGAGTTCAAATGAATGGTGCAACAAGAATGGTGAATAGTGTCATATTCACCTGGTGATTGTGACTGTGAGTACAAGTGTGGGAATTGTACATACAGTGAAGCAGTGTTTCAAGAAGCAAATAGTTGTGATGATGATTGGTGATCTGAATGCGAGGACAAATGGAACATAAGGATGAGTTGATTTGAGTGCAATGATGAACTTAAAGCTGATGACTGGCGATTCGGAAACATGGAATACAGGAAACTTGGAAACAAGGAGACTGGGGCAAATTAATACTGGAGCTGGGCAGACCAAACTTGAACATCATAGCACAGAGAGAAACCCGTTACACAAAAATAAAACAAAATATCATTCTAGTCTCTGTTTGTCAGGATGTCTTGCAGAAAAGACTTCATTTAGTCATTGCAACACTGTGACACAGTGGAATGATTTAAAGCCTTACACTGGATTAGGCACTAACTTTTACTGCAGTGCATGCAAAGGCGTGGTTCAAACAATCTGATATTTTTAATTTATGCTTTCTGTCACGCTAATGAATTGAGATGTATCAAGGAAAAACGGTTCAGAAATATAATAACTGTATATATCATCAACCCACAGCTACGTGGCTAAGCTATTGCAGGAATGAATTGCACGAATGAAATGGTTTCAAAGCACAACATATTTTCAGTCGTGCTGTTAAATTGAAGGTACCTGATTAATATCTCTGCTGGAACTAAAACCAGCATGCACAGTGCACCAGAAAAGCACGAGTACTATTACTAGTACCATTTAGAGCTTGCTCATCTTTTTCCACTGTCAAAAAATTTTCATTTGAACATAGATCATATGACTAATAATGATAAAGTAAACTTGTTAACTGAGATTACCTCAGATGTTTAAGAAACATTCCTTGAATATGCAGCAAATATCTATCTCAAACATTTTTTTAAAAATAACCTCATGATTTCTACTCTGTGTACACAGTACAGTGTAAATGTCTTTGGAATTATTATAGATAATTTGCATTTCCTAATGTTTCAAGTTTTACTAATTACTACCATGAAATTACACTGGTGAGTAGCTAGATAAAGATGAAGTATGCTCAAGAAGAATGTTACGCCCCCACTACTGACTCCTGTCTCGGCAGTGGAGCGGGAGCATAAACAAGCAGCCCACACAAAAATAGTGAAATAGGTGGTTTGTGTTTTGTTCAGTGTATGATACAAGACACAAGTGATACAATACACAAATATATACAAACACAGGTGCTAACCTGGAGAGAACTTGGATGGTGCCTAAGCAAAGAAAGAAACAAAACTTGCCACTAACCTGATCTGTATTTTCAGTGTCTTACCTATTCCTAACATAGTGAACAAAAATAAATATCTACCTAACTACGCTAGTCTAAACTAACACAGAAAATACAGGGGTTGGCACCCGCCCACTTACCTAATGTGTCTAAACAGTACGTACAACCCTACGTGAAGTACAATGTAGGTGAGCGCACATACTAGCCTGTTCTCAATCCAAGCCAACAACCCAGTGAACAACGTGACATCAAGTGCTTGACTATTTACACAGCTGACTAGACCAAAACCCACTATCCAAACCCAGAATCCGTAAGCCAAAACAAAGTCAAGCCAGAAGTCACACATAATAATATAAAAAAGCCAAATATGAGTAGCAAAAACAGCAAACAAACAAGTGAGCCAAATAGCTAGCTTCTGGAGTACCGCAGTGCTGCCTATCAAGTGGAAAACCCGCCCCCAGGTCGGCGGTTCAACACTCTCACGTCTGTATCAGAAGCTCTTTGTCTGTTTAGAAATGTATTACACTAATTTCTATGTCGCATTGGAGAAAAAAAAACATCTGCAAAGCTAATAAATGCAAATGTTTGTTTAACATATAATTATTTCAAGTTTAGCTTATTTATTTTTGCATAATACTCTTCCCAACATGTTGCCTCAAGGTACTCAACAAAGAAAATAGCAACAGAACAGCACAGTCATGCAACTATTAACAGCACAATAATAATTGAGGCACATACATTTTAAACAAATGTGGGAAGCATAAGCTGCAATGCAGTGAAAGAGAAGAAACACAAAGTCTAAGGCAGATGCAAGAGAAAATAACCTCTTGAGGTTTGAGGCCAACTGGCTGCCCACCCCTCCTAGGCATGCTGACAATATACAATTAGGACACGTTTTTATTAAAAGCTTTGTTAGACAGCCATGTTTATTCAGTGGATTTTTGTAGCACTTTTATTACAAAAAAGAATTTATTCATCTCATTCTAATCTCATCCTTTCTTTTCAGGCCTCATACTGATACTGAAAAATCTCTTCAAAACCTCAATGGTATTAATCTAAAGATAATTTTTCTTTAACCAGGGAACAGTACTAATAGAATATAACTACACTTGTTATTTGAGACTTCACATTCAGCACACTGAACTGCGAACTGGAATCATGACAAGGTTTTGAGGGAACTTAACTGAAAGCTTCCCAGTGGGCATTCCATGCCAACTCTGTGGAACATAGACCAGTTGCTGCCTAATAGGGGCCTCTGATATAAAGCAGCTGGTATGAAGCCCAAGAGCTGAAAGAGGGGTTAGGATTCAGACAAATGTCCTGTTAAAGTGTTTTGTTTGGATTTTTCACCATATTTTGTTTAAAGGGGTATGGTATGTGACCTGTTTTTAAAGACCCAAATCCTTCCTTTTTTTATGCCTATGTAGAAATGAGGGTATACAGTTACTTGAAAATCCTGGTATGCTGAACCTCCTGAGGCATACAATAATGCAGTTCCATAGAACAAAAGAGAGAGGGGGAGCAGTTCACAAGAGATGTGAAGTCAGCGAGAAACACTGCAAATTGCTAAACAGCACATTAGGAATTCTCCCGAGTGCTGACAGCTGTCTCTTAATCACTGTAGCATTTACTTCCTTAAAAGTTGCTGCATCTATAAATACATTGCCATACATAGCCAATTATATATATATATATCAAATTTTCTCTCACATAGCTGTACAAAAGTTGTAGGCACTTATGAAAAAGTGCTATAAGTGATGAGGCTTAAAAAATAAATAGTTTTTATTGATCAATAAACGTCCTAGAAAGTGCAGTAAACAATCAAAAAACCTAAATTAAATCAATTTATGGTCTGCTCTCCCCTCCACCTAATTCTTGAGTGCAGTTTTTTTAAGTACTTACCTGGGAGGTTGTTTCAAGCATCTTAGAGAACTTGCTATAGTTATTCTGTAGATTTTGGCTGTCTCACTTGCTTTTGCCTCTGTATGCATTTCCAGACCGGCTCCATGATGTTGAGATCAGGGCTCTGTGGGGAACCATACCATCTGTTGCAGGATTCCCTTTTCTTTTTGTAGAACTTATGTTGTTATAACTTTGGCTGTGTGTTTGGGGTCATTGTCATGCTCCAGAATGAATTTTTGGACCAAATAGATGCCTCCTTGATAAAATCTGCCTATACTTCTCAGCAGTGTTGGGGCCATTCATTTTGATCAAACCAACAACTCCATTTGCACAAATATAGCTTCAAACCTGCACTCCAGTTCTGTGCTTCAGTTTAGTCCCATTTTTCCTACAACTCATTCCTTGTGTTTTCATGTGTAGACAGTTCACTTGGCTTTGAAACTCTGAGCAATGCCGTTTTAGCCACAACTCTTCCATTAAGACCACTTCTGACAAGACGTTTCTGGACTGTAGATTGGTGTACCAGGATCCCAGTGGTTTCCAATAGCAGGGCTGGACATCTTCCAATTTTGAGTGGAAATAAGCTTTTTGTATCTCTGGTCTGTTACACTCAGTTTCCATGGTCAACCACTGTGCTTCTGGTCCTCAACTTCATCCACTTGTTTGTGCTTTTGCAGAAAATTTTGAACAGAACAAACAGAAAAACCCGTCTACATAATTTCTGCTTGGGAGAGACCTTGCTTCTTGTTGCTCTGCTCACTCTTATTATGGTGTAATATTTGAAGGAAAAAACTGCTTCACCTATGTAGTGTGGTTGTCCCTCGCCCAGTTTTATTCCCTTTACATGGTTGTTTCTGTTTCAATGAATCAGTTATGTTCAACCTGTACATTATGACATTGATCATTAGCATCGGTTTGTTATATTTGTTTAATCGTGCACTGGGCTGTATGCCTAAAAAGACCTCCAGTTTTTTGGAAAGTGCTCTATTACTATGTTACTTTATTTATCTCTAACAGAATAAATTTCAAAGTAAATTTTTTCTTTTTGTAAAAGATTTGAAAATCGAAAATAAGCTCTTTCCTATTGATATCCGGAAGACATAAAATAACCATCTAAGACATGTATTTGTCTGAAACTTTTGAATAGTGCTTTATGTATGTATGTAAGTGCTCTATTAATGTATGTATATGTAAAATACTGATTCCCTGAACATGACAATGAGTTCAGTGATCTTCAGTGGCGTCCCCAGTCACCAGGTCTGAAGCCAATGACAGATCTGCAGCAATTACATGATGCAATCATGTAAACATGGATCAGAATCTCTAAAGAATGTTTCCAGCACCTTGCTGAATCCATGCCACAAAGAATTTTTGCTGTTCTCAAAGCAAAAGGGGTTCCTACCTGGGATTAGAATGGTGTTCCAGTGGCTGGTGTTATATATATTCACACACACACACACACACACACACACACACACACACACACACACACACACACAATATAAAACACTGCCATTACACAGTAAGTGGGATCCAAAAAATTTTGTTTTTAGTCATGTAGCATTTGGGCTCACCTTATTCCAAGGCTTGTGGAAAAAAAAAAGTTTTCTTCCAGACACGTTATGAAAACAAAAAGCAAAAAATGTTTTCATTCATTTGTTTTCATTTATTAAGCATCTAGGAAATAGTCCAGTTATTACAAACAAAATGTGTATTTGACAAATTTGTGAGAAATAATACTGTAGCGACCTGCTTCGACCATGCTGTCGGCAGAGTTATGAAAGGAGTTTGGGGATGTTGGACTATAGGAGCCTAAGGTTTATTTCTCTTCAGCATGTCTACATATCATAGGGCAGAGCAACGTGCCCACCCCATATCTCCTGAAATCACTGAACACACAGAGGGTCAACAATCCATCTATAATGCCTCACAATAGTTGGACACAACTGTTTACAAACATGCAGCAGTAGTGTATTATTCAGATCCATTTCTGTCCCACCGCCTTCAACTAATAATACTAATACATGTACATTTGTCACTATCTGAAGATGATTGGAAAGGGTGCAGGAGAACAGGGGTCACTTACCAACTGTGTTTTGTCCAAATTCATCTGTTTGTAGATTTTTGCTATATGAAAACAGGTTATAGAAACATTATCCCATGATGACTAACCCCAGTCTTAGCCCTAAATGTTAACCTTTGAATTTCTTCAAATTTATTTTATGATTTTATGCAACAGGTAGGTCTACTAAGGACCAGGAGACCCCTCTCATCTGGCACCATAAACTTTTTATCAAACTCATTCTTACCATTCTAAAGAATGCTGCCCTAGAATAAAAAGACCACCAGGAAGAAAAAATTAGTAGCAAGGTCTTTTTGGTGCATCTTTCCGTTACATTTTTGGATTAGCCATAGTAGTATGATACATCTAAAGTTGTTGTTAAAGAAATACTGGTAATTATCTTTCTGCCACATACGGTATATCATTTGAAACTTTCTCATAGTACCTTATTTTGTTATTTTGTAAGCTCCTAGTTTGCATTACTATGGTTTCCCAACATCAGTGTTTTCAAACCAAGTTTTTAAAGTGTTATGAAGAACTGATAAAACCAGTTTATATATTATGCATGTAATCAGTTACCCTATGATAAACTCACTAACAGATCTTGTTGTTTACCTTCCCAATCTTTTATCTCAGCTGTCAGCACATGAAGGTGGGGAGGTACAGATTACTTGCTGGTCCCCGAAACAGACTGGAAGGTGACCCCATTTAGCTTATTTTGTGATGCACCACTTCCCTCTCTGACTTAATTTCACAGTGTTTTCCCAGCAGACCCTCCTTCTGCAGCTGTTCTGTCACTGTTTAAACAATCACAAGGGAGACTTCAAAATGACCCTCCAGCTGGCTGCTACCTCACAAAACCACTGGAAAAATGCTGCTGTTCTTGTCATGCATTTCCAAGTAAAAAGTGTGGCACACAGACAGTACTTGCATCTTCGTCCATAACTGTGCTAGAAAGAGGATTAAAAATTAAACTATCTGTTTCAAACAAACAAAAAGTCTCGATCAATCATTCAATCGGTTTATTTAAACTGACAGTGTCACTGCTACCCACAGTTTCAAAATCTGACAACCAAGGCATCATGAGTCTACAAGTCATGTTTGAAAGCGAATGAAAGACAGAGAATCCAAACACTTCAGCTGTAGTGTTTTAATTTAAATTGAATTTCCATAACATTTTTTATTTTAACTCAGTTCTGTATTTCTCCTTCTGCTGTATTTTTGGGTTTTCTAGTTGCCTTGACTTTAGATTATTTTGATTTGGTAAACCTTTCCCTGGGTATTACTTCAAATACCAGCCTCTTCTTATCATCAAAGTGCCTCCCCTTCCAGTTCCACATGACTTGAGTCCCTGAGTGCCTGGAGGTTCCCCCAAGCTAGATGAGGAACTTTTTAGTGGTTGCATCCTGGTTATACAATTATTCACCCAGAAACACAACATCTGGAATGACTGATGATCTAGCACCCATCTGGAAGGAAGACCTTAACCAATTAAGTACCATCAGTAGAATCAGAAGTACAGATATTTATACAAGGTTCAGGATGAGCTTTGTGTACAGTAGTAGTTCATTCGTGTTACAGGCACTTATTACATTAACACAAGCCATTCCTGGACAGTTCATGGGTCAGTTCAGCACAAAGTATGCCTGTTAGTCATAAGACTAACTGCGGTAGGATTAGGGATAGCGATATCTCATGAAACATTTATTAAAACTGATAAATCTCATTAGCCATATCAAAAGACATTAAGAAAAGTAGTCATGTTAAGTTAATAAATAGTCCAGTGGAGAGTCATAAATTAAAGATTTTTTTTACATATTTTTCATTTGTAAATCAACACCATATTTCAAAAAAACATGTTTAATATAATGGATGTTTACCTTTTCTCCATTGAGTTTACTGTTTTTTCCTATATTTTTTAATTAACCACACAACAAATAATACCTAAAGTATTAAACAATGTATTATACAGACATTGCTGAACAAATGTCATCACACAAGTTATGTGTAATAACATAAGTCCACAATATTTTTTTTTAACTTTTTTATTGTGCGACATCCCAGACAAAAATGTGAAATGTATTGCTAGGCATCCAAAAATGATCAAGTAGTAAGGGCAAATATAGACCACAACAGTACAATGATAAGTAAGTACAACTTAACAAAAAAATTATAATAACAGGTCCTTAAAAAACTTTACTACAATATGAAAGACAAACTATCCAGTTTCATTTTGGTTCAATATAATATTTAAACACAGTCCTCCTAACTGTAATTGTAACTGGCATCTAAAATGATAAATGAACTGGAAATTCTGTATACCCAACATATAAACAAGACCTTTAATAATGACCCCCCTCCCCTCCTCCCAAGATCTGGTCAGCCACTAACTATATTTATGAGATGACAGTTCCTAACAAACATCTCACTAGACACCCCTGTCTACATCTCAGCCCCAGGACACACCAAAGGTGAGACTATGTGAAAGATAGCAAAAAGACAGTAAGATCAGCAACAGAAATCACGGAGAGACAGTATAAAAGACTCTGAAACACATAACCAAAACATATAAAAACCTATTAAAAATAACTTTTGCACTTCCAGTACATGAATGGATGACTGAGTGAAAGTCCTTCAGATCAGCGGTGGCAGATGCTACACAGTCAAACACTTGAATCTTTCCTTCATGCAGACATCTCAGTCAGTCTGGAAAGGGACAACCCCATTAGTTTTTCCGCTATTTAAAAGCTCTCATGACCTCATCAAACTCACATCTCTTATGAATGATTTCAGCTGGCAGATCAGGGCACAGTCTCAGGCAGATGTCCATGAAGATGATGTCATGTTTCTTGCTGCTTTTTCTATGTTTTCTTTGTCAGATAGATTTAGAAATCATATACTTGGATGATCATTCGGATTTGTGGAGCAGGAATCTGTAAGCAAAGTCTCTATAGAAATAAAATCAGGCTATAATCTGACCTGGGGGTATAGTTTATTTTGCAGAAATTGTTTCAGAGAAACATTACCTTCAGCATTCTCAGGCCAACTCACAGTTTTAGGATTATTGTGGTGATTTTAAAATTTTAAAATTCTATTCCATCCAGTTTTGCTTGATGCAGCTATGCTTTCTGCTCCAAATTGTCTATTAAATTAGTTTTTGAATCCAGCAAGTCCCCCAGATCAGAGATCATTCCTTCTGCCTCATCACAACAAATCTCTGGTTTATCCACACAATCATTTAAAATTAAAGAATTTTCCTTCCGGAGCCATAACGAAGTAGGTAAGTCCCCCCAGTTTAACATCAGTGCTGAGCTGAAGACCCGTAGAGTCTATCTTGGCTTTCATATGGTTCATTTGATGTGATAAATTTCTCATGTAAGCTGACAAATCTACCAAGCCTATGCCTGAGGTTGAGTTGGTGCAGTGGATAATGGAACAGGCAGCCATAGTCCCAGTTTCTTTTTCCAGTGCGTCCATAATAAGCTTCTTTGGTTGTTTAGTTTCAATCATACCTTTTTCAGTGGATTCTACTTTCAATCTTTTCCCCATTTTAGAGCATATTGAGGTGAAAATCATATAATCCTTGTCATCCATAGAAGGAGACATTTCAAATGCTTTCAAGTGTAAGCAACCTAACCTCAAAAATAGAAAAGTAGTGAGTCTTTGAAGAGGAACTGCCTACAGTATGATATCAGCCCTTTGGGTAAGAAATCCTTAGCAGTAATGTCCATGGATCTATGACTAAACAGTTTTTGCTCTGGAACCATTGAAACCATTGTCTCTTTTGCAAAATACTGGAATTCCCCTTGAAAAGAAGAAAGGTTTTAAATATAACACACTATTTAATCTGGCAAGTAACAAAAGGAGAAAAGCCCCATTTGTCAATTCTGACTCACTCTTCATAAACTTAGAAAAAAAGCTCCAGCATGAGCCCTGTTAGAAACATCATAAAAAATGAATATTAGAAGTTCAGAGAAATACCAGGATTGGACAGAAGAATTGGAGAGAATGTGAAAGATGAAAACCAAGAAAGTCCCATTGGTGACAGGAGCACTTGGGGCCATGACCCAGAAGCTGAAAGAGTGATTCCATCAGAGCCCAGGTATGACAACATCAGTTCTCAGCCCAGAAAAGCGCAATCCTGGGAACAGCAAAAATACCGCTGCTGTACCCTCAAACTCCCAGGTACTCTATGGTAGGAGACCCAAGTCTGAGGAAAATTACTACCAGGGAATTTTACACTCACTGGTCACTTTATTAGGAACACCATTCGAATCCCAGGTACCACCCCTCTGTGCTCTCAGAACAGCCTGAAGTCTTTGACATGGATTGAACAAGATACTGGAAACATCCCTTAGAGAGTCTGGTCCATGTTGACATGACTGCATCAAGTAATTGCTACAGGTTTGTCAGCTGCAAAGTCATGCTGCCAGTCTGCTGTTCTGCCACATCCCTAAGGTGCTCTATTGGATTCAGATCTGGTGACAGGGAGGCCATTGAAGTTCACTGAACTTTTATTATGTTTATGAAACTAGTTTGAGATGACTTGTGTTTTGTGACAGTGCATTATCATACTGGAAATAGCATTAGAAAATGGGTAAATTGGCCAATTTGTCACTGTGCTATTCAAACAACGCTAGACTGGTATTAGGGGGTCCAGTGTACCAAGAAAACATTCCCCACACCATTAAACCACCACCATCAGCCTAAATTGTTGAAACAAGGCAGGTTGGGTTCATGACTTCATTCTGTTTATGCCAAACTTTGACCCTACCATTTACATGTTACAGCAGAAATCAAGATTCTTCAGACCAGATGTTTCTCCAGTCTTCATCTGTCCAGTTACAGTGAGCCAGTGCTCACTGTGTGTGTATGCGTGTGTGTGTGTGTGTATATATAGTCGCGCGTGTGTGTATGTATATGTATGCACAGGTATTGTCATCCCTCGATTTACATGCACTTTTAGCATTTTCATTAGAACGCAATTTGATTTTTAGTACCATTACTGAATTTACATGCTTATCTGCTCAGAATTAAATTTCCTAAAATATCAAAGCCAAAGTACTGCTAATGTAAACCATTAACCAAATACTCTCCACAGATATCAACATGTTCTACATGTTCTACTACAGACCCCACTTGCCTTTCAATTAGAAGTTTCAAAAGAAAGATGTTTCTCAGGAAACTACAAAGCCATTGGATATATCCTGAATGTGAAGGAGAGCAATAAAACACTTTGAATGTCAGTCAGGATGCATTTAGTCTGGATACAGATGAGAGATGATGTAAGCACATTTGTATTAGTCAGGCCTCTTCTTATAATGTCTTCAAAGAAGTTGGAAAAACTGAAAAATGGGTGAAGGACTTTTTTTGGTTCTGAGTTGTGTGCATGCCTTCCCTGTCTGGATCATTCTGTTCCTGAACTGATTCATTAGCAGGTGCTGAATTACTTGCCATTATGGACCCATTCTTGTAGAATACCCTACTACCCAAAACACCAGTCTCTTGTGCCAGCAAGAACAGATATGTAGTGTTCCCTGGCATTTTGTAAACTCTATACAATATTATGGAAATCAATCAAACTCTCTTTCCAATGTTTTATACTGCATTTTAACCATTTTAAAACGGTTTTAGTGTAGATTTGCAGGAACTATCTCAGTGCAGGTTAGACAGCAATCAAGCCACTGTTCTTTAAATGTCTTGAAATAAAACAAATAAGATATGACTCTGAAGAAGAATACACTGAGTTCCCAGTTTATTAAGCAAGTTCCCCACCTAAACAAAAATAGTACTTTCCAACAAATTGAACAAGTTTCAACATGTCATGTGACTGAGGTGTGTGGTAAAAATCAGGGACCCCAATATTTCTAGCATCAATTAGTGTTTGACTGAGCATCGGAATGGGGAAAATTAGTAACCTTAGTGACTTTGAACGTGAGATGATAGTCGATGCTAGGCATGCCGATTCTAGTGTCAGCCAAATAGCTGTTGTCCCGGGCTTTTCACACACAACCATTTACTGAGAATTGTGTGTGAAAAGCAAAAAAAGTTCCAATTGTTGGTGATTCTACGGATGAAAACAGTTTGTGGATTGGAGGGGTCAAAGGGAAATGGTGTGAATCATGTAAGGAAACAGGTGGGCCACATCTGAGCAAATCACATCCATATACAGCATTGGCGAGCAGAATTTAATCTCAAAATGCATCACTTTTTGCCAGTGGTGGCAGTGTAATAGTGTGGGGAACATTTTCTTGGCACACATAGGACCTCTAATATCCATTGAACAATGTCTGAATGGCATGGTATAATTGATTATTGTTGACCAAGTTCATCTCTTTCTGGCTACCTTTCCAGCATGCTAATGCTCCTTTCTAGAAAAGTTTAGCTTTGAAATGAATTTTTCATCATGCATGGATAAGCTGAAATCAATTTTTACATGCACAGCACTAAAGAGTCAGAGTTAAAATGTATCTGTTAAACATAGCTACAATAATACATAAATTGCCTTTAGAAGCACAAGTTGCTCTGAATAGTGTGATTCACCTGTGTATTTGGGGTAATTCTGACCTTATTTTTTTTCTCTGCTACTTGCTCATAATCATCTTTTTTTTGTCTAGTACGACTTTGACAGTTCAGAGCCTAACCAGGAAGCATTTGAAGATATGTTGCTTATGCTTATATCATAGAATTAGAGAATTCACAACGTAAAACAGTCGATAATATAATGGTGAAAAACAACTGAAAACAACAAAACTTTTTTTGGAATAATCTATGAAAAATATACAATTTTTCTTTAATTGTTAATTTTTATAAATGGCTATGGATGTTCCTCCATTCTTAGTCTCAAGCTATGTTTAAAAAATGATATTCGGTTTCAGACAATCCATATTTGTAAACCATACTGCCGAAACTAGATGTTTCATTTTATTAAGTCATTTTCACTCTGCAATTCACAAAAGACTAATGTGTGGCTGACTGGCAGAATTGAAAGATGACTGATTGCTTGTCTTTAGTCTTTCAATTTTTTATGTTTTTAACGTTGATGTATGAAATTAGCCATTTTAGTATGGAATAGCTGTAATTATACATTATGTAGTAATTTACATCTGTTGAGGTGTGTGTGCTACTGTCTGACCAAGGCTATGGTGAGTAACTGCGTCGGCCATACAATGTGCGTACAGTGCATCTGTTCATCTAAATCTGAAGCCATAACCTGCTAATATTTTATCACTGATAAATAATTAGTTTGCAAGCTGGATGACAATATCAGAAAAAAAACTTTACTTTCAATATTAGATCCCCCAGTGGGGATCCCCACAATTTGACAGCTTACAGTTTACAGAAGCACTGTCTTATTTTCTGTGCAAAAGTTACTGTTCAATGAGCAGATAATAAAACACTAAGTCGACTAAGATTGTTTTCTATTTAAAGACCTTTCCACACAGTAGACACATGATAAATTGTGGAACTCTGCTAACAACTACTATGCATATTTATTGAACTTGTTTATGCATTCAAAAGTATATTTACAAAAAGGGATCTTATGAGGTTAGGATCTTAATATAAACTTTTGTGAAAAGTCTTTTTTGAGAACCAGTGGCTGTATAAAGTTACAAGGGAAGTTAACGTTATTTTCAAATGTCAAAAAACCTTCAGAAATACGTTTTGAGAGACTTTGTAAAATAGCTTAAGCCTATGAAAATAATACATGGTAGTTGGGTAGGTAAAAGCACAAATTTTGCACGAATTAAAAATACAACAAAGTGAGAGACAAATTATATAAAATACTAATAAATTTCAAATCCAAAAACATTTATGAACACGCTACAAGAGATAAAGAAGCTTCTGCCCATCGTATATAGGTAAAATGAAGAAACAATACGTGTACAGTCTGTCAATATGATACAGTGTTTATGTTTTCATGTGGAATTTGGTTAAACTATAATTCACTGGAATTGGTAAGAATTGTTTGAACAAATAATACCTCTTCTTGGATCAGGAAACCATATCTGCACACCAAAGAACTATTTCTATGTAAATGTCACAGATACAGTTCTACAAATCTTTGCATTTTCTCCTCTAATGAAAACCATTCAATCATATGTTTTACCTGATATTAAATTTAGACTTTTGCTATTCAGAACTAATCCCTTACTTTACTATGTATTAAAGATATCCTTGAGAAATTAGTGATTTATAATTACAAACATGAAACAATATGTTTTCCTCTGACGGATAGCTCTTTGAAGCTCTGGGACAGATGTTGTCACTGGTGATTATTGAACTGACTTAACATAGAGACAATCCAGTTCAGGCCCACATAAGATTTGGACTGATGTCTGGATTTTCGAGCAAATCCAGTGACAATGTGATGATTTGATTTTGTGAAATGAGTGAAAGCTTGACATTCTGTACATTAGGAGTATTATGTCCTTCATTGGTTTGTCTTATGTCAGTTTCTCATGGAGGATCACTGCACAGAATGTACACTGAAGCTATTTTCAGATGACTCAGGGGACAGAGGCTGTAGAAGAAGCATTACTGTCAGTGTGAGTAAGGCATGAACTCAGTTGAACTTCTGAAACTAAATAAATCTTTGACTGAAAAAGAGCATCCCTTTCAACAGTAAAGGTTTGCTCTGCAACCTAAGTCAATACTGGCATTAAAACAGAAGTGATGTACATAGGAGTAATCTGGATTTTCTTCTAAAGCCAATTACATTTATGGTATAAACAATTAAAAGACTACTTACATCTATTTCAGTGCCTGAAACACATCTCATGAGCTGAAAAATGGATTCTTTCAGACCCATTAGACATTAGATGCACTTTAATTACCGAGATACATCGATTCTGCCTTGAAACGACAGCTAAGGGTGGCACCAGGGATCTGGTAAATTGATTCATCTCACAGTTGTTGTCCAGAGCACACATCACAATATTGAGTTTCAAGAACTAACATGCATCCTTCCTCAATCTGAGAAGGTGAATAAGGATTTCAAGAGCCTCTCACTGTGTGGTAAAGATGGCTGGGTAGGAAACAAGTCAATAAAGTCATGGGGAAAACAAACATGCTAAAAGCCAGTGTGATTTGACAGACACTCTTTAGAACTATAAACTGACAAACAGCCAGGAAATTAGCCAAGGGTTCCCTGTGTTGCAATCTGTCTTGTGTCCTGTCACAAAACCACCCGGCTCAAGAAATTAATCAGACTTGATTTATGATCACGTCTTCTGGAACTTTAGTTTTGGCAAAGTCTTATTAGCCCCAGGTTGTGTAATGTCATTTTTATGTCAGAATAAAATATGCTATGTTATCCCTGAATGTAACACCATAATTTTCTTAATGTTTTTTCCTCAGTGCATAAATGGTAAGCATTACTCTATTGCTGCACATATAAGTATACACTTAAATTGTGTTTATATGCACAATATATGCGGCAAGCTTGTAGTTTGTAGCTTTGTAGCTTTTCACTCATTAAACGTATATTACCACGGTAGTGGTGTGTTTTACAATATGACGAATATATTGTGTTAATATTACAAATCTGCAAGAAAAATGCTGTGCTTTTGAAGTATAATGTCATACATTTACATTCGCCTGAAAATCATAACATTATCTGTACTATTGCTATACTTTAAGGAAACATTTCACGGTAGTTCAAACTATGTTTGTAAGCAGCAGTCGTAATGAATTGTTTCTTTTCATCTGCATCACTTGCAGTCTTTTCCTCAGTTCATAACTGATCGCAAGGCACATGATTTCACACCAAAAAAAGATTATTATTTTCAAGCCCGGAGAAGAAAAGAAATTATAAAGGAAGCTTACACAAGTATGTACAAAAGGACTATGTTTATTCAAAGTGCTTTTTCTGCTGTGTAGAAAAATATGATCGATTTAAGTCAACAATAATAAATAGAGAGCCTGACATTTACCCAAACTCCAGAGGTACGCAAGGTAACACAGTCAATACCCAGTTTTACAATACAGCAAAGGCACTGTCAATTGACACACTCAGCACAAGTAGGGTTGGAGGAATGGGCTATTTGTTATTACACTGCAGACACCATTAAAGAACAGCAGTGTTTGCAATTCCACAATTTCACAGTTCCTCACTGTCCTATGCCAGTGACCATGGACTGTCCCCATAAAAGCTTTACGTACATGAATCCTGCTTATGACTCACTTTTTTCACTTAAAAGGCCAATTTGGAACAGCATCATCAACCCCAGTCATCCTGTAATAGGCAGTAAGTAAGCAACAGACCTACTGATAACAGTTTATGTAGGCAGAAGGAAGTTAACATGATTAATGTTCAAGGATGCAAAATATCGATATCTTTTATTTAACATAGAATGATGTTTAAAAGCCGTATAGATTTTGAAACCATTTCAAGTTCATTGCTTTGGTTTCTTTGCAATCTTTCGGCTCACTTAGCTCAGGACTTCAGCAGTTGAGAATAAATAAAGTGATAATATGTTTTTTTTTTTTTTTTAAGAGGGGTGATGTCCACATGTGTTCTGTATTTACTGACTGAATTTCTTGAATTGTAAAAAGCACAGTTTTACTTAAAGTTTTAAAGTTCTTCATTTCAAGTAAAATATTGCACCAAGCTAATTCAAATTAAATCAAATATCTTTCAGTTATATAATGACGCTGTTTTAGCGGGATGAATACAAAAATGAATGAAATTGTTCTGCAGACTTTTCGGAAAACTATGAACTGACTGGCAAGCAAAACTTATTCGTGAAATATCAGAAATTCAGTACTTCAATTACTTCCATAGTATAACTTATGCTTATTTCTAAGTAGTTAAATGGCAATGGCAAGGTATCACTCAGAGACAGCAGAGGCAGAACATTAGGTCCAAGCTATCTACAATCCTCACATATACTGCCTAAAAGACAGTATGTCTTTCATAAAACAATAAATAAAATAAATATTTCTCACAAACGCTCACTTTTCAAATGTGGACTGCAAAATTTATTTCCTCTGAGGGGCAAAACATAGAAAAGTAATTTATTCTTCAGTGATAGCATAATCAAAACATATACATAATTAATCTTTCTTTATAATCACTTAGTATGTAGAAAATGCACATTTCAATATTAAGAAAAAAACAATAAGGCTAAATATTTCTCCAATTTCACTGGCCATTTCTCTCTGACTTCTCTCTGTAACAGTCTATGGTTGACATTTATCTTTCTCTTGTGTCCTCAAGAATATGCCCAGACTGGGGTACAGAACTGTTTTCTGTGATGCACAACAATTAGTTCATGATCCATTTGTGACACATTCTCCATTTTAGATTTAGTTTGACAAAGAATACTTTTGAATCTCTTCACAGCAGCTGGGAGGCCAGGTATAACATTTGGTATGATTGTCAAAAATGTCTTAAACTTAACTGTTTTCAAGCTTTAAAGTAAAGGTACTTCAGAAGTCAAACATTCTATTCACAGAAGTCCAGTTTCCAACTGGCATAATTTACTGTATTTGGTACTTTTTCCATTAAACAATATGCACTTCCTAAACAAATAGGAGATAATGGAGCAGCCCTTGTTTGATCATCCTCAGGTATGGGGGAAAATTCCTTCTTGCTGTTCCAGGTGTAAATCAGTCAGATTACTTTGAAACCAATAGGTATCTTTACCTTCATATTTTTCATTAAAAGTGCCTTTAGCTGGAAGTAACCCTACATATCTTATGCCAGGTCCAAGTGTCCACACTTAGATGTTTCTCTCAGCAGTGAGGTACTTAAGGGCAGCAGCACCATACTTTCTGGATAGGTCTTGGTGGAACTCCTCTTTGAGTGTTGTCAAGCAGTACCTGTAGCTCGAACTGGAGCGGAATTTGGAGATGTCAAAGCTGGGAGCATGAGGCATGTGGATCATGAAAGCATTGGGCAGGACCACAAAGTCATACTCCTGAGAGGGAAGGAAGAAAGTTTCAAAAACAACTCACTGAAGCAGTTAGTAAACTGAAAGAGCCTCAATACATTTAATGCTTTGTAAATCCATGCTGTTATTCTGAGAACAACATGTTTTAAAGCTCTGACAGCTGAATCTGAGCTCTGTCATCTGGACGTTGTCACATTTTTACATGGAACATTAGTGGCATCATTCCAGTTTCAGATTGCAAACCAATCAGTCTTTACAGGACAAAAAACATGAAGAAGATTCTCCAGCGTCGTTTACCTGTGCATCCAGTTCCATGATATGAGAGACTTTGTTCCAGCCAAACCCTACAAACCTCTGGTCATACTCGGGACAGTCTCTTCTCACCACAACATAGGGCTCAAAGTCAGACTCCCACTCCACTTTGTAGGCTGTGGTAGCTGTTCTCCATTTAGCGTAGTTGGTGGGAGCGTGGCCCTTGGTCCACACATGGTACCTTTGCATAAGTAAATGCATCATGAAAGACAGTCAAAGTAAGTAATCCTTTCGTATGTATGAAAAATCCAATTTATTTTTACAGTGTCCTTAAAACCACACCTACAGTTTTCATGATCACTGAAGATGATATATAAAAAAAGCATTTCACACAGCAGCATAAAAACACACACACACACATTCACTAACATACATATAAAAAAATGTCCCATACTACAATCCTGAAGAAACAGAAACACACTGAAAGTTCCTACCTGAAGGTATAAAGGGTCCCCATGTCCAGCATGGAGAGCAGCTCAGCTTTAGATTTAGGGAAGGAGAGGCGGTAGCGCAATGTCTCAAAAGCAGGCACCACTAGAGCCTTCTTGGTGTGTGCCAGGTCCAGCTGAACAATGGATTTTCTATGGAAACAGGGATCAGATTCTGTCAGTGAAGACGTAGATTCATATTCAGAGGTAAAGATGTTTTTCTGCAAAAAATGTTCTTTCTTTCCCACTTTGCTTAAAAATAATAATAGATTCATTTGGAAACAAGTATAAATTGTATAATATCATTCTCATTTCTAGGATTCAGGGTACAAGATATGAACCTATCTTATGGTTAGTGATGTGTGTGTGTGTGTGTGTGTGTGTGTGTGTGTGTGTGTGTGTGTGTGTGTATAATACATACATACATACATATATATACACACACACACACACACACACACACACACATATATATATATATAGTGGTGACAGTTGCCATTTTGATGCAAAGGCAAGGAACACCCACACCCATTCCCCAAGGTCCAAGAAAGCAAACTCAGCAGGAGCTCTTCTTTAACACCAGAAGCCCAGCCTGAAAGAAGCCTGGGGAAGTTTCTGCAAGGCATTGCATTGTTACTGCGTTGGGAAGTGGTCACACTGCAAGATTACAGGAACCGTAAGAGGAGAGCAAGGCACCAAGGAAGCCTGGCTCCCCGGCCAATCCCACAGCTTCAGTACAGGCCCAAGCAACCCAGAGAGCTCAGTGTGCATACAATATTTTGTTATTATGAGTGAAATATAAAACTGATCTGTGCACCAGATGCATATTAATTACATGTATAGTACAGCAATCCTCAGTATCCAAAATCTCTAATCTCTAAAGTTTTGCGAATTTTTATCCTAAGCTCATCCATTATAAAAAAATGAAATAAATAAAAATCAAAATTAAAAAAAATCTACAAATTAATACTGTACAGTGTACAATAATAAAAATAATACTGTATATATAGCAATAAACAGTGTATTGAATACTGTTACAAATTTATCCCATTTGAAACATGTGCCACCGCCTGGTGTCCTATGAGCTGTTTCCACGCTTCCTTGGAAGTCACATGTTCACTTTGTCTGAATGTGTTTGTGAAGTGTCACAGTATTTATTGCGATTTAAGCTGGACAATTCAGCTGGATGCCTGTCTGTTGGACTGGGAGCACATTATTTTTCCCATTTAAAATATATAAATGTAAACAGGCACTCAGTATCTGAAAAATTTGGCATTTAACGTTTTCAGGGATAAATTACATTCGGATACTAAAGGATTAATATGTGTGGATGGGCACCTGCACTGCTTGTGCAAATAATGCAGTGAATTATATTGCATAAATTCAAAAAGATATTTTTGCTGTCAGTTTGTGATTTTAAATTATATTACACTGAATGTTTAAAATAAACTTTTGTGAAAGAAGTACATTCTAACTGACAGTCCAAAAATTAATTTAATCAATTAACTGAAAACTTTAAATCTTCTTCTGCTTGGCAGCTGTAACATTAGCAAGTTTAGTAAATATTTCTTTATATCAATATATCATAAATATATGCACAGAAGAATTCATCAGATATAAGGTTAACAATTACAGTACAGTTGGATGACATTAGTTACAAACTGTGTCCATTTGTAACACATAAAATATTTTCTTCTGATGCAGAAGAGATGCATGGCATGGGAGGTGGAGCATTGCTATAAACAATAACAAAACTTTAGAGGCAGTATATGACCAGTATGTGAGCAAAGAGGCCATACAATCTGAATGAAGCCTACGATACTTTGACAGGAAACATGGGCCCCGTAGTGTGGCTCACCTGAGGTAATCATAGAGGTCATACATGGGGAGGAAGTCTACATCTGCCAGAAAGACATATGGTGTGTTTGCCTGCCGTAGAGCAATGTTCCGCAGCAGGTTTATAGGGTAGAACTGGCCCTCCTTGTAGACAATGTGGTAGCCAATATTCTTGCGGTTTTTCAGCACATCGGAAGCCTGGGCATAACGCAGGAACTGCTGGGCCTCAGCATCTGACATGTAGAGGGCCAGGCTGATGGGACCCTCCCAGTGGTTACAGATGGCCTCCAGCATCTGAAGCCTAGAAACAGAGGAGATTTCTGTTTTTTTTATGTTTCATATCTTTCAATAATGTTTTATTTTCTGTCCATCTCTCTTCTGTCCATTTTATGTAATAAAAAAAAATCACTGTTTGTAAGTGTAGTTCATGACTGTCACACAAGTGCAAGGAGTATGTTCAAGATAACTATGGATACTGTTAACAAGCTCAAACCTGTCCATTGAAAGCTGAGCAACCAATGTGATGTCCATACTGTCATCTGTCGGAACATAGTCATACTGCAGGAAGTACAGGTGCAGGCGATGTACTGTGATCCGCTCTCGGCGGAAATCGTAGCACTGGTCGTCCTCATCTAGCTCTTCTAGTGCACTCTGCACCTGTAACAGGAGAGAGAACTGCATCCATTAAAAATACCACTGCTGACAATAACTGCTTGTTTACAGTTTTTTTTTTAATTTGCTGTCATCTGTTTAATAACATTTTCCTGGTTATGTGTTTGTCAAAGCATAGCTAGTTTGTTTCATACCACCACCTTTGCCAGTGCACTTTCCAAAAGTAGTTTCCTATAGAATTGAGTCTAATTGGAAGTACCAAAGTGATTGCAATGGATGGTGCAATGCAAATTTTTGGAGCTGCAAGGAAATCACTAGAGAAGTAGGTTGCAAATGACAGGTATTTTGAGACCTTTCTTCTCAGTTCTCAGTTGACTTAATTCCACCACATCAGAGCCAAAAACCAAGAATCTGATTTGTGAGTGGGACCAACAACTGCCAGGAAGTGATGGAGAATTGTATTCTTGCTGGAGAATAGAAAGTAACAGGGTCTGCCAGGTATCAGGGTGTAGATTTGTTTCTCATGTTGTACGCTGTAACTAGGGTCTTGAATTTTATATGAGCTGCTTTAGGAAGTCAATATAATAAAAATAAGAGGAATGATACATGAGAACATTTTGACAAGTTGAACACAACTCAAGCCCTAGCATTCTGTATCAGCTAGAGAGGTTTGCTGGCATACACTGGAAGGCCACAATGAGTGAGAGTGTTGCAGTAGTCCAGGTGCAATACCTTCATAGCCTGGAAAACAGCTGAGTATTGTATGTTGTGAGAAAGGGATGATCCTATAAATGTTCTACATCAGGTATTTATATGCTTCGGTGGCTTTGGTGTTCTGGGAGAAGGAGAAGCTTAACTTGATTGTTATTCCCAGTCTCTTGACTGATGAATGGGAAGAAATTAGCAAATTGTGCAGTTTGACAGAGAATTCCCAACAGGTAGATGGATTTGTTTTGAAATGGAGGGTTTAAGTCTTGGAAAGTCTGAGTTGTAGAAATGGTCAGTTATTAAAGTAGATATGATAGAGGCAAACTGCAACTGGCAGAAAGTAAAAAGAGCTTGTCAGCATCACTCTGAAAGATGAATCTATAAGAGTCTATGACTGAAACTGCCTTAAAGGATAAAGGAGGATCTCATGGTTTACAGTGTTAAAGCGTTAAAGAGAGGTCTAAGGACCATGAAAAAGAAGTTAGCGTTAGATGACCGGAGAGCTACTAAGGCTGTAAGGAAGACAGTCTTAATAAAATGGTTGACCTTGAATCTAAACTCATATTCTTCATGTAAGTTATACAAATAAATAGATGTAAACTGAATGTTCAAAAGTTTTGGAAACAAAAATAAGAAGAGAGATTAGCCTATAATTCTAGACTGAGTTTGGCTTGAGAAAAGGTTTCTTTGACAATGGTGAAATGTCAGTAGATTTAAAGACAGAGCGGAAGAAACCATAGGAGAGAGAAGATAGTAGAAATAAATGGAATAGGTTGTTAGAAAATGCCCTGTAAGAGATTCAAAAGGATGTGATCAAAGGGAACAAGTGCTTGCTCAGTGAGAGAACCAGAGACTTCACTTTCCCAGTGGAGTTAAAATGCAGGAAATTAGGCTTTGCTGGGAGTCATAGCATAAATGGGTAGATGGTAGAGAACACATAGACGGTGTAGTACATGACGACGTGTGGACTCAAATGTGGACAGACAACGATAATGGTCAGGGAGAACTGAACCCTACCACTAGGGAGAAATAAAAAAAGTCTGTGCTTACTTTCCTGCAAGAGGGCCAAGGGTTACTGGAGAAGAGATAATTAGTGGAACCATGGTTTTTAGTTAGCGTGACTGTATTTTAAAGGGTTATCCATGTTTCAGTAAGGCTTGAGAGGGCAAAGAAAAGATAAATCTTCTTAACAGCAGACTGACAGTTGTAGAGACCCTTGGAGAAATTAAACCAAGGTATAGGAAATGAAAGAAAAATAATATAGCTGGTTATTGTTGCAGCAGTAGCTTTCAAGTCTGATTGTAGTGATGATACATCATTGTCAAACATCAAACATTTTTGAATGATGTAACCATATAAAAATAATACAAATAAAACTCGTGTTGCAGTAGTGCCTCCTTTGGTGGACTCCTGCAGGTAGACTCCATTATCGCTGCACCTCAAGACTTCTCACCACAATGCTGTTGTCACTACCACAGTAAGAAACTGACTAATTTATGTCATCCGAAAACTGAAACTATGCTTGTGCTAAAATCCAGTCCAAAAACTCGTCTACATACTGGAACATTACCACATTTCCAAATAAAAGAACAAAACTGTAGAAAGTTAGTACTGTACATTGTGAACAATAATCAATGATTTATACACAGTTTACATGGAAGTAACATATGAGATTATAGAAGTAGTAAAATACAAAGTAAACTGTCACTTACCCATTTGAAGGGTAACTACAACAATGACACTCCAAACAAATAAATATACAACAATTATATTAATAATGAGGTACTAACACTCCTAGGTACAAAGAGCCAGGACATAAAAATCCTTCTTAGGATATCTCAGACACCTCTAGAATGTGAAAGAATTGAAGAACTTCTTTGATGTTTACAACAGGATTGTGCTGGGCTGTAGTGGAGTGGAACTCACCTGGAGGCTGTTGATACTGGGCTGGCTGGGGCAGCCAAAAAGCTCCCTGCGCAGAAGGTTGCCGTCATACTCCAAGAAGGTCAGATAGAGGTTGCGGAAGAACTCCACATGTTTGTTTTTCACTCGCAGTTTCTTGGGGGAGTTCCAATGGATGACCTGTCAATATATGTCACATAACAGTCACTCAGAAGTTATGTAAATTACCTCACTAGTCAAAAAATCATTTAAGGAAAAGGTGATAAATACAATTAAATGTGTTCTCTTTCTGGAGTTTGTTAAACTGAGCTGCTTAACATTAAAGCTGTTTTTCACTGCCTACAGACTTTGGTTCTTTGGTGTTTCTTTGCACTCAGCTATGAACAGCTGACCACTGATTCTGGTTCATTATAGTCAGTCCTCTGTGGTGACGTTTACTGGTGGTGAAACGATTCTTCAAGCACACCAGAAAATCCTTAACACTGAGAATTTTAAATAAATGTATTGGCTTTATTTCAATAACAGTGACAAAGGAAGCAGAGCAGTTCATTTTTATGGCTGGTGAATAGCTTTAGTCAAATTCTGTTCAAAAATTACAGTGCACTTCTACATGATTAAATTCTATTTGTTTAAAATGTATAGATGCGAACTCCATGCAGGTAGCAATTTAGAATTGTTACAATTAGCAGCCTATAATTAATGTAGTATCAAAAACAATGTGTCATTGGTATTTTTCACCAACAGATGTATATCGAACTTTTGTAAAAGAAATGAGGTGGCTTGTCCAAAGGTAGTCATTACTGTCAAATACGTGATCTCTTTATTAGACTGTACCTTGAGGTCAGACACCTCGGTGTAGCACTGCTCTGAACGTGTGTGGTCAGACAGCTGAACATTCCAGAAGCAGGGCAGCTGGTGCACCAGCACAGGGTTGTGTTTTATGAAGGCATTGAAAATGTCCTGGGGATGAGCACACAGTATTACTGATTCTTGAGACCTTTAAAAGAATGTATGTTTAATCTTTAAAAAACACAGACCATTTTCAAATTTTAAGTCTATTAAAGACCATGTTGTTTTGAACTGAGGTGTGACCCTGTAGGATGCAAAGACAAATGTGCTGCACAACCACTTTCATCCTTTCATTACAAATCAGTAGCTTTATAACGGCTGTATAATGTCTTTTCATAATGAAGTTTCATTAAAATAATTTGTAACACAATAATAATTAAAATGAATAATAAATGTTGAAATCTAAGAAATTCATGCACTAAATGTTGTCTCCCCTGTTTATCACAGTTTTTTTTTTCTTTGCCTCATGTTTCAGCTTAATCCATGTAATGCTGGAAGATGACAGATGAAAAGATGGCCAGTTGTTGTAGGGAGCTCCCCTAGGCAACTCACCTGGTCAGCGAGGGAGGTGGACAGCATGCTCATTAGCTCCCTCTCTGCAGTCAACCTCCACATCTGCTCCCAGCCAATCCTTCGTAGCTGTTCCAGTAGGAGGAGGATGACACCTATGACCGGAAAGAGGACAGCAGGAAATCATCAAACAGAATGTACCCAAACTCTACCACAGATCACTATCGGCAGCAACATCAATAACAATGAGTCTTTCCCCTGCTGCTTCTGCAACTGTTCCACAAATTATACAAAACAGAGCACAGTATATTAAAAAAAGCATTCCAATGGATCCCAGACTCCACCTGTGTTGAATCCACGTCCCAGGGCTGGCCAAGGTTTGTGATTCTTCCACAAGTTCCCAAGATACCAATCACTCTGGTTCTCCACCAACCCAATTACTTGCTTGTCTGATAAAGTGAAAAAGTGGACTTTGGTCTTGCAACATTAATGGCAAAACAAATGATGAATTGCACAGAAATATGAAAATCCTTCCCACCTGTAAATTTTCTGAAAATGGCCCAAAGCTCAGCAATGTCAGTGGCAAATGTTATGTCCGTGTCCAGAACAATCACTTTGGTGAGGTCAGAAGGAAGGGCTTTGGTCAGGGTGAGCTTCATCAGACCATATATCCCTGAGTAATGCTTGTTAGGGATCCAAGCTACCTCTGACTATAAGCAGAAGAAAGTGAGCATAGGATCAACTTTACTGTGAAGTTCAGGAACCACTGCCACTTTTAAATAATCATTCTGCTTTAGTTAGCATTAATATTGATGAGTCAAAAAGTTAAGAGGAAAGCACTATTAGTTCTGGGCCATCTGCATTGTTAACCTATACTGTAAGCTACATTGGAACTTAGAAAGAACTTCTTATTACCTTCAGCTCCTCTGCGTCATAGAAGCTGACCTGCACGGAGGGCACCATCCACGACTGGAACAGGGACCTGAGGATCTGGTGGGCCACGGCATCTGTAATGAAGTGGAAGTGCAGAGGGTTTCTCCTAGGAGACACATGGGGGCACAAAGTGTTAATGGATGGCCTCGGTACAGTGGGTCCACATCAGTTTACTGAGCCTCATGCAGAGCATCACCCTCTCTCACCTGTGGAAAAGGATGGACTTGACCAGAGTCACCACATCTCGGCTGGCATTGTGACCAGCACATACACACGCCACATGGATGAGCTATAAAGAAAAACGAAGGCAGCAATACATCAAACTCAAGTCTATTATGAAAAATAATAATCTTTTTTTTCTGGCAATTAACAGCTGCAACAGAAAACTCTTTGACAAAGTGGCTATAAAGTTTTTTCCATATCATACCTCACACTTCTCCACCATGGGCCGCCTGTCACATGTGGTGTGGTTGCCCTTTTGAGTACTCCTATCCTCAGCTGTGTTCTCTCCATCCTCAGGACCTATGTCAGCCGATGCCACCCACTGCACGTTCCCGTAGCTCCCATCCTGCCCTTGCACAGCTGATGCCTGTGACTGGCCAAGCTGCAGACGCAGCTGCTTGTTCTCCTCCTCCACCTCTCGCAACCGAGACTCCAGCACTTCCCGCTCCAGGTATTGTGGCTCAGACAGGTCTAAGGGGCAGGGGTAGATCAGCAAGGACCGCCCATCTGTACATGGAAAACATAGCCTTACTTTGGCTTAACCGTGCAGTGTTGACTATCGCTTTCATCTGCTCAGCATGAGAAGCTGCTGCCTTAGTCATTCAGTATCAAGAGCTTTTTGTAAACCTCATGGGATAGATCCAGAGCCCTTTCCAGCTTTCTCTGAGGACTACATAAAAGGCCTGGGCTGGAAGCCGTATTTACTAGAGAAGCATCTGCTAGTACACAAATCTGCAGAAAATATATCCACAAAGAAAATGTGATGTGAATGAGATTAAGGCACTAACATAGTCAAATCCTTAACACGGCATTAGCTAGATTGTGAAGAGGAGTTCACCTCAATTTATAATGCATCTCACTATGGCTTAAAATAATTTGCTGACAATTTATTGTGTGATGGAAATAAATATCATTTTTTAAAAAATCTATAAACCTATATTGCGCTTTATGCCTCTTTAGGAGATGAACATGCTCATGCATTCATTCCTTTTTTCAATATGATTAACAACCAGTCTAGTGCAGGGACACAGTGAAGCAGAGAATATTCCAGAAGTGTAGGGCTTGAGGCAAGGCACACCCAGGGAGGCCCTCTAGACTATCATATACAAATGACACATAAACACATTAAAAGCAATTTAGATTCATGTTTGAATGAAACAGGTGCATTTGAAATGTGGAGGAAACCAGAGCATCTGGAAGAATTCCATGAACACACTCATATTTGAACCCACCTCCAAACCAAGAGTGGTGAAACACCTGTGTTATATAAGCTGTGTCACCATGCTTTGTGAATCAAATACCTGAATGAGTGAGCAATTGTGTCCTAGAAGGAAAACTAGTTACATCAGCCAAAATCATCAGTCATCAACGGAGCCTGCTTACACCTTATCCAACAAACATTACTTTGCATTGTTAATATATATTGTTTACAATGTGAAGGCCACATTATGAGGTCCAGCATAAGGGTAACTGACAAGTCAAAGAGAAATTCCATATGAGCTTGTGCCTGGTTGTGTTTGGCTCCATGGTGCCTGCCAACAGCAGACAGTGTAATGGCTTAGCATTCTCTTTGAAAATTACATTGGAATCAGTAAAATCCAGTGTGGCAAACCCAACAAATTACCCTCTTCTCTTAGGCTCTGATGAGACCTCTTTATGAAGTAGTGCTGGGAGAACTGCATTAAAGAAACCATTCCAGGCATTAATTTTTCATTAGCTTCTGAAGAGGGCCTCTGGGAGACTCAAGAGAGGTATGTGTGCACTAAGCTCTGTGTGTGTGTGTGTGTGTGTGTGTGTGTTTGTTTGTGCGTGCATGTGTGCATGCGTGTGTGTGCATTGATGTCTGTAGAGCCAATGTAAAGCCTACTCTGTAACAAAAAGTAAACTTTGAGTTATAGTTTGGAGCTCAACTAGGCAGTTCTTCTTGGCTAATGGAAGCCATCTGTGAAAAATACTGATTGGTAGAGCGATTTGATCAAAGATGGTTCTGCTGAAGCCTGGCCTTGTTGCTCTCCATCCACACATACTGCAGAGATAAATGATTTTGTCAGCTCTACATTCTATCTGTCGCATTTTCCTTTCATACACATTGCATTCCCTTGTATTACAGCTTAATGAGCAATGTTCATTCTGAATCTGCTGTTGTTTATATCAGGCAGATACCACAGCTTCTCCTATGGCTGAGATAGATGAATGGAAATCATTTCAAATAAGAAGCAGTTCTTCAACTCAGTGTGCAAATAATGTGTCGGCTTATAATGTTAAATTACTGGCTAAAAAGAAGACAAAAAACAATATTTTATTCGAGAGGATGTTTGTTTATTGTGATCTCAGTTTAGTGCCTCACTGCATACATTTATATTAATGATCAATAGATTGAATGACTTCAAAAGTGTCCTCATTTTTTCAGTGCCTAAAGTCTGCGTTAAAGGTAGCTCACCCAACAGATTTATTTGAATACGCTTTTGTCTGAAGTCACTATGTGTGTCAATTTAAAGCTTGACTAACCATCTGAAAAAGAGAGAAATATGCACTGATCTAGAAGAGGGCAGTTTCAAACAGCAATAAACCATCTATGCATTTTTCATCAACAAAAGTAAGTTGGTTGGCAAATTATTTCTAAGTGACAACTGAATTTTCAGGTGTCACTTATGATGGGCAGGGTGGTCTGTATCTTAATCCTCACCTGTACCTGTGAGCTTTGTTGTAATAATCAAAAGGACAAGATCAGAGGTACAAAAAGCCAATACTGGCTTTTTAGGAGTGAATATGGGCTACCTGTGTGATTAAGTGGAGTTTGTAAATTTCTATGCTTTGGAGTATCATGACTTTATCTTGGCTATCATTTCTTCACACACCAAACTCTACACTCTAACCCTGTTTTTATGGACCCCAATTTTATGGACTTTGGATTTTATGGACAATGACAAAAATGTTCCACCCATCCATCCTTCCATCCATTATGGGCAACTGCTTTACCCTGGTCTGGTCACAAAAATACAAAAATCATAAATATTCAAAAAGGTCTATTTTCAAGCACAGTAAAAAGGAAAATATAAATACACCTATATTCCAGTGTATGAGCTCCCAGTTTTCGAATTCTTGATAGAACGAGTTGTGTGTATATTAATACCCGCATCAGTATCTGAAATTCCAGAACAATGAACGCCATCCAAGTGTAGGCAAAGCACATCTGGAAAAAGTTTTAAATTTGGGCTTAAGATGCTAAGTGGCAGCACAGCTCCCAGCATCTGCCTTTTCTGTGTTTGCCTCGTGTTGCTCTTGTTAAAACTCAATTTGCACTTCCGTGATTTTGTTTCATTTTGTTCAGTCCTTAAGGACCCCAGTAACAGGTGAATACAGTAACCGCTCAGGTAAATTTAGCAGGTAAATTTTATTGATACTCAACCTCATTAACTTTTCTGCAATTAGGTAATTCTTTTTTAAAGGTCTTTATCATGCTGAAATAGTTATTTTAGAATTTGGGGAACATTTTAGAAATGAACAATTATGGAACAAATCATAATTTTCTTCAGAAAAAATAATGAAAATACCTTCCCAGTATTTGAGTTTGCAGTATTTGAGCAATTTCTAGGAACAAATTACATTCAGATACTGTGGTATAAGTCTATTTTATACATTTTAAAGTTTTTGCAAGAAAATGCTTAATTAATGCATAAAATATTGAACAGCTCAAAGCACTGCCTAGTCCTCTTGTAGCAGTGTTCTGATTGAGCCACAATAGCAAGACTGTTTTATTCACTGCTTTTTATGTATTATTCACTGTACTGTATGTATACGTAAATGCATACACTGTACAGGTAAACTGAAAAATACATATTCACAAGTATATGCATATTTCAATTTATTAGACACGTTACATGTTCGTTGTACATTATATTAGGTTGCAAATCTGTTACTGTAGTATATAGTGCAGTACTACGTGACACTATAGTAAATAATTACAAAATTGGGCTTAAATTAACAATTTAAATTTTCTAGACTGTTGCCACTTTTTTGCCACCATATGTGTGTGTGATATAATTTCTTAATAATTTTTACTTTGTACAGACACTACAAATTGTTATTTTTATTTGTGCATGTTACAGCTACTGGTCCTTGCTGCTTGGCATGATCTCTGAAGCACACCCTCTTGACCGCTTCCTGTCCCAAATCTAGCGCACCCCCTCCCCCCCTCCCTGTCACCAGTTCTGCTCTGTACTACAAGTATTCAATGGTGCTCATTTTGAGTGACTCCCATTGTGACCCTCAGCTAAGCTGCTGGATATTCAAACATGCCCTGTGAATTGTGTAAATGCGATAAAACTGTACTGCGGAATAGCAAGGCAAATGTAGTTTGCATCTAATAAATTAAGAGGGATGGAAAAGGTTAGATGTTATAGAGATGCTATAGTATTTTTTTTACAAATACTCACTCTCTAATTTCCCAACTCGGAGGTACAGCCATGTTAGAAGTACCATAAATGTTGTAGATACAGCCAGTAGCTTCAGTTTCCCACGACAAGGGCAGGGCATTGTGGGAAGTTGAGAACAAAAGGACAGGAGGCATTCACGTGGGGCTCAATCCCATGCCAGCTTGTAGCAGCATCCTGTGGTCTGGAGAAAGACAACCAGAAATGAAGGAACATGACTGGCCATTTTTTGTGTGAACAGTGATTACCATAGTGCTTGAATTATGATGCTCAGTCATACAGTAACCAGAAGTATAATGTACTTGTTTACATTATATTTATTTCTTTAGCTGCTGCTTGGGGCCTAAGCAACTCATAATGCTATGCTACATAAAGTGATATACCCATTTACACAGCAAGGTCATTTTTATTGCAGCAGTTCAGGGTAAGTACCTAGATGCAGGATTTAAACATGGGTGGAGCGTAGCAGACTTGCACCATCTCAGTGTTACAGTTTACATGCAATGTGAAAATAAAAATTGTAACAACCCTCCCTTTATTCCCCCTGCTGCCATGGCCACAATTGCCACAAAAATACAACACAAAAACATAATTCCTAATCCATATATATGATAGTATCTCTAAAGAGCACACATTTATTAAACATACAGCTGTAACTTTATTACCCTTATCTCATTAATTTGTGCAACGTTGTGTGTGTAAACAAATATATATATATATATATATATATACACACATATAAAAATATATATGTTAGATATTTTATATACACACACACACACGCACACACACACAATCACAAAGCACAGAAGTGTTTTGCCTACTTGAAATCATTTACTGCTAGAGGTAATTTTTCACATTCTGAGCACAGAGACAGCCTGGAATGAGAACTTTCTGCAGAGCTACCTGTTTCAGCAAATAGTATTCATCAAATGTATGATTTTAAATTAAATATGAGAAAAGATGATTCCATCTTCTTTTCCGTTGTGCTTAATTGAATCCAGATTCAATCCAGATCCAGACCCAGATCGGGAAGCAATACATGGCATCAACATAGCTCACATAACATGAAGGTGGGCATGAAACTCCTTTTCACTTTGTTCCACAGCCAGACTGACAGAGCAAAGCATTATGGGTCTGCAGGTACATTTTATGATAGAAATTATCCAGAACAAAACTATAACATTTGCAACCAGCATTGGGAGAGAAAACCTTGCGATGAACTGGTGTCCCATGGCCTTGCACCTGTTGCTTTCGGGATAGATCGCTGAGACCCTGCTCAGGGTAAACCAGTTAGGAGGATTGTGAGACAAAATGAATTCTTTACATTTATTTATTTACCAGATGTTTTTCTTCAAAATAAAATACAATGATTATTATGTAGCTGATACTTTTGTCCAAAGTTACTCACAGTGCTAGATATACTACACTCAGCTCTTTACAGTCATTCACCCATCTATACACCAGAGCAATCTGTACCCTATTCAAGCAATTTACAATCAAAAATTTAGTTGGAACACATGTTTTTGGGCTGTGGGAGGAAACTGACAGACATGGTGAGAACATGCAAACTCCACATAGACTGAGACAGATTTTAATCCACATCCAAAGGCGCGGCCCAGTAACTTCAAGCACCAGTGCTGAACCGCTGTGCCACAGAGGAGCGCAGTGAAACTGATTAAATCATCATTATCCACAAGTTCGATATTGAAGTGTACTCTAGTGCTGACATATAAAACATCACTGTTTGTAAACCTTTTAAAGTACTGCTAATGTCTTTCAAGGCTGTGAAGATGCAATGGAAGACTTCCAAAAATAGTTCTCCAGAAAAACCTGAATGTCAGGTCATGGTCTAATATAAAATTTTTATAAAAACATAAGTGCAAGTGTACATATACAACATTTATGATTTTAAAGTGAGAAAAAAGTCCTTTAAAAAAAACATACCAACCACTGTTATGGACCGCAAAGTTAAAAATGCCACTCTCTTAGGACTCATCCAAAACTCAGCTCTGAAATTGTGGGCAGATTTTACCTGAAATTAATTTTAAAAGATAAACAGCAATGATTAGTTATTCCTATAACAGCACTGAAGGAGGAAAGACAGAAATAAGAAAAAAATGCTGCAATTCAGCTCACTTTTACATTTATTCATTTAGATGATGCTTTTCTAAAAGCAGAATGGAATGATTACTGTGTAACATTTAGGTGACACCTTTATCCAAGGCAACTTACACTGTTAGAGACACGACACTGTAACTGACTAAATCACATAACACACTTACAATGTTGGCAGTTTAGAGTCACCAATTCACTTGAAGCACTGGCCATTTGGACTGTGGGAGAAAATACACATAAAAAACGGGAGAACATGCAAACTTCACTTAGATTTAGACTGAGCAGTAAGCAAACCAACGTCGAATAGCATCAACGATGTGGTATGAGACACCAACACCACCTGTGCTGCAGCTTAGCGAAAGAGAATGCTGACAGAATATGCCTTGCCAAAACAACCTATTGAAAAACTGAAAATCCATTTCTTTACAAATAACATTTGTATTGGCTTAGCAGATGCTTAGTCGAAAATGCCTAACACAGCGTAGCATTTTACACAGTTGCTTATTTACGGCTGCACTCTTTATAAGGACTGAAATAACTGCAATTTCTCATTCTAAAACATTTAGTTGCAAGTCAAGCTTCAGAACCAATAAACCACAAAACAGGGAAAAAAAATAAAAGGGATCTAGGAAGTTTGAAATACATATCTAATTGGGGGAGGCTTAAGAAAGCAGATGTTCCTGAAAAATGTTTTTTATAAGAAAAAATGCACAATAAAAAACTCTCATGACACCTCATGACAGAGTGAACTTGCCCTGTCTCATTTCTCCCCTTATTTCAAGCAATGAGAGGAGTGAGTCCCGTTAGGCTAGCAGTGAACTGACAGAAAAATGTGCCGTGTTAGTATTTCCCCCCCAGTGCCCTGCTCCCCACCCCCACTTTAGCTCCAAAGCATCACTCTCTGACTCACAACAGCCACAGATTGGCACTGGAACAATTGTACATCGCCAGTTTCTATTGTGTTTTAACTGTGCCACAACGTTTGTAAAATGCGACGGGACACAGTATCACGCCTGTCTTCATCACGCCAGAATAACATAACCGTTTCAGTCTCTGCGTCATACTACACCGTAGATGATAGTGCATGGTTACTCCTGCTCTATTTAAGATTGTAAAGGAGTACATTGTCACAAAAGATGGCATCATACCTCCCCTCAGTAAGATTATGAGTCCTCATGCCGAAGCTGAAGCCTTAGTTGTAGCTCTAGTGCTTCCATTCATAGTAAACAAAAACGGAACGAAACCCATGAGGTTACAGAATATGTGTACAGCTGATAGCTCGATTCATACCTTTCCCTTCCAGCTGTACACTGCTTCTAGCTCCTCTCATTGGCATTCTCAACTGTCAGAACAATTTTCAGGTATTTTACAATGTGGGAGGAGATCAGCATTTTAACCCAGATTTTAGAAAGTGAAACACAGGCATCTGGATGCAGGTAGAGTTTACAGAATGTCTACAAATGGCAGAGACGACAAACAGGGTGTGAACAGAGTATTGACTTCTGGCTCACAGATCTCAGAGTACATTCAGTGTTAATGGCCTCCCAGAATCAACCAGTCCAGACCCTTGGGCCCATTGAGAAGAATTTCTGGTGGCAAAAAATATTGTTAACATCCTTCTCACAATGCTGCAATATGTATGTTGGCTCAGAAAACATGAATCATTATTCTGTCCCACACTGCCTCCAGAAAGCACTGATTTCTTTCTGAAGAGTGCTTTACAAAAATGAATTGAACTGAATTGAGCAGGCTCACTTATACGTATTTTCTCTGGCTCTTTCCTCTGCTCTTTTGTCACAGTACAGCCACATGTACTAACTATACAGATAGATAACCAAAAGCTTTTCTAGGCAATAAATAAATAAAGACATAAACAAATCACCTTTGACTAGAAATCGTCGCTGTGGTATGAGATGCACAACAAACACATAGCTTCAGTGTGATACTCAGTACCATTGTTATTCTTGTAACTTGATAAAGAAGATGATTATTTTCATTACTAGATGTTTTGACCCATACGGTGATCAGATCTGCAGTATGTTCTCGTCATTGTGCTGCATTTCTCCCAGAGGGCGAGGCAGCTTCTCCTCACTGAGCTACTTTCTAAATTTATTATAAAATTATGCAAATCATTTTCAGTCAGTGGAGTGCTATGGCTGCCTGTGCAAAAAAGCATTTTCAGTGTTATTGGTTACATCCTACAGGTATAGACCTAGTAAATTTCTCAGTGTTGCAAGTTTTCAGGATCAATTCGAAAAGCACACAGCTACAGTGGCTACCCATTTTCTATATATCTGCATAACTATTTGATGATTTTTTTTCTTCTCAAAAACTTATTTCATGAGGTCTGTGAAGAACCAAGTATTTGTTCTTAATAATTCCTAGGGAAAAAAAAAATCAATTTTTTCCACAGCTCCCGAAGGATTTGATATTTTTAGAGCTGCTTGAATTTTTCGATGAGGCATAAGGAAGACTGTGCTTGGCAAAAGAAATGTATGCCTTTGAGGGATCCTGTACCTTAGGTGATTAATTTTTGTCACATAATGCTGAATCTTTGCTCAGTGCACCCAGGGAGCTTCCTTTATCTTTCCTAGCATGAGGTCAATCAAATAAACAGACTTCTCCATTTTTTACTCTTTCTCTTGAGGCCTCCGACTCAGCTCTCCACAGACAAACAGCAGCTGACTCCATGGGTTTTTACCTTTTAGAGGGGCAGTCATTCAACCTGACTATGTAGTGTACAGTAAGATAGAACAATGGAATCGACTGACTGTTCAAACCCTCGTATTTTCTGTGATGGGTTGCACAGTAGTTTCTCATGTATGGATGCACTACCAGGGGAGGGGGAAGACCCACGGGGTGTCAATGGCTTCATCTTGAGTAGTTTTTGCCAAAACTCTTGTCCAGATACAAATTAGGGTTGCAAAAGTGTTCCAGAGGGAGATGAGGGGTCTCAAAAAATAAATATCATAGTGTTATAAGGGGATAACTTATATGGCACAAAATAAAGGATTATTGAAATAGTAATTAAAGGAGAATAGTGGTGGATTATACAGAAGCCATATTTGCTCCTTATACTAATGCTTGAGTCTATTCATATCCAATACTCATGTGTTAAACAGAGCAGTGAGGAGCCTATAGGTAATTCGCACTCTTATCTGAAGATATTACATCTGATATTATGGAAGGTGGTGGAATTTTAGCAAACAGGAATTTACCCAAAAAATTAACCAGTATCAGGGAATCTACTGAGAAAGTCTTTGATATAATGAAGTCTCATTTTCATGTAAATTAGATGTTCAATTTGTTTAATTAAAAACTCTTTTTAAACCAACAAATTCAAACAAAACTATGTGAATAAATGCAGTGTATCAAAATGATTGATCAGTAACACTGGATGTACCAGTGTTTAAGGTCACCAGCCCAAGACAAATCTCTGTTCAGGGTCAGCATCAAAAATGTTTGCGAACCCCTGATCTCACTGAAAAGAGAGGCAGTTGTGACCCGAGGCCAACCTCTCTTGTGAATTACATAGTGAAACCCTCTGATTATGCAGGAGCCCCACCAACAAAGGTGTCGTTCCGGCTGCTGTTGCACCCAAATCCCCCTCCAGGACTGATGATAAGAATAAAGGGAAGACCAGCTTAACTGAGCCAGAAAAATATAGCTATGAGGGCAAGAGGTTGGTCAGAGAGAACAGAATACCAGAGAAGCTCCAAAAACAAAATCTAACACACTCTTGGAGAAACTGCTGAAAAATATTTTTGTTTAAGAAAAACCTGTAGCCTCAGAGGAAGCAAACCACACTTTGCTCATGTGGATCAGTTCAGAAGTTTAGTTTACATTGTGTAACATAATTAGGACGTAAAACGCGTTTAAATAGCCCAGCATTAATGTTACGCCTCTCCATAAACCAGGATTTTAGTTTTTTTGGGGCCATTCATTGATCAGAAGACGAGATCTTGTTCATTAAAAGAAAACTCACACCTCACACTTTCCCCATTAGCAGAGCTTATGATAAGTACAGCTATGATAATGAACTCCTTTCTTGATTTAGCTCAAGAACCCCTTCCCAGTCAGAGACAGAAAAAAATGCGTTTGTTATCTCATCCAGGTCTGATTTAGACAGAGATTTGTGTGCATTTTTTAAACTGCAGATGAGGGGGAATATGCTTCATTATTTCAGTGTTCCTTGGACTTTAATGTTTGATAATGACATCATAAAACCATATCAAATCTCAGTCCATATACTTTTTCCTGGACAGAAAAATTAAGACGGTGGTCCCTGTGTTTGCTCAAAGACAAAAAGAGGAAGAAAAATGACAACAGAAACTGATTCAGTGTACAGAACTCGCGAAACAGATTTAATATTATTTTTAACAATTTTTCAGCTGACACTTTTGGCCAAGTTCCTTCCACTGGCCAAATGCATGCATTTTGGGTTAACTGGTCCCTCCAAATTGCCCATAGCATGTGCACGTGTGTGAATGTGTGTAGCTAAGTTGCAGTGGACAAATGTCAGAATCTAGCACAGAGTGATTTTGGGGTAGGTTGTGGACCACCCGGACCAGGAGAAGCTTTTAAGGATAATGGATGGATTGAAATTTTTGTACTGGAGCAAAATTGGAGCAGGACCCCTATATTGCGAAAATGATTACCCAAAATCTATTCTTCTGAAAAATATTATGAACATGAGTTAATGCAAAGTAACACTTTTCAGTCATTGGTGCAGTTGAACAGTTATTCTCACACTTATTTAACCAACCATGGATAATTTATCAGGTCAAGATACGATAGTCTCTTGTGGGTGAACACCAGGTCTGACAAGTGCTAGATATGAGTTATTTTGCAACACAACCCACATATCTGCCACATGGTACTCAGTAATAAATCCTGTTAGTCCACAAGGGCCTTACACATGCATACTTTATTATTAGCCATATGTATGGGAATATATATACATACAGAGCTATTCTGAAATGGGACAAAAGAAAAATTTGGGGCCCACATTGACATAGACAAATTGTTTTCTACAGCCAAGGGTTTCACTCAAAATGTCACGCCAGGTCTTGAGAGTAACAAGAAACAGCACTACTAGGGATAATTTTTTCCGATCAGCAACCCAGACCCAAAGCTTCTTATCTAAGAAAGCACTTAAAATCACTGTACTCACCAGATAATATTTATAATGATAATATTTATTTAAATATATATTTATATATTATTTACTCATTTAACTGATGGTGTTTTTCATAGGGAATGATCGTGCAATATCATGTTTTTTTACCAAGTTGCTTAAAATTATTTACCCCTTTTTACTCCTGTGTAATTTTTGCTATAGAATTTCTTGACAAGTACCTCATGGTTACTACAGCAGGCATGTGATTCCAACCTGGTTCACTTCATTGGAAGGTGATGACTGTAACCACTATGCCACTGGCCACTCTGCCCTAGAATGCAATGCACCCACAGATGCAACTCTATGTAAGTTATAAGATATAAGTTTAGTAATATTAACGTACAATAAGGCAAGGCAATATACTTTGTTGTTTGTGCCTTTCAATCAGAATCAAACACTTAACTGTTCCCTGATATAAATTTTTAGATACTTGCAAATATATGTGCATATGCTAGTGGTAAACATTTTAGTTGCCTTCCTTTTGATCCCTGATTCCCATTTCATAATAAAATAACTTTGAAAGTTATAAAATGTATTTCAATATATTACTTTCTTTCAACATAGTTTGAGTGAAGGCTGTGAAGAGTTTCAGAAAATGTATGTGCATTGCAAACTTTTCAAATAGAAATAGTAGTTGTGCGTAATGTTTTGCTCAAAAAGAGCACATTTTTGTTAAGAGAAAAACCAGTTTGATGTCCGGATACTCAGTGAACTCACAGCGATAAGTCGTCCACTTTACTATACATACTTTGCTATAACCGCTTAAATCCATCTGATAATTGAACTGGAATTATACAAGATACAAGATGGAGTCAGTGCTACATAAACAAACATCGAGTACTTGTCATAAAAATGTTAATAGAAATTATACTGAATCATTTATCTAAAAAGTATGACAACAAGAAGGCCTTAGTACTGATTTACAAAAAAAAGAACCCTATATATGCAAAGAGCTTCACACTGCAGTAATAACCCGTCTAGACATATTTATGTAAATGTGGGCTTGCCTTGGCAAGTTCCTGCAAAGTGTAGAGTAACAGGACATTAGTGGTCTTATGTTCTAATTACACTCCTGTGTGAGTTTTATTTATAGTGAATAGTCTTCCGCATCCACACACAAGTCCACACTAGTCCTCATCTGTAATCCACATATGGGGTGCAAAGTATTGTGTCTGATTGCAGAGGAAGTAAAAAGATGTAAAGACAACTTGTCTGATTAGAATGGTGTGTGAAGTGATGTCGGTGGTTGGTAAAATTCAGTTATTGACTTTGATTTTGCGTTTACATGATGCTGTGAAAGAGCAAGAAAGTGCAGTGAGTAGAGCTGATACCTCATAGCACCTGAGCTGGTTGGATGTGAGTTTGAATCTGGTTCAGTCTGTGTGGAGTTTGCATGTTCTCCTCTTGTCTATGTGGGTTTCCTCCCACAGTTCAAAGACACACGATTCAAATTGATTGGTCACTCTAAGCTGCCCTTAGTGTGTGTGGGTTCCACTCCTGTCAACCAAGAACAGGAAGCTGAGACTACAGTGGGCACTGGCTCACCCAAACTGAACAGTTGAAGGTAAAATGTTGCCTGGTCTGATCAATCTCGATTGCTGCTACAACATGATGGTAGGGTCAGCATTTGGTGTAAACGGCATTAAGTCATAGACCCAACCTGCATTGTTTCAACAGTTCAGGCTGGTGGTGGCAGTGTAATGGTGTGGAGAATGTTTTCTTGGCACTGTTTCACAGAGAAAAGTACATGGGTAGCTCACTGTAAGTAGCTTAACACACTGTGACATTATAAGTTGCTTTAGAGGAAACACTTCCACTAATTAAGAAATCACATAATACTGTTTACATAAACATTATATAACAACATGATGTTGAAGAATCTCTGAGAATCTCTAAGAATAAATAATTGCACAGTCTCAGCAAGAATTCTAATTCATATGGCCTAGGTAATATGTTACTGCAACGTGTCAGCAGGTGAATGATAGAACATCAAGACTCTGTATGGACTGAAACATTACTTGTTCATAATTCTTTGTTTTGTTTCCAGAATATTTTGTATTTGATAATTAGCAATAGGATCTAAACTGCATAAAAGAATCAACCAAATACTACAAATTCCAAAAATATACAGCACACAACTGCTAATCACAAAAACAAAGTTAAATTACTTTTTTCCCTCAGCTTTACGACTCTGTTTTCAAAGTGTTTTTTACAAAACGTAAAGAAATAAAATCACATATTGCCATCAGTTTCAGCATCCTATACAGAGGGCAGTGGTATTATAAAAATGAACAGGATCATTCCAGTGGTTAACAATCGCAACAACAGTAATAATATTATTTTCATAGAACATTTTCAAACTTCATTGATGAACCACTAACAATTTTTTTCCATCTCTTTGGTTTCATCCACTTATTCATTACCCTTTCAACACCAGAATGACCTCTGCTCATTTAGTAAATGTCCTTGTTACCTTCAAGGCATTCCACACGATTCAAGCATGATGCTCCACTCCACATGACTGCAACTGCAGTCATGGAGAAAGAAAAAAAAACAAACAAAAACCTGTCAGAGAGCTGCAAAAGCCTCGATAGTAACTTCTTCTCACCAGACACTGTAACACAAAGAGGGAGGTTCTAACATGATGTAATGTCTGCAGTATTCAGGGGTCCTGAATCTGTTTTTTTAAAAACTGCAGAAAATGTATGGAAATTCTGAAGGAAAAGTTCAGCATATGTGGAATATAATGAAAGTTTAGCCGTGTCACAGGTTTTAGTTGATACCCATAATAAAGCATTAAGTAAATTATTAGTAAGTGATATAGTTTTGCATGTACAGCCTGGAACAAAAAACCAACAATCTCCAGCATGACTTATTGTTTTTGCAGTATTTATTAAATGTTCATAAAATATTTTTCCATTTAAAAAAATTCAGCAATTATATACTATATAAAATTGCTTCCCTGAGCTACAGTTCACAGCTGGAGACTTTTGTTGGTATTCAGTGGTTCACTATATTGAGGTCTGAGTGAGTTTAAGTGAGGATCAACAGAGCCCTGCTGTGATTTGTGCTTTGTGTTGAATTTTTAAGGTACTCCTTTCTGCTCATTATATGTTATAGCTCCACCTTAATAATACTCATTTGTTCAGGCACTTAACCAAAAGATCTTGTTTGTTACACATCATGATTTAAACGCAATTTTCTCAGGAGTGCCCAGTTCAGACAGTCTGTTTCCCAGGGAACAGCTTTATAGGGTCCATACAAGACAGAGGCTTCAATATGCAGTATCCCCTTCATTAGTCAAAAGCCTTGGAGCAACAATCGACTCAAGTTTTACTTTCTTCCAGCATACAGAAGTTATAACTTGATCCTGCATATACCTTCTGTACAAAATTCTCAGCATCCACCCTTATCTCATAGAACTGTATACAGCTCCTGGTCGAGAGCATGATGATAAACCCGAATTACTGCATTTCCTTCCTGTCTGGTCATCCATCATCTGTCATCAGTCCTCTTCAGTTGTTAAAGAACACTGAGGTCTGAGGTGAGTTTGACTTGGTAAAATATTCCCATGTGTCTCTCCACTTCATTGCTTTCCTCTGCCTGCCAATGGCTATTACTATCATGTTCAAAACTTTAAAACTGATAAAACAGGACTTGAACATTTCCTACATCCCAGCATTTCTGCTCCTCCTCCTGTCCACTTGGTTCATGGTCCCAAGATAAAACATCTAGTTCTTTTTCTGGCCTAACTCTCTGCTGTCTTTGACTCAGAATTGTCGAGTCTCTCCCAGCATCACTTTATTCTATCTCACTTTAAATACTATAGTACTTGAATAATGTAAGCCAAAGAAATGGCATCAGACAAGCCAAACATATCTTTTCATAATGATGTTTCTGTAACAAAACCTCTTAGTCTGTTGTTAGCCTGTACTTTTATATATCCTGAATTATACATTGCTTGGGAGAAAAGCATTTCCAGAATGATTGAATGTAAATGCGAAAAGTGTGTGTGATTTTTCACAGAAGCAAGGTTATAGAGGGAGATTTGTTTGCTTAGAGATAACTACAACTCGGGATAGGTGGAGAAAATCGAAACACAGATTGTATGTACGTGCAAAAAAGTGGAATGATCGAGCTGACTGATCCACTTCAGTGGTGTTTGCTTTGAAAACATTCTGGGAAACATAAGTGCACAGGGCTTCCGACATAGAAGTATTCCAACCCAACCAGATTCTGCACACAAAGTACTCACTGCCTTAGGTGGTGGTTCTCCTCTATCACAGAATATAGTATCCACCATGCATTATATTATGGTCTTTTATGACCTGTCAGCCAACTCCAGAATCACCTCTTGAAATGTTGCCAGAGTACTGTCAGTAATGGAGGTCTCCATCCTTGTGTTTCTCATTCAAGGGTGAAAGGTCTTTCTAGTTCCATAATGATAAAGCGGAAGAAAAAAAGGTCCTAATATGGCCCAAGTCCATTACCTCCATTAGAAAGCACTATATTACTGTCCTGAATGAAAATTGGTTTCATTGATTCAGCACTTCTTAGGAGTGGCACTATACTCTTATGGATTCACTGCACGATCATCACATATAGAGAGAATCTTACATGACGTAAATGGATGCCTCTTAGAGTAGAGATGGCAGAATAAACATTTCTTTCCATAACACCAAATTAAAAATAAAAGAACTGATTATAATTATAACAAATTTATAGGAAATGCTTTTAGGCAGGGTTAGTTCTGACCTCACCAGCGAGAAATCTACTGACTGTTCTCCCATCCCTTGAAAAAAACATGTCCTTATGAACTTCAGAACTTGTTCTAATTAATGAAGGGTTTTGTCGAAGTGGTGGACCGAATGTGTTTCGCCTTTGACATAATTGGTATAATTATGGCGCATATTATTTTTGATTGCACAACTCCTTGATATAAGCCATCCAAATCAACTCCAATCAGACAGGAACCCTCAAGGACCTTTTGATGTAGAATTACAGACTGCCAAAGAAAAGTTCTGGGCATTGCTTTGTTGGAACTTGTTTCACATTGTACAATTATACCAGGGCTTGTTTAATGTACGAGAGGAGATATATAATTGTATATACTGTTGTTATTACACGTGAAAAAAATAATGCGCACAGTTCATCAGTTAGTCAGTGGATTCTGCCTTTCAAGAGCTATAATGTAAGAAGAACTGACAGACAGACAGATCTCAAGTGCAGACCAAACAAAAGGCAGCACAGAAAACTTAACTGCACCAGACCATTGCCAAAAAACCCTCTGAGATCACAAAAAGTGCACTGAGGTGCCGTCTGAAATCTCAGAACTGAAGTGCATGATGTTAGTAATCGAAAAAAGACAAAACAAACCACTGCAACAGAAATATTACAACAGAAGACTGCACTGTAAAAGAAAAAAAAATACTGTCATAAAATGTTAGTTCTCTCAACAACCTGCCACCACGCATTGCATTTAACCATTGGATGTCTCTAATACTGACAGAAGTTAGACAGGCCTTGCAACTACACACACTCCTCCATCCCACTAACCTTCCCTACCTGGACATCTTCAGCTCACATTCTCTTGACTGACATCAAACATTATCAAAGATCACCTCAGTTGGCCTCCCTTACCTATGCAATCCCAGCACTCTGCTCTCATGCTCATGCATGAGTCAGTCAGCCCACAGACTTCCAAGGGTTCAGTCCTTTCACCATTGACTCTTTGCATACACTCAACAGCTTAATGCACACTAACCCTTGGGTGATTCACCAGTCCTGTTTACGTCTTTCTTCTCTGTGCTTTCCTCTTTCTGTATTCCAACTAAATAACTTTGCAGGAGATGTGTGGGATAGATGGTGGAGGTGAACCACAGAAGAGACTCTACTGCGTGACTTGGATCCATGACATAAGATGGGACCAGAGCTACTCCTAAGAGGAAGTCCACCATTTCCTCAGCTTGCAACGATAAACAGAACTTACACACAATAGGTAACACCTGCTTGCACACATTCCATTTTGTTTGTATAACATTTTCCTGGTAGATATAACACTTTGATATCATTCTGTGACCAGTTACAATCTTATTTGTTCCATTTTTGAAAACAACTCTGCATTTTTTTCAAAGGTTCTGTGTGTCTATTTGGCTTGGAGATCTTTAAGTAAGGAAGATTATGTAAGGTACAGTATGTTCAGCATTTGAAAGATTTCACTTGCATTTGTTGCTTGGGTAGCAGAGCTCTCTTGCTGAATGAATTCACTAGAGACAATAACATCGTCCATAAACACTGCAGATCATTTATATCCTCAGGGCAATGATTCCACTTTATTGTGCTGAAGCACTGTAGATACTCAGTATCTCTGAGGTTTGCATATTTTTTGTGGTCAAGGTCAAAGGTTCAGTTCCTGAGTTAGTTCTATTGTGGGGATATTTATAAATCAATGCTCTTCAAAATCCTTAGTCAATTAAAAGTTAACAACATTATTGTACATCAAAAATATTCCGCGGTTCATAGGATGAAACACCATTTAGCAATAAGAATGTTTTCAGAATGGCAGTTTGTATAGATTTTTATCTATTTATTATTTAGTAAAAAAAACATAGTTTCAGCTCCCAGGCAGTAACGCTGCAGGCACACAGCACCTGAGCTGTTCAGGCGTGGTTTTAAATCTGGCTTAGTCTGAGGGAGTTTACATGTTCTCCCCGTGTCTGTGTGGGTTTCCCCTTGGTGCTCTGTATTCCACCCACAGTCACTGTAAATTACCCAAAGTGTGTGCATGTGTGTGTAGCTGTCTGATACCTGCACTCGGGCTCCAAAAACATACAGATCTGTGAATTATATACTCACATACACCTGCATTCTGATTACCATATGTTACATCAGCACCTGTTATTCCCAGGTTTTCCTGCGGGAATGCCAGAGATCATCACTGCTGGAGTGCCATTAACAACATGAAGCTAACCTCTGAACTTTTTAACAGGAAAAGTCTGATTCTATAAGCCTGTGCCATAAATCTTTACCCTGCCCCCGCAGGAGAGGTCTTTGCCAGGGTTACTGAAACGAAATGATGTTATTGTAGCACAGCAACCGTCCTCTTATCTGGACAAGAAGACAAATAACACCCATATGCAGTTACCACCATTGAAACAGAAAATACAGTTGGCCATACACACATACTTCACATGAGCTTCACAGACAACTCGGTAAAGATAAGACTGATTCACCATCCACCAAAGATCTGATTGTATTCCTTATATCAGTTTTTTAGAACTATATGCATATATCCGGCATGTCTTCTAAATCTTGTTAAAGGTAATATGGGCTTTCACTGGTATAGAGACATGTTCTTTTAGACCCTCTTAATATTTTATGATAATATATGATGCTTACATAAATGTGACATTTGACAAATAATGCTACATTTGCCATAACTGCATACTGTTTGCATAGTGAAGAATTGAAAACGCATAGAAACTGCCCTAAGTCCATACATTCATCATTAATGTTTGGAAATTGCAGTTGTTATTGTTTTAAAATATGTTCAGGCAGCTTTAGACATTTTCCAAGTATTTAGATGTTATATTTTATGTGTCTTACTCTGTGATGGATTCACATTTTGCGAATTTAATATGCGTGTTCACTGAGACAGCAGAGTGATGTTGTAAATCTGTCCGTGCTGTAATGTGTCGATCCTGTTCAATCATGTTCATGTCCCAAGACTCTTTAGGGACACACCATTTTTATTTCAGACGTCCTTTCTGATAATCTTTTTACATTCTCATTTTGTGGAGATAATGTGGCCTGATAGATTATGCCACATACGTTGAGTTTTATTTTGGTGAAAGGATGGGGTTGAGCTGGGTTACAAAGGCCAGGAAAGAACATCTGCAGACAAATAAGAAAGTACAGAAGGCACTACTTTTATCTCTAACATTAAGAAGAAAAAAATGGCATCGCACAAAAGGACTGAAATGAGGAATAGGATACTGAGTATTCTATTAAAATGCTTAACTGTGATACAGACACGTTTCAGCAATATGTAGCAACTGACCATCAGTCTGACCTCATAACATGCAGGATAGCTGTAAACACTATCAAAATCAATAATCTGTTGACTCAGTCATTCTGTTTGTTGCTAGTTAATTAATCCAAAGCCTCTGCTGATCTTGTGTAAGAATAGAAGCTTTGTATGAATTCTTCACAATGCATTATATTTCACTACAGCACCTTTTCCCAAATGGAAGCCTTTGAGCATTGACTCTAAAGCATCTGGAAGACTGGCTGTATCATGACTGGCAGATTCCTTAAAGGCCTTCTTAAGTGCATATCCCTACATTATAAATAGAACCACCCAGAACACCAAAATATCGCTGAAATATAAAAAGATATTTTTAAAAAACTATATATTTACTTCAATTCACTCAGTAAAACAAAAACTTTTTCACAGTGTTGGTGAAAGAGTTCTGTAGACTGTCAATAGCTGTGCAGTGAATTTGATTCACCATAGCTGTAACAATAAGGGAAAAATACCCTTAATGAAAAAAGTTCCTGCTACTTGTGCATAGCTCCACTGACTCCTACTGATATGATATTATTTATTATATACATCATTTATTATTATTAGTAGTAGTAGTAGTGTATCATTTATTAAATATATTTATTGTGTATATGAATAATAATATATAATAGTATATAATATAATATCTATAATATCTATTGTATTTATATATATATATATATATATATATATATATATATATATGTATATGTATATCTATAATCTATAATACATTGCCTCTGAATTGCTGTGCCTCTTCTGCAGGACAAGTGGTTAAGAATAATGGATTGATGGACGGATAATATAATGAATTTAATTATATCAATAAGACACAGTGAAGTTATTGTATATTGTATACAGCATATACACTGAGCAACCCAGGACCCTGCTTTTGATTTTTCTGAAAAGGAAGCCATATTAAAGGTTATTTGTGTACGACTGGCTAAAAATGAACACTTTGGACTCCTCAGGGTACATCTGTGCCACTTACATTATTTTTTAAGTAAAATAAAGTCAGAACAGAGATATATGTGGATATAAAATGCATGATTCCTGTAAAATATACAGATCATTGTCTAGGTGATATAAAAAAGAGGAGGATGTCGGAGACCATTTAAAATCCTTCACCAACAAAACTAAATGCAGGAAAAATATAGAATTTAGTAAACAAGTTGATGGAATGGTGGCTTTTCTTTATACATTAGTGCAATTGCATGTATATTTACACAAAATACCCCAGAAGCATAGTAGTGATTTCTACTTTGCAGGAGTAAATTGAAAGCTGTATGTAAAACTGTATAAAAGTCTTTTTAGATAACTTTTAACTAATTTCTTTCCTGATTGCTCATATTTAAAATGTAATTGTGAGAACTGCCCCCCACCCTTCCGTAAGGCAGTGTGGAATTGTAAAAACAAGAGTTCCATTAGCAAGCTAAGTACACTGGATTATGTAAACGGGGGTCATCATACTGAGGGGGGCAGAGCCCATCTAAGCTCAAACAGATTTGTTCATCAACGTAATTGCATTCCAGAAGCACAACGGCAACTGAAAAAAAAAAAATCCTAGTCAGATGTGCAGCTCTTTTCTGTCCTAAGCCAGATACCTAGAACCATGGTATTTATGTAATTACTCCGCATGGGTTTTTTTTTTCTGTAAGGCATCACTAAAAAGTGAGAGACTTATGGTGCATTAAGTCACTAATGTGTAATTTTCACCTCTAACTGGCATGAGGTCTGACTTGCTTTACACAAGCAGAGGATCCTTAGTCTATTCTAACTGGATTAACTGTGTTTACAGCATGCCAAAGGGAGAACTGGCAGCGTGCAGCAGTGAGCACATCAATCCATGTATGTGTTGTCACACACAAACAGAATTAAGTAAAATAGCAAACACTGTTTTTACTCATCATCATGAATTTTCTGCGCAAAATTATACGTTTATTATATAATACATACTTCAAGGTAGTTTGTACTAACTGCACATATTTAAATTTTGCATTATAGTCTGCAATCATGTGTTTCAATGAAAAAGGTGTGTAAATTCCTGTATACACAATCACTCAATTTAAATATCGAATTAGTTCCTGAAAAGGCCACGTTGTGCAAAATCGCACAAATTGAGACAGCTATTTCCATTATTTCTTATGGGACAAATAATGATGGTTCCCAGCCCATCTGAAAACCCTCAGACCAACTTCCCCAAATATCAGTAAAATTGTAAACTATCATGTGCCATGCGCAGCACAGCACAACACACCAGCAACAACAGCACACACACCAGTTGCACACTTGTGCAAGGACCTGGCTGCTCAGCACACACACATGGGGATTGAATCCACACAGGTATGCAGGACAGTGCTGTGCAGTTGGGGTGTACACTCGCACAGATATTTTGCAGGCAGCGTGCGCACGCGCACGCACACACACACACACACACACACACACACACACACACACACACACAGAGTTAGTGTTGCTGATACTTTAGACCATGGTAAGGACTTGAGTGGTGTGTAATTTGTCCAAGGCATGTTTTATTTGGAAATACAACTCTCTTACTTCTCTCCTGTAACTTTCCACACACTTCTTCATTAACCACACACACCTCTCCCACCATGCCTCATTCCCTTACAGCAATACTGGCACATTTATAGCACACAGGCATGATGATCCTGGTGCACAACACATACGGACACACACAAAGTAATGTATGATTTTTTTACACATTTTTATATGCTTGGTCAAAATTGTGATGTTGGATTTTTTTCCCCCCACTGGAGCGTGTTCTATTGAGCAGATCAGCGTGTAAATTGAGTTATGGTATTAAAAATCAAATTGCATTCTAGAGAAAACCCATTATACAAGTGCACATTAAGTAAAGCACTGTATAAAATTTTTCCAGGTTGGTTGCTGCTGTCTGTCTGAAATGTTTGCCTATGTTTGCCTTTTAGTGGTCATTTTGTTTTCTTTCTATAATCATCCCTTGATTTACTATAATGCTGTCACATTTTGAACTGCGATTTAGGAACACTTATCCTGTACCAATAAACAGCAGACTTGAATATCAAAGCGCACTGCAGATACAAATCCTTAGTTGTCCTCTGAACACAGGCAAATGCAACAAACGTCATGCTGGGAATGGGCAAGAAAATGTTATAAATACACATACAACAACCCAAGCCAGTTACTGAACCATAATTAACATCACAAAGATTTAGCACAACGTTTCAAAATACTTATGAAACATACATAAAAGAACACAAACAGTACACAGCACAGGATGGTGGTAAGGGTCTACCATCCCAAGTGAAGCTTGTAATGTTTTAGCACCATGTTTGTAGAGTCTTATCCTGCTATCTCTTCACTTTTCATCTTGCCACATGCTGTGGCAGAATGGATTTCCCATCATGCTATTTCCCCCAAAAAGCTGCTAACCGTGCCTCTCGCACTCAACCCACTTAAAATGTGTCACCACCTGTTAAGTCACCTATGCAATTCTCCCCCATCGTGCCACTAGTTGAAGCTAATCATTATCTGCCCTTATACATCCTTGCTGTGATATGGACCATTGTCAGCTCAGCCAGCCTCCATCCTCCCTTTGCATAACGCTTGTGACACCATGCAAAATGTCTGATGCGTTTTGTCTGAGCGCTGAACAGAACAGAGAGATCTGTGTGGATCACACACATAAACCTTAAGGAAAACAGCAAGAAATCACATAACTGTTTGATGAGCAAACATCAGTGTATGAAAGCATGTGTATCTTTACTTAGCTTTACTTTGCTTATAGTACTTTACTTAGTTACCTTCTCAATACACTCTGGGTCATGACCCTAGGGGTCATGCAAAACGAAATCATCCACTACTATTATTACAGAGCTGTGGCTCTCACATCCGTCCTAGAACAGCGCTTATTGTTCATGATCTTCATTGGTTGGCACATAAGGTGAGTCTGAATTGGGATGCATGCTCTTTTTATTAAACATAAGTATTAAATATGACACACTGTATAATTGAAAGACAGTGTATAGTACCATATCGTTTGTTACTCATCGGTTCATAGGTCAGAGACCAACTGTAGGCGATTTTTTCCATCCTGACTTATTTCAGTAAAATAAACTGCTGTACAAAAAACTGTAGATTGCTTTTAATATAAGAATAAATGAAGCATCTAGAATTAGTAACAGACTGAACTATAAGAAATGTGCTTTGATAAAATTAAGACAGCAGTTATTGACGCTCCCATGTGTGACAGATCTTGCTGTTATAAAAACATCACAAAGCGATCCCCATCAATAAATGGCATTAATACACAATGAATTCACAGCAACATTCAGAATATAAAAAAATAGCAAGGTGGCAAGGATTAAATTAATTTAAATATTCTTGATTACCTCATTGCTGATTTAATTTAAAACAGGAGAGATGGAAATAAAGCCATCAGATTCAGAAGCATTACTAACAACGATTGCCTTTGATGTGACACACTTAGTCTTGCATTCTGGATATTAAACACGTCTGCATCAATCCCTAAACCCTCCCATGATGTGCTCGTGTAAACCAGGGTAAAACGGCCCCACCGCATGGCAGCAGACAGCCTATGGATGGGGCACAGCCTCTAGATTCACACCTTTGTGAAATGACCTGGCAGTCCGGTCTCAGCCATGTCTCCTAGGCTTGAGAACATCAACATATGGCAGGGAATGGTTTCTCACTGCATGGGAGGGGTGATGCTTTCAGGTTCTAAGATTATAATTTGATAGTAAAAAGAGTCCTGATAGATCTGTAGCTGGAAGCTGCAAGGCCTCTGGGCCAATTAATGCATAGCCTAGATTTATGGCTGACTTCGTCCTTTATAAAGAGCTCTGGGAAGACATCCCGAGGGAAGTTGTGTTCTGTAAGTGAGGTACTGAACTAAAACGACATGCAAGTAGGATGAGTCTCACACAGATGTGTTCATATACCCTCTCTGGCTGTCTCAGCGCATATCCAACCTATATAAAATATGAGAAGACTTGCATTAGGTTTATGAGCACGTGTATTTATACATGAAGACAGCCAAATGAGTCAGCTCACTTAGAAGTTCGTATCTAAACTACAATAGACTAAAGTAATAAAAGCTGTGTCTGAATGGATCTATCTGAGATGGTGATATATACTTGGCACATATAGCAAATAAAACATACTCAGTAAACAGACAGCCATTATACACTCAGTGCAAAGAAGCCATAAAAATTGCAAGACCTGACAAATTATAATTTAATCAAAGGACATAGACAATTTATGTAAGTTTAACTCAAACATAAAAAATAAATATTGACTAAAATTCAATTATGTAAAATGACCCTACAAATCTTTCTCTCTGTATATCTTTGCAAGTTCATTAAAGCACTGTTTATGCATTTGCAATTCAGAACCATACAGGCAAGTGAGATGGAAAGTAAACTCTCATGTGTTTTGGCCAGAGGTCTTAGAGTGGGGAAAATGTCAAAGGTACATATGATGGCATTACTTTCATGAATTCAGAGTAGCTTACTGATTTTTTAAAAAATGTGTTTGGTAGCATCGTATAGCAGAGGTAGGGAACGCATGCTGCTCATGACAGTTCTGGCTTTTTTATATATCCAAGCACAATTATATAATGTAATGAGTGATGAATAAATTAACTGCTTGAATTATTATAGATGACAATGAAATGATTCCACATTTTACTGTTTCGAAAAATCTAATACATATGCAGTCATGCAGCACTTAGTGGTGGCTACTCTTCAAGAAAACTATTCTAAACTGAGTAGTATAAGTCCTGATCTTAGTCTAATCGCTGAATTCCAGTGGTCTGTGTAATATCCATTACAAATGCTTAAATGACCATAATAACATGTAAGCTGATATTTTGATTTTCCATGTAAATGGATCGCATGTCGGAAATAGATTTATTATACAATCATCATATTAAACAAAGCTAAGATGTGAATCTACTTATAAGGATGAGGAATGAAAGCTCCTGTCCTGAGAATTTGCCAAAAAAAAAACTGCTTAGGGGCCAAAAGCCTCCAGAAGCCCCTTACTGTGTGATGTTTTAATATAATGTGGCTTTTGTAAAAACTGTGCTGCATAAATTCTGTTTCAGCACATAAAAAACGCAGTACGCGGACGCTAGGAGATGTAATGAACGTGAACAAACTTTTGAAGACATTTGTGTAGTATGGAACATGATTATATTTTTCATTACCAAACAGAACAACCATGAATCAACTATGAATTGCTGGATGCATCAGTATACATCATGACCTCCAAAAAGGCCTGTTATCTCACACCAAATGTGTACCAAATAAAGGCATCATAAACACTCACTTAGTGCATATCATTTCACAAGTCTGTCTGATGCATCTGGCTAAGGTTAATGTAAATCACTGCTAATTCTGATGTACAAATAGTTTTCGCAGTTAACCTTTACCAGCTAGTTAAGAAAACAATACATTTTTGGGGTTTAAAACTCATTTGTTATTGTCATTAGAAAATAGATCCCTAATGCACTTTTAATTGGGAACAGGAAAATCAAACAGTTTGTTTTGTTTTTGAAACCAGATCGGTATTGATGAACTATATATCTTTTTCAGCAAGTTGTGATTATTGTCACACTTTGTAACTTATTCGGTTAGTTAAATATACTTAATCCCACTTTAGAAAGACCTATATTCAAACATTTATTTAGACAAACTGGGTAGCTATTTCTTGGTCTGTGAAGGGGAAATCGTGCTTAATTTTTCCAGATTGTGGTAAATTTGCTTAATATCATACTTGGCGTTTAATGAGTAGAAATGAAATATGTCAAGTGCAAAACCAAAATGTGGCACAGTTTTGACCTACAAAATTATTTGGTCTGTGGAGTTGCTGTCATAAGTATAAATGATGCAGTGTTGCAGTTTTCATGTAACAGCATAACTGATGGATTTGCCTCAAGGGAGACTAGATAATGCATAGTTAAAGAATTGTTTTAGTCAGGTAAAACCTTTACCTTTTTCACAAACTATGCTCATTCAGTGCAATTTTTTGTATTATTTAATTGCTTAATATCATAGTCTGGAAGGTCATCATTCCACAGTTTTGCCTAGGGCCTCCAAAATGTTGGAGTTGGCCCAGTTCCCTGATATTTCTGACTAAAAACGTGAAGTGAAAATAAGCACCACCAGGCAGACCGAACAGTCAGTTGCAAGGGAATAATTGCGGGGCGCTCTTTGAAAAAGTACGCCTCAACATGCAGTTTCCATTCTTTGCAACACCTCCGGTCAAAGTGTTAAACGGTATCATTTGCTTTTTATCTGCTTTTATGTAAAACAGTCAGTGCATCATTTTGTCAAACTAGACATTTAGACAAATAGTAAAGGCTCCATTGAAATGTTAAACTTTGTTTTTATAGCCTTTTTTATGTCGTATCTTGCCACCAAATCATTGCTTTGATTTAAAAACACGTCAGTTAAGAATGGAGGGATAAACACTGACATAGTGAGCAACAGTGATAAACTGCTGGACACTGATGTTGCATGAAACAATTATCACAAACATATATCCATCCATTTCTGTCAACCGCTTAATCCTGAGCAGGGTCCTGATGGCCTGGAGGCTATCTGAGAAACATAGCACGCCACGAAACAACTCCCGCATGGGACACTAGTTATCACAAACAGGTTAGAAAAAAAGAAGCTGATTTATAGTTTAAAATGATTGCACTTCCGACAATAAAACTGTTGTCGAGTGAAATAGCTGACAGTAATGCACAGTGCGCAAAAAACTACAAGACAATTCAATATAAGCAATATAAGTAAACAAAGTATAAATATTGCATCTTATGTTATGTTTTTACAATAAATATAATAATGTGTTGTGTCTGAGATTGTTTTTTTGGGTTTTAAATAGTAGAAAATTATATTTAAAAGTCGAACGTGTGTAAGTGTGCCTGTCTGTGTGTGTTTTGCATATTCACCTTGTCACATGTTGCTCTGTATCCTGCACAACCACGTGCCAGCATGTGGAAACGTGTATTATTAGTAACACAGGTGGTGTGGCAAAGTTGTCCACTGAAATCCCACTGCAGCCTGGATAAACAACCCTTATCATACTGGCCAAGATCATTTATAATACTGGCACTTATATGTTAATCCCAAAACTCTTATCTGGCAAAAAAAAGCTATAATGTGTGTATGCATAAAACTGATTTTTTTTTTTTTGCCAAATTGCACAAAGATCATTATGAAAGGTTAGATTTTACTCTGAAAGAAAAGGAAGCAGGCTTATCTGTTTATCCATGTGTCCTGGGCAGCCAAAATGTACTTTGCAAGAGCTGCAGTCTCACCTTCCAGTAAAATTACTGTCTGCGTGCAGGGGACACACCTAACCTAAACTGTCAGCTGGGCATCTCCTCATAACCACGGCCCTCATGATGTCAGAAATCCTTAATGTAAAACTTACACTCTTTGCTGCTGCTTATTTTTCAGATAGTATCTCTCTGTAGGGTCCAAACAAGTCACGCATTTGTTTGTTCATTTATTTCCTCAGTATCAACTAAAGCAGGTAAGACTGACTTTTACATGACCGCTGTACCTGGAACTTTTAGTTACCCTCTCTGTGATTTTACTATTTTTTGCTCATTAAAAGTGTTCGCATTAGATTGATAATGAAGTTTTTAAGTCTTCAAATTTTGCTTAATTTTGATAATGTGTCTTCAATGCAGTGTAAACAGGGACAGTTTAGATCAATTCAAAATTATTAGGTCATATTTCTTGAGTCAAAACCTTAATAGCTGACACGCAGGTTGCTCTTTTTTGTTTCTTTCTATCTTTTTTCCCTTTCTTTATGTCAACATATTGGCAACCCCAAGGCCCTGGGGCTGTAATCGCACATCCCCAGATACCCCGACCACCTTGATTTACGACCAGAAAGCCTTTCCAAGCGCGCCGGATAGGGGGTCTTGGTGCTCGCCGTGAAATCCGGTCAAGAGCCCAAACGAAGAATGAGCTGCTCTAGCGAAAAGAAAATAACCGTCGAATATAACGCAGATCCCGCGGGTACCTTCACCTTCACCTTTAGCCCTTCACCCTCACAAAACTCTCTGGATAACATTAAATCTTCTCGGCAAAGTTTTGCTCCGACCTGACTGGATGCCTGTGTCGCGTGTGAGGAAGACATGGAAGGGAACTGATGATGCACTGGCGAAGGTTTCGAGTCCCAGCACATCATAAAAGCCAGCCTTCTATGTTTATTAACTGGTCTTAAACACCATTTACCAGGGTGATTTACAAAGTGAGAAAATCAACTTTACAGTGATTTACCCGTATATATCCTGGCTACACTACCCGCTGTTTCTTACGTGCCGCCGTCGTGTTCACGAAAGACGCACAAGAGCCAAATTCACGGCTCTAAAGTACGACATTAAATCAGTACTTTTCACACATTCCCGTGACACCCGCAGACATGCGTGAATGGTCCCTGACTACCGCGCCCGTTCTCGTACCGCTAGTTACGAATAAAGTCAAAGCGATGAAAGTGCACAAATAACGGTTCTCGTACCTCCGCCGACGCCCCTTCGGAGATGTTCAAAGTGCGATTTTCCCCCGCTGTCCGCTCAACTCCAAGTCAGTGCAAGTGAGGAAGACTGAAAGACGAGCCCCCCTCCCTTTTCATCCGACCCCAGTCCCGCCAGGTGCGGTCGTGGGTTCGTGTCCCTCGTCACTCAGAGGTAAGAAGCCCAGGCGAGAGGGATGGCAGCCTGACACGTCGTAAGTCCACACGGCATCATCCGGGCTGCCCTCCCATCGTTCAGGGAATCGCCGACACAGCGCTGAAATAGCTGAAAGAGGCGACAGTTGTAGATCGGAAGGGGGCGGCTGTGCGAAGACAGCCCACGCCGGGATGGAGGTGCGAGGATCCTAGCGTAGGGAGCGTCCCCGCCGCCGCGCGGTGCCGCGCTTCTGGAGCTGAGGGCGCCACCGGTCCCGCGCTGGGGAGCGGAGAAGGCGAGGTGGGCTTTCTACTGTATGATGGTGGGTCCAGCCTCCTCCGGTAGGGTGTAACAGCACCCCCTCCAACCACCGGACGCCCCCGCACGCGGACACAGCCAATTGGGTGTGCGACCGCTTCTCACACTGTGTGCGCGTGGGGGGGGGGCTGCATTTAAACCCCCACAGCAAACATCACATGAGATGTTATGACTGAATCAACCAAATAAAAGCACCTCTCACAACATTCGGCTGCATTTAACCTTTAAGTGATTCAGTCTTGCGTAGTGTGTTTGACGCATCTTAGATTTGCCCCATTCCATCACGTCCCGTTACCCCGCTAAAGAGGAATTACTCTGTTCAAGGTCTGTAAATAGCGTAGTGTGATTTTAGTCCCCATGGGTAATAACCATAGCCACCATGCAGACTCATTGCTCTCATTTCGTGGGTCATATTAAAAAAGATAAAACGTCTATGTAAGCATAATTTATGCACTTTATACGGACAGATTAGATGCGATATAATCACTAAAGTATTTCAGCAAAGTATCTGATACGTTAAGAATGGCAGAATGTGGAAAGTGTTGTCGTTGTAACATCATAATTCACCTTCGGTAACTGTGTTAAATACAGTTTAATGGGCATTATTTATATATTAATTATTATTATTTATTGTTGGCCCACTGTACAAAGACATTTTGCTGGGTAATAAAACTTGATACAGTACAGTATTCAGTGTTAAAGATAGTTATGGTATAGTTATACATTTTATAACAGATCTTGGGGTGTACAGTTCAAACCTGCCTTCCTGACAGATCACTTCTCACAAATGATATCATCCCTATTGAGTTATTTTCATGTTGTCTCTGCTGATGTAGCAGCACTATGGTGACAACTGCCCACACGTTTGTTATCACTGACCAACCAACCAGGGATGGTGGAGCCAGTTTGAGGTGAGTCACTGGTAAAAACAAGACAATGGGGTGCACCCTAAACAGGTAGTCACCTTTTTGTCTATTTGCAATAAATTAGTAATATTTGCAATAATTTAGACTGCAGGTAGCACTGTGATCAGAACTGCCACCTTGCATTTAAAGGACCCAGGATCAAATCCCACCTTCTGTGGTATTACTGCTGAACAAGGCAGTAACCCTGAAATGCACCAGTAAAAATTACCTAGTTGTATGGTAATTATGCAGTTGTATTACAGCCTTCACTGTAAGACACGACTAATAAATGTAAAGTCGCAAGTGAGTTCACTTGAACAGCATGCCACTGAAATGTGGTTTGAAGTGGAGTGTGAGGGGAAAATGGAGAGGGGGGGGTCCACACAAAAACAGACGTGGTCCTCACTTACACAGCAGAGGGAGCCAGGAGAGATGTGAGGTTACAAAGTTCCCCACTGAGCCATAGTGCTCTCACTGAGAATAACATGACTACATACTGTATATCCAGTGATCAATTCAGTTATTTTCATGCCACCAAAAAGCCTGATAACTGGATAATAAGGGGGAAAAGAGCTAATTAAATCCACCACCAGGATCAAAATATATATTCACATTTCTTGGCAGGGACCAAAAATCTCTCACCGAGAAAGCCTATAAATGATAAGAAAGTTTGGTAAAGTCTGTATTTTTGCCCGCTGCCTACAAAATAAATGGAGGTTTACATTTTCCTTTGTGGCTTTCACGGCTAAGTACATTCCTTCAGAAATCTGCAGGAGTGTTTGAAAACAGGAAAAAAAAAAACTAAAAAGACATAACATGTTAAGAAAGACTTTTTTTGGGCCACTTCAACTCATAATATAGTCAATTTTGCATAGATCCAATCTTGCTCTTGGTATTGTGCCTGAAAAATATCTTAAGAGAACAAAAATGGCAGATTTCTTGGAATAACAATGTCATCAATTAATATTATGCATATTAATCATATAATTTAATTAATTGAATTTTTTTTTTTTTTTTGCTTTTTTCTTACTATTCCACAGTGCCAATGTTCCGTCAGAATCAATAGTGATGGCACAATTCATACAGTTCATAAACAAGGGCACAGATTAGCGTTCATATCACTGGGCATATTGGTCAGTCTCAGGATTCCTAGTTAATTTAGGGATGAGAAACTCCAACTAGGAAAGCTGCAACTACTGTGGTCCCTCAATCTTAGCTCTCAGTTACTTAACTGAAATAATTACTTGAAATAATGAGTCACTTCGACTATTATTTGAAGTGAGAATCAGATGTTAATAAAAATGCATTTCACACTCCCAGGAGTCCTGTTTGACACCTGTGCTGTGAAGACAGAGGACATGAAGAATCCCCTCCCTCCTGTCATTTACATTTGCATTTATTCATTTATCAGGCGCTTTTCTCCATGGAGACATAAAGCTCAAAGAGAACAAATGTACATTTTACCAAAGAGAAGAGAGAGATCCAGATGTAGACACATCCATCATTATTAACTACTTTAGCCTAATCAGGATCAAAGTGGTTCAGAACCTATTCCAGAAGGCAGATAGACTATGAGACTACAGCATAGGATGGCTAACTTAAGGTTACCATTCAACTTAAAATGCACGTCATTAAACTATGGGGTGAAACTGGAGCCCAGACACAGTAGGAATCTGTAAAATCTACACAGACTGAGTTGGATTCAACCCATCCACAAATAGCCCAGGCACTGAGATGACCTTATTGCCTACTGTGTCACTGTGCTTCACAGATAAAGACGTGATTGTAGAACAGACAGTCAATGCCACCATTTTGCCAACATACATTATATAAGTAGCTGTAGATATTTTATTATTTTTTAAAATAAATAATGTAGCTTGAGTTTATGGAGCAGATAGGAAATCAGGAGAAAAGTAGCTCCAAATGAGAAGGGTTCTAACACCCTTTTGTTCAGAGGGATTCAGCAGTTCTGAGAGAGTGAAATAGATCTTATCCAACCAAACTGGACTGTAAGGAGTGATTGGGTCCTGTAGGGTCAGCAGTCAAACCCTTTAATAATATCGTAAGCCATAAATAGAGCCAAAGATACTAACAATTGGAGGATACAGGAAGAAAATTGTCTATTTATTTATATACAGACAATTTGTTATATATAATAATATATACAGAAATATCTGTTAGCACTCAGGATATACTTCTAGAAAGTGGAGCACTACCTGAAAAAATGATAAATTGAGTCATTACAACAATGTATTTAATTAGTTAGGAGAAAACACAAATACAGTAGAATAAAAATATATATATAGAACATCTTTTATTGAAATGACAAAAATAGTTGTTTCTTATTAACCTTTGTAACTGTATTGTACACATTGATGAAAACACGTAAGGAGATGCTAAAAATGATGAAAAGACAGGAAAAATGCAGTATAAAGAAAGTAAGATTTGACGTTCTCCTCCTCCTTTTTCCTCCTCCTCCTCAACTGGTTGGCATCCTCAATGTGGGTTTTATTCCAGTAACTGCATTAAATGTTTAAATGTGTGTTCATGATGAGTTCCTCCTGCCAACTTGCCCCAGTCCCCACGAGCATCCAGTGAAATACACCCACCCACCCGTGTATGTGAACACACACACACATACATACACACAACATTTAATTGTTGGAAAACTTTGAGAATAAAAGAAAATGCATAAGAAATGGTTTAAAGAAACGTATCAAAGGATGTATCCTACCTGCACACAAGAGAGAAATGTATGTGGGGAGCATGTGCCTGCAAGTGTGTGCAACAGTGGTATAGAAAGTGTTTGTCAAGAACAGGCATTTTGTGTTGTGTGTAGTGGATGTGCCCGAGCCTCGGGAAATTGGACAATGCCCTGGCTCCACAGGGGAGGGGTGGGATCATCATACTTCATATTCACCATCAAATACATATGATATTCCAAATAGTTTCCAATTAAAAAAAAGACCATGAATAGAAAAATCAATAAGGATAGAATCCACTGGAAAGTGTGACAGTGAACATGATCATAAGTGGCTGTTGTAGTGGTTTACAACCAGCCCCTCAATTTTCACACTTAGTGGGCTGTTAGTCATACTGGAAAGTGTTTAATTTTCTAACTTAGTATTTCTCATTTCACTTTCTACACATTCTGTTTTAAAAATGCACATATTCTGCACAGAGAGCTGTTTGACATTATTCTTGACCAAAAGTCTCAGTGGATTGCAACCCTTGGACAGCAGAAATCTCTGAATGAATGGTAAAACCTGACATGCCTTTGCTAATTTGCTAGTTTACTTTCAGGTTATATACAAAGGAATAGTTTTCCATGATTGTCTGGGATGTCGTGCCACTCCTAACTCCTAAAATGGTATCACAGAATTTAATGACATGAGGTGTTTTTAACAAGATTGCCGTGGCATGGGTTGTATATGGGACTTTCAGAGGTCTGATTTGATTTATGTGAAAATATATTTACTGAAAAGATTTCTGACAGTGATGGAACTGAACATAAAGTCAAAATTCTTACTTTGCAACTTTCTTAGTTTATTGATTTAACAGCAGTTCAGCATTTTTGTATCTATTTTATTATCTTTTCTCTGGGTTTAGTCCTGGTCAGCTGAGCTTTCCATTTCTAGAATCTTCCCCTCAAAACACCTCACCCAATCTATGGTAGAGTGAATATACCGACACACAACCTTTTTTAACTCTAAAGTCCACAGGCTTAATTAGGTCTGTTGAATCCTTGTCAAAGAGCACAACTTTCCAAATTCATCTTCAGCTCTGTCACATCCTATCGCACCATGGGACTTTCAAGAAGAGGAACAATACTGCAGCTTCCTCACTTCCTCACACTTGTGTCCTCCAGTCTTCCAGAGTGGTGTGGCACAGATTCAAAATCAGATCCCAGCCTTAGGGCTTATAGCAATTTATCAGTGCACCTCTGGGGAGGCCCAGCACTTCAATCACTCACTTCACTGAAAGAATACCAATGATTCACACATGAAAGTGAAGTATGCCAGTGTGAAGTATAAACTGCAGGATGCATGATCAATAATTCTTATCACACTGTAACACTTGTACTAACATGAGGACACTCTCTAAGCTGTAGCTGTCTCTTCTAGATTGATTGAATGCCCTCTCTGCCATTAGCACAGCTGACCACTTAAAGCCATTTTTGGTGACATCACTTGGGAGCAGATGGAGGCCCACAGGGAGACAGATGGCACAGGGCATCACATTCCTGGCATCTCCTTTAATTCCATCTCAGTAACACAAAAAACAGAAACACCCGAGTGGCACCTAAAAAAAGTGAGGGGCAGCGAACATCTATCTATCTATTTATCTATCTGTCTATCTATCTATCTAATCTGTTTGCTTGCTTTTTGGTGTTAAGAACTCACAGTAGGATACACGCATGATGTCAAATACTCTAAATGTGACACGGTGATGCTGAGGTTAAATACAAGAGCATAGAGTAGTATAACACCCATCTCAAATCACCCAATTTACTACATTAGTCTTAAACTGGAGACATGGTAAGTTTCTCATTTTGGTTTTAAAATTGTCGACGGCAAACATGCAAACATTACCACAAAGAAAATGCATTTGATAATGTGACCAGTCAGCATGTGTGGAGAAAGCCTGGGAGGTAACATGGGCTGGAGAAAGCACCATGGTCAGAAATGATTGGTGCACTTATTATTTTGTTGCCCTGCTGGCACATTTTTCAAATGTGACTTACAATTTTCCCAGCTAGATGTGTCAATTCATATTAAGTACTTTGCTTGAGGGAATAGCATGGTCTTTATAGAATGTGAACTTTCAGGTTAGAAGTGCATGCACTTTCCCATTTCACTACCTGCTGCTTTGGATATGATGCTTTGCCATAGAGCACTGTGACTAAAGTGGGCTTTGTTGTTTAAAAAATACCCACAAAAATAAAATTTAAAACGGTGAAGGACTGGTGTCCAATCCGAGGCAGTATCACAGTCTATCCTGTACTGATTTTGGGATAGGCTCCAGATCACCACAATCCTCCTCAGACTAGGCATTTCACAAAGATGGATGGATGGATAGATGGACAAACACATGTAAAAGAACCTCATACACTTCAGTTACTTTTGGCCAAAGGCATCACACTGTACAATTGTTTGTTTGAGGCTAAGCTTTAAACAAACTACTAGTTTGAACTGCCATTTTAAACGCACTAGATCACATTCAACCCTGGTGCTATAAAGAACCATCCAGCCAAAAGGATAACTGTGTAGTTTCTTCTAACCATAGCAGTGGAGTCAAGTTTTTTAGATCTCCCTATTCAAGCCATCTATTTAAAAGACAAATAATAAAACGATGTTGTCAGTAGGTGAAGCTGGTTCACAGGATTTGGTAATTCATTAATTTTCTCCATTACATTTGTCATTACATTTCTGTGTCCTTTTACACAGCTAATAAGATATGAACTGGGTTATAAATGTGTTCAATTCTTGTTATAAAACCATTACTCTTAGGTCTGTTTTGTGAATATCTGTGTATGTTTTGCCTAGTATATAAATTACAGTTCTAGCATTCCTTCAGAGATACAAAATTCTGTAATACAGTGTTATGTAAAAATTAGTGGCTTCTATCTATCTATCTATCTATCTATCTAAGCATTTTTCATTTTCTTCACATGCACAGTGTACACAGATAATCTTCACTGCCTAACAGGTTTATTCTTAATTCTGTCATGATGTACTCCACATATGATATTTTAAAAACAAGATGTAACAAAACACTCATCTATTTTGAAGTGGCAATAATTCTATTCCTTTTCAGTTAAAAATATTTATGTATTCAAGGCTAACCAAGGCAACAAGTTGCATCCCAAAACAAACACTGAGTAGCAGAAGATCAGATGGAAGCACCATAGCCCAAAAACTGACTCCAGTAAACTCCTTACTGCAGTTACTAAAATAAAAAAAAAACAGGCTTCAGGTATGAAGATTATTAACATGCAGGTCAACAATCTGAAGAACACACAGCCTCCAAGCACTGCATATTAAAACATGCCCCTGTTTTAAAAACCAGTGGAACCTGTGCGCATACAGAGGTATAGGTCTCCACATTGTACACCTCTTTCTTAACACATATCTGTAACTGCATTGTCAGGTTAACAGTAGTGTTAAACCTCCATCAGTTTTAAAATAATTATCTATTTGTAGCACACAGGCATTGTTTTATCTGCCCTGCACACCTAACTGCACACCAGCCCACTGTATTTAGGCTGATTTTTTTTTCCTAAACAGGAATCACACATTAACACAGTGTTAAAAGTACTATACATAGACCTTTTCTTCTTGGTACAGTACCACCAGAACATTTACCGAGACAAGAACAATCCTCTTCCATCAGTTTCAAACACACAAACACAGACATGCACATCTTCTCAGAGACACTAATGCGCATTCTCTCTCTTTCTCTGTCTCTCTCACACATACCCACACAAATCTACTAAATTAAGCTTCAGAGTTTAAGAGTAATAAACTTTGGGGATATATTTTTTCCTGTTATTGTCTGTATGTTACTATGACTGACACACATGTTGCTGTCAGTGCCATTCGCATTGTTTAATCAAAGGAGTCAGGAGCTGTTATAGTTGAGAAAATGAAAATATACAAATGAACAAGAAAATTATACATGACACACACACGACACTGCACATATTAGTGATGAATAGGTTATAAAGTTTTGTGATATATATTTTGTTTTACTCCCTTTCTATTTGACTATGTCCAGGGTCTAGTGTGCACATCACTCTCTGTGTAGTTCACCTATCTGACAGAATTAACAATACTTATCTACTAAATGCATCCACTTTAATGATATGGAAATTATATACACACACACGCACTTTTATATATACTTTTTTATATAAACATACATATATATATATATATATATATATATATAAGTATGTTTGCATCTATTTGTGGGGGGGATGAGAAGGAGAACACAATTATTATCAGAGTTGATAGCTATTAACTTCTCCACAACTGGAAATGAAAGGAGACCTGCTTTTGTGTATGCTGTCTTGAAATTGGAATTTCACTGAACATATCCTGTTGGTGTTGTATGACTGTAGAAGACTTAGTGAATATTGACAAAAAAATGGAACTTCTGACAGATGCAATTCCATAGAGTGATTGACATTTACATTTAAAACACTTTGGTCTTAGAGGAGCTGGCAAGGAAACCATGTTTCTTTTTTTTTTCTTTTGGTATCCAAAGCCTGCATGGGAGCAGTTAGAGGCAGCCTACTGAGTCTCAGTGGGATGGCTGGCAGATTCAGAGACAGACTGACATGCTCCTGAGACAATGCGGCAATAGTATCCACTGCTCTTCAGTGAATATCATCTCGGTAAAAATAGGAGCACCACAGTGTGGCTTCGAACATAACAGCAATCCACCGACTGTTTGTCATGCAGGGCTCCTCTAACTGGGTTAAATAAGACACTAAAGACTTTGGAGTTTGTTGAGTTATGACCAACAAACTGTACTACCCAGCACTGACAAGTCTTCGACTGTGGTTGATCATTCACTCATGTCAACTTGTACCTCTGCTAAGTTTTAAAATGCATTTACATATTTAACTGTCATTTTTCTCCAAAGCGACTTACAATGCTAAGCTACTTGCAAAGATTTACCTACTTACACAGCAGGGTTTTTACTGCATCAATTCACAGTAAGTACCTTGATCAAGGGTACTACAGCATGAAGCAGGATTTGAACCTGGATCCTTTGAGTGCTAACCACAGCTTTAATTGCTATGTCAACATAGGTGACAATTGTCATTCCTTATTCTTCTCTGCAGTATATATATGTATATATTTCACCTTTTCCATGGGAATTAAAACAAAACAGTATTAAATTGATTGCACATATTTTGTGAAGATTGTTCAGAAGCCTTGAAAGAAACAAGGTCATCTGCTCTCTATGTAGAAATGACAGAAGAGTAAATCTTCCTGAAACCGACCTCCCACTGAACTGTTGACACCTTCCAATCCTCTTACCTATATAATCTAGACCACACCTTTGATCTTCAAGGGAAAAATTCACCCCAAAGCTTGGGGCATTATGAAATGCATTGCATTGCCAGCGCTGTAGGTTAGGGTATATCACAGGACAGGTGTTATGTGATCAGGTATAAAACTTAGAGAGAGGCACACTTAACCACTGAGCTCTGTGCTGGTTCTTATTGATAAGATATGGGCAGTAGTACAAACCCTATACATTACACATGACATAACACAAAGTCTCTAAGATAAGGCCCAAACCACATAAGACTGAATTTCCTTTTTTTCTTCACACAAAACAAAGATATGTTTTATTTCTCTGAAAGTAACGCACTGGTTGCATAAGCAATTGGTCGGCTGCTATCTGAGAAATTAGGCTCTTTTGTGTAGCTTTAATGAGTTGCATTAAAATGTCATCTTTGTTCTAGTTCCAAATGTGGGCCTGGCAATTCTGAGTCATTTTTTTATTTTCCATTTCAAACTCCAGAAAGTGCAGCAACTCTCTCTGCCAGTGTCCAAATTTGACCCTCCACACTCGCTACTATTATTAATACATGGCTACATTACTGCTGAAATCTGGACGCTCACATGTAAAACTCACAGTTGTATAGATGGAACCGCACTGCTTTTCTTTTAACAGATACCTGCTGGTTAAGAAAGAAAGATCTATTTTTTTTCCGAATGCTCTGTTGCTCTTGTGGCCAGCGTGGTCCAGAGGAGATGCGGAGGACATCCAATCAATGGCACAGTGATGCGAGTCAAAGCTAATGAGGTGGGAGAAGACTCCCTCTAATGATCCCAAAGATGGCAGGCCAAAGGCAGCCTGTCATAGACACAACTCAGACCAGATAATTAATAGCGCACTAAGGCTGGGTAAACAGCTGCTGCCTGCTTGCTAGTCGTGGAGGTGCATGGGAGCTCACTGAGGATGCCATCCAGAATAGCTAAGCGGCTGGCTGAGAGACGCAAAGGGCAGTCCACATAACAGAGCAGGTCTCTCTCCCGTTCACTGCCAAATGGAATCTCAATTATCTGCATAGCCATAGGACTGGAATAGAGGCTGGAAGAGGAACAGCATCACAGGCAAGATTCAGGCCCACTTTTTTACTTGGAAAACCGCTCGGTAGCAGGTCATCAAACCTCAGCACCATGTCCCCAAGAGCGAGATCAACCAGAGCAAAATCCTTCTCTGTTTTTTTTTTGTTTTGATGGTTTTTTTTAAATTAAAAAATAATTTTGAATATTAACTATTAAAATAAATAAGAGATGCTTTATAAAAAACACTGTTTTAAATCTTATGCTGAAATTCTGAACCGGAAAGCATTCACTCAAATAAAAGACCACAAAGGGAACAATATGGTCAATCAGAGGTGATCCATCTGCTTTTATGAAGATCCTATAAATATAAAGGTGAGAAAAATGTTTTTCTCAGCCTCAAACAGCTGACAGTTTTTAGATCAATAACTTGTAGCGCATGATAAAAAATCAGCGATGCAGAACAATCTGCAATAATTTCCATCAGCATCACAGACAGAACGCAGTCTTGCAATCTCACCATCGCATCAGCCGCACGATGGAGCGTGAGGATGGCTCCTCAGTCATATTTTCACTGCTGACTTTAAATGTCAGACAGGAGGCGGCTGAGTGACCCGCAGATTAATGTCCGTCTGTAACGCGTAAACAGGATCTGTCAGTCAGATGTTACACATTGGAGATGATTTTGCATGTCAGTAATATCAAGGAAGGTGGTACCCAGAACAGCATGTCCAAAAAGAAAGGACTTGCTATAGGTCCTGTTATTGTTTAAGAAGGCTGTTATTCAGAAAGTATACGGTAGATCCTGTTTACATTTGAGTGATTTTACAAATCCTTATTTTCTCCATTTTTTTCCTAATAAGCAAAGCACCAAAAAAGGTGCTATTACTGCCGAGATGCCGTGGACAGATTTGACACTAGACAAAAGAACTGTCTCACTGAACCGAATCAAAAGCTATCCATCTAACACCACTTATCGTCACTGGGCAGAGATAACAGAGGCCCAAAATCCACAACTGCACACTTGATACAACAGCAAGATAAACTACCAGAAAAATGGGCATTATAGAAAAAAGTTATATAGAAAGTGTGTTTATTTAATAGATACATTACATATTTAAATATTATGTTTGTCCTCAATGTGTTCTGTCATTTATATAAATTGATGATTTTTTTCTCAGTAAAATGGCATTTTATTATATAATACTGTATTTATTGTATAAGTGGACCAAGTGCAGATGTGTTTCAATTAAACAGAATCCACTGTATATCATACATATTGCTTTAAAAAACCTGAGAACACAAGCTGGATGTTCAAATGTCATGGCTCTGCTGTGAAAATGTTTTAAGGACAGAACACTTAGTCTTCTGATACTATAGCTTTTCCCATAGCCTTTTATGTTAGAGTGTAACCTAAATTTTGGAAAGAGAGGAGGTTGGCAGCTTAACAAGGGTATGTCAGTATGGTGCGACCAGTATGTACAGTTATGTGTATTGAGTTATATATAAACAGGTATTGGATACCTTCGGCCTTAAATAACTACAATCTGAGCTACCGGTTGGAGGCTATACATATTAGAAATCCCATATCCCACTGGAAACTTGTGCTCTATTCAAGAAAAAGACACTTTTGCTTAGGCGTAGACTTCCTGTATCTGTGTATGTAACACAACACAATCTGATGAATATTCAGATATTTGTCACTCTTTCCTTTGTCTCAAGCCTTCAGTTTTACATAGTTATTCATAATCTACCCCCTTATGGCATACATTTCAAAACTTCAGTATAATGGAAAGTTCGAGAAAGCATTTATAGCCACAGTTTTATTGTAATACTGATTACTCACACCATGTCCTATTTGCACATAGCAAGTTCTGAGACTCTAAATAAGGCCCGGAAATTGCTTAAGTCTTATATAATGGGAAACATTACAGAACTATTGCAAGTAAGTGTGAAGGCATATAAAGTTATATATTATAATTAATTTAGGCCAAGTATCAGGAACACAATAAATAGTTACGAAACAGGAAGTCATGTTCAAGTGCAACATAAAAAAAATATTAATTGAATATTTTCAGCACGTCCTGTTTTAACACCTATTATATCTATCAAAATCCACCACCTCTTCAAAAGAATAATTACCACTTAATTAAAAGTAGTGTAACGTCTGGTAGTATTGTAGCTCCCATCATGCTTTGCTGTATAAGTAGTTGGTTTGTCCAACTGTGGTAGGAAGTCCAGGGCTCAGCAATGACTCTGAGGTTGTGTGAGTGTGTACAGTAGTTTTGTGGGTGGGCATGTTATTAATCATGCCACGCAAGAATAAAGTTCATATTTCGCTTCTCAGTGTTTTGGCTAAGATCACGTGTTGGTTTTAATTGCCAGCAGGTGCTAGATTTTAGCGGGAGTGAAGGGGAGCCTAAGGCATGACCAGTAGGTGGCTTGTCTGCTGTTGCCACGGGGCAACTTCGGATTTCTTTTTTAGCACCTTTTAATTAGATTTAGGGCTTTTAGTCGAGGGCCCCATAAAGCCTTTCTAAAGGCTATGCTGGGGATGTCCGGTACATCTTTGAAGACAGCGGTGGGGAGGAGGACGATGACCATGGAGAGTAGCAAGGCCTTGAAGATGACAAGCTTGGTGGGCACAGAGACTTCTCCAGCGGAGACAAGGACTGTGGCGGTGAAGAAGACGGCTTGGGGGGCAGGTGGGACTGCCTAGGTCCCCTGCCAAGAAGAACCTTCATTTAGAAGAGCAGCAGGGGACCGAAGAAACGACCGCCGCCAGTCCTATTGCACTGAGGTTAGTCGGAGGAGGACCGGTGGTGAAGGTGGTAGCCAAAGTGACGGACGTACCGGTGGCAGTGGCGGCAATGATAGCAATCCCCCCTGTGGCGGCTGGGCCCCACGACCCTGCTGCCCAAGGTGTGGGTAAGGAGCAGGAACTTTCGTCCTCCACCAAGCTGAGGCATACCACCCAGTTTTGGTGGAGGGGAACCGAGGCAGCGGCAGACTTCCCGGGCCATTCAGACTTTATCCAGGAAGTTGTTTTTAGAGTGTTGGGCCTGGCCACAGGACACACTGTGTGTGTGTCCAACATAATGGACCCCAGCGCTTCATCGACCTGACAGTCCTCGCCGAGGATACATACCGGAGAATAGTAGCGGTCTGCAAGCTGGAGAATGAGAAGGGATTGAAGAAGTTCTGGGTGGAGAGATTGTGGTGGACGAACCGAAGGATTATTATGGTCCATGTCTTTGACCCCTTTGTCCCTACCGAAGTGGTCAAGACCTTCCTGAAGGAGCATGTCGACCTCATCCCCGACCGCAGGGAATTGCAGGATGAATTTGGTATTTGGAACGGGAAGTGGCAATATCAGGTCCCGACCTTGTGGCCCCTGACGAACTTCACCATCCCCTGGCGTACTTCCATATAGGAAGTGATAAGGGGTGTCTTTTTTACCTGCAGCAGCCTCCCTTCTGCCGAATCTGGGGGGGAAGAGGGCACACTAGTGATGCGTGCAGAAACATGAAGTGCCACAATTGCCTGGGCACCAGCCACTGTCAGGGATTGTAAGGGCCCCTGCCGCTGCAACATTTGTAGAAGTGAAGATCACTTGGCCCAACTCTGTCCCCAGTATAGGCCCTCTTACGCCAACGCCCTGTCCGGCAACAGGGGGTCTTTGGCTGAAACACTGCAGGACCTCATTTTGAGAGGAGGAAAGGAGCCTGAGGTGGAGTCGGAAGCGAAGGCGGAGGCTGAAGTGGACCCTGTCGTGGTCAGGGAGATCCAGGCTTCTAGCTCTGCCCCTACTCTGGGAGACCTTCTGAAAAGGAAAAAAGAAGACTACCAGTCTGGGAAAAAGAACTCGAAGAAAAGGAACTGCAGAAGGGGGGCTAAACAGCCCGAGGAGGAGTTTTCATCGGCTAACTCCTCAGACGAAGGCCAGGAGCGATGTCCTTCCTCGCAGCAGTTGAACGACGCCTGGATCATAAGGCGGCCCCCCTCGACGTCCCCTAGTCAGGGTTACAGAGGGGGACCGGTTTCATCTGATTCAGCAATGGATATAGATGACGGCAGGATGTCAATGGACGGTATGGCCAGGGCAAATTTTACTGGGGAGGGGCCTTTTTAATGACCAATTTTTATTATCTTAGTGGTTTTATTTTCTTAATGTCATACCCCAATGGCTGATTTTAAAGTTTTTACTCTTAACGTCAGGAGTCTTAAAAATTTAGTCAAAAGAACTGCTTTGTTTAATCAGCTTTCCTGTGCCTTTAACCTGTGTTTTTTGCAGGAAGTGCACCTCCGGGACCAGCGGGACGTGACTCTCTTCTGTCAGGAATGGAGGAAGGGTGAGTCCTACTGGAGCGTAGGTGGCGTCCACTCTACAGGTGTGGGGATACTTTTTGGGGACCACACTTATAATAAGGTAAGGCGTTTTATCATTAATCCTGGCCGGGCTTTGGGGGTGGATGTCAAGTGGAGAGGTTTGCACATTCGACTACTGTGTGTCTATGCTCCAGTGGAGGTCAGGTCCCGTACTGCTCTCTTAGAGGAGTTAGTCGTGCACTGTGTAACGGATAGGCATTTTATAATAGGAGGTGACTTCAGTATCTTTTTAGAAGGCAATGGCGACACTAGTGTTGAACATTTCAAACAGTTTTAGCTTCACTGACGGTTTTAAAAAGTGTAACCCCAGCGATCCGGGCATTACCTAGCACAACAGCTACGGGGCCTGTAGCCATTTAGACTACATTTTAGGTTCCCTGTTCGTTGTTTTTAAGAGAGTAACTCTGACCCCCAGTGGCCTTCAGATCATGTGATGGTCAAGGCCACGATCTCCATCGTGGCCCCGAGCCAGAGCCGGGGCTACTGGAAGCTCAACCTGGAGGTCCTCCAGGAGAAGGAGTTTAGGGACTTGTTTTATGATAGCTTTTCTATGTGGCAGGAGGCCGTGGATGATTACCCCTCGTTAGCTGAGTGGTGGGAGGGGATCAAGGCTAAGGCCAAGGCCCTCACCGTTAATTATTGTGTCCGCAAGGCCGCTTTACGTCGCTGCAGCATCGCTAAGCTCGAGGAGGAGCTCCACAGGCTTTACGCCTGTCATAACAGCAGAGGAGTTTTTGATTACGTAGGGGCTGCGGAGATAAAGGCTGCTTTGAGGCAGCTGCATGAGCAGCAGGCCAGGGCCTTTTTGTTTAGCGCCAGAGTGAGAGAGGTTGAGGAGAATGAGAAGTGTACCTCTTATTTTTCCAACAATGTGAAGGATTTGAAACGTAAGAGGGGTTTTTCCTCGTTACGGAACTCACAAGGGAAATCCTTCACAGATACTGCCCAGATGTTAGGGGTTGCATTTTGTTTTTATAGGGATCTTTTAAAAGTCAGGGAAACCGACCCGGTGCTAGAAAGGAGCTTTTTAGATAAGGTGTCATCCTTTATTCCCCAGTGCACCCTTGGTAGCCTGGAAAGCCCCCTCACTCACGCTTTGAGTGAGCTGACTGAAGTGCTTGGTAAAATGAACCGGCATAAGATTCCCGGGCTAGATGGCCTGCTGGTGGAATCTATTCCACCTTCTGGGACGTCTTAGGGCTGGTGTTTTTGCATGTAGCTGAGGAGGTGCTTAGCTGTGGCATACTGACCAGAAGCATGAGGACCAGGGTGCTCTCCTTGTTGTACAAGAAAGGCGATAAAGCCAACCTTGACAACCGGAGGCCCCTTATGATGCCTTGTGTAGATGCAAAGCCGATTGCGAAGGTCCTCACCAAGCGCCTGAAGCAGATAATACCCGACTTGATCCACAGGGATCAGACTTGCGGAGTTCCTGGGCGATCAGCGATCTGGAACTTGTACCTGGTTCAGGACGTGATCACTTAGATGGAAGACCGAAAGGTCTCCTTAGCTTTGGTCAGCCTGGACCAGGAGAAGGCGTTTGATCGAGTTGACCACTGCTTCTTGTTTAACACCTTGAGGAAGATGGGTTTTGGCCCTCGGTTCCTGGGATGGGTACGAATGCTGTACACGGAGGTAGGCAGTCACGTTATCATCAACGGCTCCTTCGGTGGTTAGGTGCCCCAGCTCAGTGGAGTGAGGCAGGGCTGCCCGCTCTCCCCGCTCCTTTACGCTCTCTACATCAAGCCACTGGCAGCCGCCGTTCGCGCTCATCCAGGAATCAAGAGCCTTCTCCTGCTGGGAAGCGGCGGAAAGGTTGTAAACTGGCCCAGTACGTGGACGACACTACGTTGTTTGTGTGTTCAGACCGGTCTTTCGGTCAAGCATTGGACCTGGTCAAGATGTTTAGACGTGCTTCCGGCGTGGTGCTGAATCTCAGCAAGTCTCTTATCAAGTACTTTGGCAGCTGGAAAAACAGGACAGACAGCATCGGGGGTTTTCCTGAATGTGACAGTCCTCTCAAAGTGCTTGGGGTCAACTTCCTCGCGGAAGACATGGCTAGGGCGAACTGGAAGGAATGCTTGGCAAAGGCCAGGCAGCAAAAGGGATTGTGGAGGACCAGGTCCCTCTCCTTTATAGGGAAGACTTTGGCCCTGAAGGTAGACATCCTCCCCACGTTGCTGTACTCAGCGCGGGTGTACCCCCTGAATTTCTCTATGAGAAGAGGCCTTAGGAACACATTTTCGATCTTGTCTGGGGGGGGCAGGTACGAGTAAGTGAGGAGGGTAGTCATGTACCTTCGGCAAGGGATGTGCCAGATATGGCCTTGAAACTGGATTGCCTCGTCTTTTCCCAGGTTTGTAACCATCTGGTAGCTCCGCTAGAACATCCCCATCAGCACTCTGTGTGTCTTTGGCTGGGCCGTCCGATGCGTCACCCGGTGAAGGCCTGGACAAACAACGGGCGGAACGCCAAGACCCAGCTTGCTCACTACAGGCGAGTTGTCGAGTGGGGCAAGACCACCGCAGCAGGGGTCGAGGCAGGCACCCTCTTCAAACACAGGACCTTGTACAAGGCTCTGTTGGAGAGAAGGGGAACTCAGGCTCTGTTGGGCCTTGAGGATGGCACCTGGGCCAGGATTCAACCCAAGGGCCTCAACCACCACCTGTAGGACCTGAACTGGCACTGCTTTTTGGGTAAGTTGCCACTGAGGGATACACTGTGCAGGCACCATCTGTCCAGCCACCCACGCTGCCCGCAGGCTCGTTGTGGCAAGAGGGAAACCCTCGCTCATGCCTTTTGGGACAGGTGAAGGAGGTCTGGCTCTTGACAGGTCACCTGTGCAGAAAGATTGAACCGCAGATGGTTTTGACATACGACAAAGCATTGAAGGGGTGGAACCCAAGCGTTCAGAAGGCCAAGGCCGCCCGGGCGTGGCTGGTGATAAGCGTGACCAAGCAGACGCTCTGGAACGCAAGATGCCAGCTGGTCCAAACAGGGGCAGACTTAGGTGTCCAGGGTATGTTTGCAAAAATCCGGGCCAACCTCAAGTTTAGGATGGAGATGGATGTCACAGAGTGGGGCTACACAGAAGCCAAAGAAAGGTGTAATGGTCTCTTTTGGCTGTAGCCTCAAGAGGTTTTTGTGGCACCCTCTCCATCCTGGGTAAGTAACACACATCTGTTTTCACATACAAGGACCTGCAACCCCTATTTTTGGGTCAGTGTATGTGTTTACTTTTTTTGTATGTTCATGTTTTTATGTTAGGTGTAGGGTTTTACTTATTTATTCACTTTTATATATTTAGTTGTATATCTTTAGTATTTATTTATTTTACATATTGTTTGTCGTTTATTGCCATATATATTTTGGCTGCTGTATCTATCTATCTATCTGTCTATTTATTTACTTATTCATTCATTCATTCATTCATTCATTTACTCATTTGTTTATTTATGTATATGTAGAGTTTAGTTATTATAGTGTAGTTTAGTGTTTCACTGAGGTGGGTGTATGGTTTCTGTTCTGTTTACATATATTTATTTTATTTATTTGTTTATATGTTTATTCATATTTATCATTTTGTTGATTGTCAGTCCCTTGTTTATAATTTTGAGTGTTTGTTTTTAATAATGTAATTCTAAAGGGGAAGACGTGTTTGCACCCACAAAGGTAGGTTAAGTCTGGCAGCACCCTGGAACAGGCCAGGGGACTGCCCATCTTCTGTGGTGAAGTCTGCCGGTAAGTTTCCTTTAATCTTTTATCATTTAGTTAGAGCCTTGGGGTATGTTTTTAACTGTCTTAGATTTGACTGTCATGTATTGTGAATATGTGTTGGTTTTAAACTAGGGTTTTATAATTTAGTTTTAATTTTTCCATGACGGATTTAATTATTTATTGTACTGGTTTCAAAAGTTTTTATAAATTCAGAGATTATGAATGGAGAGATTATAACTGTCGTGTTGGACAGTTCGGTGGTGCTTGATATTGTCAATCCATGTCCATTCTGATCCAGAAAGAAAAAAAAGAATAAAGTTCATGGTCCCACAAATCTGTCCATAACACCACCGACGTGGACTGTTACAGTAGCCATTTTGCATTCAATATGGTGCTCTTTTACAGGATGCAGACAGACCATTAAATAACAGAAATAAAAATAAGATACTCAGTATGATTTTTTTCCTCAACAAGATTTACAGAGAGAGACAAGATTAAAGACAGTTTTAGATTTTCAGTGAGAATCTCTTCCATAGTAGTTTTATCAAAGTAAAATGTTAAGCTCCTAGTAACCATGCAGAAGCAATGGCTTTGAGCTTTTGTTTTTGATTGAAAAGGCTATGCTTTTTATTAGACACATGAAAGCAGCTGTTTCAGTCTGAACAGGCACATCTCAGTCAATGTTGGCTGGCAGTAACAACAGGAACGTGCAGTATTTCCTCGGTATCCAAATTTCATCTCTGAAAACATGCTGGATGCCGAATTTTACAGATACCAACTGCCTATTTACCATTCTTTTAAATGAGTGGAACATAAATAAATAATGTGCTCCCAGCCCATCGGAAAACACCTATATTTATCTAGATAACTATCAACCCAACCCATGACTTGAGCATGAAAAAACAGTCTAAACACCTGTCACCAATTACCAAACACTGCCTTACACACGGGAGATGAGTAGGCGCATGCATGGGGTTCGCAGCCCGAGTTCAGTGTTATGAGATGTTGTATTTTACACCCAGATACATTATCTGTGACAACCCCTGGACACAATTCTCCAGATGACCAGCAAGGGTCCTCACAATAAACACAGCTGACCACATCTGTTCTGACCACATCAATCAGCTCAGCACCACAGACTAAAAGAGAGCAACTCATTCACTTCACTGTGGACTTGTAAACAGTACTTATGACCTTTCCTTAGCTGAGTTTGTGGTGCTTTCTGTGATCCTGATTCCATTGTCAGCTCTGTTCTCTGTGTTTGCTACCATTGCCTCCGTTTCCAGAGTCCACAGTCCTCCACGTCTCCGGATTTCCGTGTCTCCTTGTTCACCGAGTCCCCACTCATTGTGTTCCTAAGTCTCTCGTTTATCATCGCACTCCAGTTTGTTGTTCTCTGAAGCACCCGTTTGTCATGTAAAGCACTGATTCACTGTAAATAACTCCTGCACTCCACACATTCAGCCATCACTGGGTAACCATCATGCTGTTTTTTTCCAAAATTTCCACATTTGTATTCTGTGGCAGCAGCCATGTATACACAGCATACTTAAGCACAGGAAAAATGAGCGCAGTGTATATTTACTGACAATTGTTGTTTGCTGCAAATTGGTAAAGCTTTTTTAGAAACATAATTTTACAGGTACATGTTTAAAATCTGTCTGAAATTTATTTACTGATTTCTTTAAAATCTTACTGTTTCACCCCCATCAGAAAGAAAATGAGGGACACTTCAGCAGCTGTTGCAGATTTTGAAAATTATAACTGATACACAAATACTGGCCATTTTATTAGGTATGCATCGCTGTTACTGCATACAGCTTGCCCTATACATTTGCACTGCACATGGTTGTGACTACAGACAAGGTCTAACACTACAGGTACTAAATGAACACTAGAATGGACAAAACATGTAATCTAAGTGATTTTAAACACAGCTTCATCATTGGTGCCAGTTGTACCAGTTCCAGCATTTCAGAAACAATCAACCTTGTGAAGTTTTTGCACACTACAGTTCCACAGACATGACAGTGCCCGTAATTTACTACAATAGCCTGTACTGCTCTCCCTCTCAAGCCAATACAGCATCTTTGAGATGAGGTGGAATGTGATATTAACAGAATGAATGTGCCATCAAAAATCTGCAGAAACAGCAAAGCTGACAAGCCACCGTGGAAAAAAACCTCCTTATTGCCAAATGTGTGCTGCTCCAGAGTCAAAAGAAGGTCCTACTAAACAAAGTGGCCCATGAGTGTATATGAAAAGGAATTTTCATGTGTAGCACTTTAAGTGATCAACAAAGGTTCTCACAGGAGCAGAGTAGCACATCCCAAAACACCTGATGTAAATTTTTCAATTATTGAATTGACTCCAATCCAGGATTTATCAGAAAGTCTAGCACTCAGCCAGGTTTGTATTCTCCAGCAGTGCAACCCATTGGGCATGCATGCTTGAGTAGCTCTGCTCAAGCCGTGGTCTCGGGTGCCTGCTCTTTGTATATATCCGTACTTTTCCTTCTATGTATTCAAGGTCTCATTGTTCCTTCACACACAAGTCTTCATGGGTCCACTACAAACCCTGTACTGCTCACCTTTTGCACTTTGTAACATAAGCTCCTGAATCCAGTCTCATTTCACACATTTGTGTGATCACAACAGGAATGCACTAACTAGCTGAATAAACTGCACACGGCTTCTCCTGCCTTAAAAATGTTCCATTCGCATCCCTTCCTGTGAAATGGACCTCCTGTCTTTATAGTCCTTCATATCAAAGCTGCTTATAATCTCTCCATTCATAATCATGACTTTGCTCCATCATAATCTGACTTTATTAAAACTTTTAAAACCACTACAATAAATAATTAAATCCGTCATGGAAAAATTAAAACTAAATTATAAAAGCTGCCATTTAGTACATGGTGAAGTTTGCCCATTGTATACATGAAGGGTTTCAAATTGTTTTTCAGTCACTCTTTCACCATAATGGCTTATTATATTCTGGGTAAAAACAACAAAAAAAGAACTAAGCACTTCACCTGTTATAAAAAAAGACAGTTAAAACATGTACAGTAAATCTGAATAAAGTCAAACTTCATAGCTTTGCAACTTAAAAGTGGGAAATTAAAGAAATTATCTTTTTGTGTCATTCTGGAGCAGATAGGTATAAAGTGCTCTCAAATATGTTTGCAGCATCCATTTTGTATGACGCTTATATCTGTTTCATTCTGTGGCCTCCATTAACTCCTTCCCTGCATGTCTCCAAGATGAGGAAGGATTGCTTGTCAGAGATATTTAATGTTTTTGGAGGAAAGGACAAGCCCTTCACCCCCCAGTATACCCTGTTGTCATTGTGGATTACAGTTGGCCACGGAGAAAAGATGGGCTTGCTGTCTCGTTGACAGAGGTTCGGTTATGCAGGACTGCAGGGTTGAGCTTTATTACCCAGTTCCTCCAGTGCCACCTTGTGCACCAGGAGAGCAGCTCTTCACCACAGTGGGCAAAAACAAAACCAGTCATCCCTTGATTTAAGCGTCTATTTGGTTCCTGAAAAAGCCACATAAATTGAAAACACATAAACCAATCTCCATTATTTATTATGAGACAAGTAATGATGCTTCCAAGCCCTTCCAAAAAGCCCCCAAACCGACATACCCAAATATCACTAAAACACTGTAAAACACTGTGTAGCACATGCGACACAGCACAGCGCAGCGCACACACATACACACATACGCATGTGGTCACTGAAATGAGGTAGTCCAATGTAAACAAAATGTCTACTGATGTTTGAAACAACCAAATCTAAATGTATTCTTTTGCCATGTTTGCAGGAAAGCTTTAAAGAGAGGCACTTGGTGATGGAAGAATGTAGAACAAGTCAAATCTTATTAAGTAATGCAGAGCATTATTAATTTTGTAAGAGAACCATAAGATAACATGCTCATCCATTGACTACTCACGAGTAAGATATTTACATATACATGTCCTCTAAAAGACACAACAGCACCAACTACACCTACATGGACATCGCATCCACCTTTCACAGAAGCCAACACAGCTTGTCAAAACGGGGCCCTCTTAAAGGTATATACACTTTATGTGGAATGACCATTATGTAACATGTAGCCGGGCAGCGTAGGCTTGCATACACACACAAAAACACATACACAGTAATTTATGATTTTTTTACACAAATGAAATTGTAACGTAAATTTTTTTTTTGTTTTTTTGGGCTGGAACGTATTGTACTGAGCAGATCAGTGTGTATATCAAGTCAGGGTATTAAAACTCAAATCACGCTGTAATGAAAATGACAGTTTTAAATTGAGACCATGTAAATCGAGGGATGCCTGTATAGCATCCTGCTTTTTTTCTTCTGTACCACTGAAGTTCACCAGTGTCTTCAGTATGCCATGACCAGCTAGAAATAACTGCCGTGACTTTCTGACTGGCTGACTTTATCATAAATAATTTTAACACTTTGTACCAGAATGAAGAATGTTATCACACTTTACTGTTCGAACATGCCTGCAGGAGTGTTTTCTAATACAAAAAGAGATCCTGTGGAAGTCCTGGTGTGCAGCTTACCTTGTGTGACTGCAGTATGCAGTCATTGCAGGGTCATTGTTGTTACCATCAATATGTAGAAGGTGACAGCAAACTTGTCATTTTTTGTCATGCAATATTTGGACTATATTCTCTCAAGGTCATTTTAGCAGCCATGCTCATAAGTATATACGCATTAATGCTCACGCCCACGAATGAATTTGTGTGCAGGTGGCATAGTTTGTACGTGTGCATTTCTTACAGTTGTGCAATAAATAAATTTCTACACGAATCATTTCCAAATAAAGACATACATTGTACATTATAGTGTTTGTACTGTATGTTGTGCATCATACGACATCATGGAAAAAGATAACAAATGATTTCATATTATTTTAAAATATTTGTTTTTTTTAAATTCATTCTCCAGCTCTGGTGCCACATATGTGCAAATAAGCTATGAAAATAACTATATGTGGTTGTTTTCCAAATATTTAACTAAAATAGAACTAGTCATAGAACCTTATAATGCATGGCATGTCTTGAAATGTGATTAGGCGACATGAGCAGTTACCAGCAGGGTTTTTACTCCCTTTTGGTTCTGACATTAACCAGGCAATGACTGTAACAGTTTTCCAGCCTTATCAATGACTTTGTATATGACCACCACTGGATTTTTTTCCTAGGACTATGCTAATTCTTGTACCCTGATTTGCCAACTTGCTTTTTTGATTTACAGAAAAGAAAAAGAAAACTCCTTGGTGTCAGGCTGAGGTGATTTGATTAGAAAACAAAATTCTTTGCATTCAGGGATACTCTTCAAACTTTTGCCTGAAGATCACTTTGCATTGTGACACGAGCAGCAGTACTGGTTAAAGAAGCAACCTCTCTTATTGAAACTGAGCCATATCATATCAACTTGGCTAAATGAAATATACATCAAAGACCGAAATCGATCATTATGCCTCGAGAATCAAACCTCTGTGGTCTCAAAACCCCCTTTGTAAGTGCTGTCTCTAGCAGCTTTGTGTTAGTGTGATTTGTTACATCACTTCAATACCGAAAACAGATCTTTCCAATTACTCCAGCCCACTGTGACAGACCAGGGAGTGTCTGGCACGTGACCAGGCATGAAGCAGCAATGAATAGACTTGGATGATTTATTGCTCTTGCATCCCATGAATACCAAACAAAAATCAACACTCTCAAATAACTAATAAAAATGGCCTGCTGGCTCGAATAATGAAAAGCTATCAGCTAACTACAAATTCATAACTGAAACATTAACTGCATGTTTCAAAAACAAAACTCATAAAAATTTCAGAACACACTACTAAAACACAGCCAGGTATTCCTCCCCAAATCCTGGCTTGAGGTGTAGCACAGGCTGCTGCTGGCTATACCTACATTTCCAAACCAGTCTCCAAGTAAATGTATAAAGCTTGGATTACAGGCAGTTTTAACATTTTCTGTCGATCATTCTGTGGAACCTTGTTGCATTAAGGTACCTTTTTAATGCTGTTTAAAATGAGCCCTGGTGGGAGTGGCTAGTTCAAACTGTAACCACTTTGATGATGTGTACTGCAATAAAATGGCATCTTCCAACAAAACAAGTGCCTGGAAATATATGAATCGCTTTTAACTGAGCTCTGAACAATACAGTACAGTACATAACATAAACAAAATTAAATATAAAATAAATGTCAATGTGTGTTTTAATACATTAATATGCATCAGTATCAATTGTCAATGATTACATATCCAGGGCAGAGCCCTTTCCCTGAAGCAAATGGCACGAAGATGGGTACAACCTGGACAGGACACCAGCCAACTACAGGGCTATCACAGACACTCACTCAGTCACACATTCACTCATTAAGAAGAGTTTAGTGTCACCAGTTCACCTGAAACAAACCTTGGGATTCTTTGAGGAAACTGGAACACCTTGAATAAACCCACACGAACACTGGAAGAAAACGTAAACTCCACACAGACTGAACCGGTATTCAAACCACTGAACAACTCTAACAACTGCCGTATTAAAATGAAAATGGAAATTTAAAATATAATTTTAGTTTATTTGTACCTTAAAGTTATTTAACATAAAATATGACACAACTGACTTGTCCTTTGTTGATTTTCACTTACGGTGTAGCTTATATAATTTGTTAGTTTTGGAAGGAGTGATGGATCAATTTGCAACCTAGATTGTCAAATTAATGAAAAAGAAAATCTGAATATCTGAGTACCAAAAAGTTAAATAATGCATTTTATTCAGTTTCCCCCCATTGCTTTTTAATCTCTCACTTAAGCAGTAAGTAAGTAAGTAGTGGACCCAAGTTTTAAAATACAGTGGTCAGTAATACTGGACATCCGTACTGCTAGCTGATGAAAAATTCACTCATGCATTCAATTCGTCTTATCCATCCATCCATCCATCCATACATTCAATATCCCTAACTGCTTTTCCTGATCAGGTTTGCTGTGATCCAGAGCATGTCCCAGAATCACATGGCACAAAGTAAGGGGGCACACCAAGAATGGTTCATCTCAAGGTGCATTATCATGAAAATATGTATTCCTTCTTTCAGTTATTTCAGAACAGACCTTAGACTGTATCTGGTAGCCTCCAGTATTCAGGTGGTCTTCAGTGCCAGAACAGCCCATATGAATATGCTACCAAGAGATCACATAGTTTGAGGCCATCAGACACCGTGCTTTTGTGTGTGTGTGTGTGTCACAGTCTTTATGTACACTCTGCATATGACATTACAACACACTGCATGTAATATCACTGCTCCTGCTTTTCCAAGTCTTGTCAGTGACTGAATTTTTCATTTTAAAGTAGTAAGCAGCTGTTTGTGTTTAATTAAGTCGTCTACACAAAAACTTCACTTAGGGTGACAAGTATCACTGTGGAAAATTTAAGGTCTGTGGCTTTAAAAACAAAACTGTGTATAGAGAACCAACAGGCAGAGTCTGATCTTTAAAGATATAGATATAAAAGTCACAACAGCACTGGAACTGTTATACAAGCTAAACCTTTTTTGTTTAGTAATAATAATTTGCAAAAGTACAAGAAAAGTACACACAGATGAACTCGAAAGCTGTAGCTGCAGACTCCTCTGGCTGCTGGCATGAATTATGCAAACTTTGCAAGGACATTACAAGGACATTTGCATTGCAAAAATTCCATATGCATTTTTTTATACCTCTGAATAGTTGATCTTGGGTTACATACTGAAATTTCATGAGCATTTTTAGCAGCTCCTACCCAAGAGTCATTTAAATTTGTAACAATTCAGCCTGTTCAACAAGGCTGCATCTCAGATGACAGGCTGGAGCTTCGCACAGCAGCCAGCAGTGATCACACTTCTGTAAGAAAGAGTGAAAGCAACACATTTTAATGACACCTTAGCACTTCGGCACATGCTCTGCTGTTGATGAAAACACCTGTGAGAAGCCATTCACTGCTCAGGAATAAACAGAACTGACGTGTGCCACAGTTTTATTGAGGCTGCTGTAAAACATGTTTGTGCACAGAACACTCTGTGTGACATACCATACGTTTGTGTTGCCATTCATTGCAGCTACCTTATTGCATCTGCAAATCCCCAGAAATATATTTCGTATTGACCGTGCATCTGATTTACAGTACTGTGCAAAAGTCTTAGGCATGCAACTTCAGTGTCTGTTGAGAAGTACAGGTAGATTCTTATCTACCATCAGGGAGGTTTCTCATTGGTCCCAAATTCATTCTGCAGCCTGAGAATGACCTCAAACACCCAATCTCAGTCATACACAACTATCTTCAGCAAAAAGAAGGAATCCTGCAACAGATGGTATGGTCAGCACAGAGCCCTGATCTCAACATGATCAAGTCAGTCTGGGAGGACATGCAGAGACAGTCAAAGTCTGCAGAAGAACTGTGGCCAGTTCCTCAAAATGTTTGGAAGAACCTACCAACCTCTACCTTAAACTGCATGCAAGTTTGCATAAGAGAATTGACGCTGTTTTAAAGGCAAAGGGTGGTCACACCAAATATTGACTTGAGTGAGGTTTTCTTGTCTACTGCACTTTTTAGAAGGTTTATTGATTAATAAGTATTTATGGCATTATTTTTGGAACCATCCTCGCTTTATAGCATTTTTCCCACAGCTGCCTAACACTTTTGCACAGTACTGTATAACAAAGTGGTGCATTTTTTAGGAATACTTGTTAACTGTTGAGGTAAAGTTACCTAATGTAGAGCAAATTAACCTTCGAGCAGCAGTGCTGGTGCTGGGCATGAGTGTGGTTAGGACAATCCCCTACTTCAGCCCAGTAAATATAGAGAAGTGTGTAATGAGTTCCTGTGGTCAGCCAGTGGTCTACCAGAAAACTGAACTTGCGTTTTTGACGAGTGACTGTGTGGAGCTGAATGCTCATTCAAGCTGGATTTAGTTTCACCGCTTTTCAGGATTTTAAGGATTTTGCACATGTAATGTCTGTATCAGTGGAAGAGACTAACTGCAGGTAGAAACGTAGTTTCAGGATTAAGGGTTAAGTTTGAGGGGTTAAGGTAAGGCTTCTGGATAGAGGTAGGTATAGAGTTAAAGTCAGAGGTGGAGCTTCTTCAAGATCTCATTGATTTTTTAGAAGTGATCTGACCATCAGACCTTACCAACAGTAAGGTCCAGTTTTGTGCTGTATTAAAGTTGCTGAAAAGGGTGATTTTGTGTAATATTTGTTCCTTCTTTTTCTGTTCTTCTTATTGGATGTGGCTTTTATGCTAAGGGTGTGGTTTAGTCAGGATTCAGAATAATGAACCCTTAGAGTTAGGGTTAGGGTTATAGTTAGCAGTTGTGATCAGAGTTAGGAATAGAGTTAACCTGTAAAGCCTACTGCATCCCTGACTCTTAATCCTACAGCTGTGTATTTCATCTGAACTTCAGACCACAGTGTACTGAAATACATGGGAGTGTGTTTGCGCATGTGAGAAACTGTGAGAGCGAGAGAGAGACATTGAAAGAAAAAGAATGCCACTCAGCATTCAGCTGCTACACTCTAAAGAAATCACTGCTGATAAATTCAGTATGCTGCCCCATAAATGCTTGTAGGCCTTACTGAACTGGCATAATGAAAGACCAGGGGAGGGTCTGGGGGATCATTATCCTCTCCACTAAATAAAGAGAAGCAAAGGCTTTGGGCAAAGATCGGATATACACCATCACCTATCTGTCTGATAACATGACCTTGGTTACTCCACTTTGATGCTGCAAGATCAGGTATTTTTCTAAACTACCCCACAGCATGCCACACATCAGCATGAATGCACATTTCTGAGAGTCATCAGCAGTTATGGAGATTGCATGTGTTCACAACACGAGAGTCCTTCAGAAATCCATTAGAGAGTTTTAAGCATTTTTGCTGGAACAACACTTGATGAAGCTATTGCGCCTGCTCTTCACACAGCTAAATGTTTACAGTATGAAGAATGTGTGCCACAAAATGCCACACCATATCAAAATCTGGAAGATTCTAGAGGTACGGTCATTAAAAAAAGGTTATTTTTCTTAAGTCTGCTGCCTCTGTCATCAGCTGAGATGAAAATAAGTATAATGGTGTATGAAAATAAGGCTGAGGAACAACTTGCAAGAAAAAAAACAATGTAAATATGAATGTAGATGTATAGTTCCAGTCAAAAATCTGAATACATGCACTGGACACTTTTTTATGAGACATTAAGGTTTATCACAAGGAGTTATTAATGCAGACTTTTTTCTTGGAACTGTATATACACATTGTGATTGCTATACCTCTGGAAATGGTTTAGGAGTACAGCTGAAAGAGAGCAAAAGACAGGGATGTGTGAGTGAGGACATCAGCAGCCAACAGCATCACAACTGTTGTTATCCTTGTGTCATCATGCAGCTGTCTAATGGGGACTGCAAACAAAATCCTGTCAAATCCTTTTGTTCCCTTCAGAAATATTTGACAGCGAAACCTTTTTGTCTGTGCATATTTTGGTATAACTGAGCGAGTTTAAGGCTAACTTTGGATTTCAAATAAGCCAAAATATATAAAGCTATGTAGCAAGTTTGCATTAAAAGTGTATTGAATTATAATGAACAGTGTACAGCAATTTGTGTCATCACATTGGAGGTAAAAATAACATATTTGCAAAAGGGCAATTGGAAGAAGAGCTAAAGTAGGTCCCTGCTAAAGTGTTACAGTTTGCTAAGTGGAAGGCCAGTACATTCTCCATTCTTAGAGCACAAACACAAATTTCAGGTGATGTGCTATTAATTATGTTACTTTTTTGAATTCTTTTGTGTTTTGCAGCATGGTTATACACAGTCTCTGATACCACAGATTTCACTGGAGTGGGGTATTATTTACTACTTCAAAGACATTTGTTCAAATTTCACAGCCAATCTGAAGGAGAAAAAAATATTCCTAATTTAAATAAGAAACATTTGATTCGCTTGGTGCCTTATTGTAAGGCATTCCTCTAAGTCCATTTTAAGTGATCCAGAGAGATATTCACTTTTTGCCCCGATGCTGTCACCACCCATATATGTCTTATCGTATTGTTGCTCTTGTTGTGAATATCATAGCTCATGCCAGAGTTGCCCCAGTGAGGAATAAAGAGGTATGGTGCTACAGGCTATTACTTAAAACATTTTTTATAGGGCTCCTGCTGAGATCTGAAAATTAATCTGTGAAGGATGATGAGCTACTAAAGCAGGCTTTCAGTGTAAAAAAATTGAACCAGTGAAAAAATTAGGAGAGGAAACTTCACTATACATCGCTTCCAAATGATTAAAAAAACCTCTAAACACAGACAAGTTCACAGGTACTACTGTGTTTAAGGACGCAGAATTTGTGAAAACATGTGTCATCTCCCTGACAAATCTAACAATGCAATGAAGTTTTTTAATGTACTGTGAGCTGGTGGGTGGTACTACTCTTGCAGAGGCAAAGTTCACATGATGAACAGCTCTCTTTTTGCTGCCTTTACCTACTCCTGTTGAGAATGAAGACCAGTTGAGGCCATTTTGAGGGAAATTAACAGCATTGGTCTGAGCACTGGAAGTTTTTGGTTTGGTAAAACATGGCTGGACTGTGTTTATGTTAGCTTTCTTTTGCTACTGAAGTCATTTTTTGGGTGAACCCTGCTGTCCTGTGCATTTGTCCCTCCTTGGTGACCAGCTCCTCCACAGTACCCAACATGAACAATGTATTTACACTTAGCTGTCAGTTTATTAGGAAAGCTCTTATCTTCATACAGATTACATTCCAGTAAGTCATACATCATATTACTGTAGTATAAATCAGGCAGGCCAAAATTTCTAACATCAGTTCATCTATCTTCAACTTCGTGTTTGAATGGGCAAAATGAGTCTCCTTGGTGACTTTGAACGTAGCTTGATAGTTGGCACTAAGCATCCTGGTTCTCGCATCTTCCACAGTGCTGTTATCCTGTCCTTTTCACACACAACCTTTTCAAGGGTTTATTGGGAATGGTGCCAAAAGCAAGAAAGTACCAGTGACCAGCGATCTTGTGGATTAAGGGGATAAAGAATGGTGAGAATTATGCAAGTGAACAGACAAGCTACAATCAGCAAAATCAATTCTGAATTCAACACTGATATGTAGAATTTCATTTCAGAATGCATTGTTTATCGAACTTTGTGTCGAATGGAAAACTAGAGCTGAAGACTATGTTGGGTACAGATGCTGTCAGAGAAGAACAAGAAAGCACATCTCCAATAGGCACCGGAATGTTACAGAACTGGACTACTGAGGAATGAGAAAAAAGTTGCCTGGCCAGATGAATTCTGGTTCCTTTTGCATCATGCTGATGAAGAAAATTGGCACAACTAACATAAATCCATAGATTGACCTTTTTTGGTGTCAACAGTAAAGACTGGTGGTGGTAGTGTGATGGTGTGGGGAACATTTTCCTAACATGCATTAGGGCCTGTGATACCCTCTGAAGGACATCTGAATGTCTAAATTAATGTCTAAACATGGTTTCTGACGAAGTTCAGTCACCAGAATGCAACCTTATTGAGCATCTTTGGGATGGGATGGAAAGGGCGCTTCACAGCAAGACTGTGCAACTGGCCAATTTGCAGTAACTACACAACACAACAATTTCTACATGGTACAACATTCTTGCACAACACATTCTGCATCTTGTCAGGTCTATGCTCACATGAATTTATGGTCAAAGGAGGCACAACACACCATTAGGGGTACCTAATGAACTGGTAGCTCAGTGATGCCACTATTAAACCATTTCATGGTAATTTAGCAAGTATGCTTTTAGACAGTGGATGACCTTCTTCCACTGGAAGAGTACAATCGCTTTTTGAAAACCAATATAACCCTGAGATGCTAGCATAATTCCCTTTCTTTTTAACTTAGCCTGGTAACCATCAAACTTTTTGATGTTTAACATGTAAAAGGCTTCAGCAGTCAAATGTGTCTAAAATAAATTATGAACAGACTCATAATTACTTACATTTAATTTATACAGCTGAATGTTTTACTGGAGCATACTTGTAGATTTCTAGTTCATGCTCTTACTTGCAACCGTTTAACACTTTTGTGCTTATAATTTAAAGCAGAACTCTGCTGTTTGTTTATCTGCTTAGCAGTGTAACCACCCATGTTTATGGGAACAGGCAGATAAGCTTATGAATATACACTTGAAATATTTTTGTATGTAAAGTTCTACAAAGAAAAACCTAAAGGTTAAAATCTTAGTTCAGGTTTAGGACAACTAGTCCTCAAATAACCTCAAATTAACCCTCCTTTGCAGCAGTATGATGTCATTTGTTTGTTCAGCCATAAGTGCAGTATATCAGAACATGTCACTCACTCATTCAGTATCAATAACCTTTTTAGCCTAATACAAGGTTGAGGCAAGTGAGAGCGTATGCTAGGAAGCACTGGGCACTAGATTAGGAAGAGTAAATCTTACATACATTCACTCACATACATTATAACAGTGACTTAGAGCACCTGATAATCCAGTCTGTGGACAGTGCCAGGACACCAGAGCACCCACAGTAGCATGGGCAAAAATGCAAACTCCACACAGACTGAATGCTGACCAAACTTATATTTTACTGTATAGCTGAGGTGAATAGGTAAGAACCCACTGGATCACGGGAGAGTTTTTACAGTGATACTGCCTGTTCTTTCATTAGATTGTGATTATACAAGCATAAAAAATGCTATTGGTCTCTCCAAGTTACAAAAACGTACACTACATTCCACGAGAAGGGCATACTGCTTCAAAAATAATTTGTTATACACTTGTTTCAGTAAAAACATAAAGGATTACACCCTGTCCAGAAAGAAGAGACAACTGTCTTGTCCATTATTACAGTCATGCCGTGTGTAACTGCATGACAGGGAACATCCTTCTGAAACATTCCTGTGTACAAGTCAAACGTACGTCAGCTTTAGAATCTCACGCACAGAGCCAAGCGTGGCGAATGAGGACAGAGTGGCCTTTAGTGGTTCTCTGACCGAAGTTGCTGTTTGTTGTGTGACTGGGCAAAAATCAGCACTAGGAGAAAAAGGAGGATAAAAAAATCTGGTCGATAGCTTTGACCTTCATGAAGCTTTTGTGCCGGGAAGGTGCCACGTCTGATGAAACAAGTCAGGTGACCGCCAGCCACTGAGGGGGCGGCCGCAAGCACCAGGAATGACATTTCCATGGCACTGTTTGACATTTTTCCGACAGAGCGAGGAGGGTGAACAGGAGTAGGATGGAGGCCAAGGCTGCTGCTTGTCTGACCATAAAGCACTCACCCCATTGAGGCGTGAGACACTCAGTCGGCAACTACTTTCACATACAAGCAACTAAGCAGCAGCAGCAGTAACAGTAACAAAAAAAATAAATTAAATAAATAAATAAATAAATACAAATCTCTTAAGACTAACAGACAAATGAGATGCACAGGCAGAAATACAATATGTAAAATATAATATCAGCAAGAATGAGTCCCTGAGTTGACAGACACTTCACACACAGCACCTATGGCACATTTACTGGTATCAACAAACCCATCCAACCTGACTGTGTTGCCCAGTGAAGCCTAAGTAATTCGAAGAAGGAAACTACAGAGTAATCCATACACAAACATTGAAAAAAAGACATTTTTACATTTATTCATTTAGCAGACATTTGCCTAAGCAATGTTAAGTGATTATTAACTGGCATTTTCCTCGCAGCTTTATTCAAGGCAAACTTATTGTGTTATAGACAAGACAGAAACATACTGAATCACCCATCTGTACACCGGAATAATGACATCCAAAAATATATCCACACTACGAGCAATTTAGAGTCACCAATTCACCTGAAACACAAGTCTTTGTGTCCTCTGCAGGAGGATATAGGAGCACCTGGAGGAAACAGTTATGAACAATATGCAAACTCAACACAGCAGAGATTCAATTGCACAGCCTCAATGTTCTGTGGCATTTACAGTACCCTCTGCCCCGCTGTGCCACCCAGGCTTTTTTTCTAGGCTTTTTGTAGTACTGAGCCTGCATTCAATCGAACATTGAACCATCCTGAATATGACCAGAAAATGCCATCACTTGTTTGCAAAAACAATTGCAAATGTGTTTGACATATATAATCATCAGTGAGAAATGATGTTCAAGCTCTGCGCTGAGAGGATCCACCTGACAGCAATCCAAGGAGGTAGTGTGAATACATGGCAAGTGACCACATCATCCCTGCTGGCAAGCAAAGTGTGTCTGATTCGCACAATACAGGACTGACACGTTCTGCACATAAGCAAGGGTTGCACAGCAGGGATCCATCATAGCATGAGCAGCTCATAGAGCACAAAGGTGTCAGGTCCTGCATGTACTCTCCCTGCTGGGCACTCAACACTCCTCCATGTATCCTTGTTGATGGGTCCACTCGCCCTCTGTTACTGTCCTGTATCACCCCCAACGGTGTGAACCTGGCTTTGGAACAAGCCCACAGTTTGGATACTCACCTGCAAACAGGGACATACATCTTTTTGCAGTGGGAGCATATGGTTCCAACAGCCATCAAATGGACACTCAAACACACACTAGTCACCAACTCTGAAGCAGGCAGTAATCGCAGTTTATGGGCAGATAAAGTAAATTGACTTTTATTATGGAATTGTCATGGTACATGGTACATGGGTAGCACAGAGGTGTGCCACAGTGTCAGTATCTGTTTATTTGTACTGTACATGGTAAAACCTACAACAAGTTTTTTTTTTTAAATATTATTCTTTATCTTACGATACTTAGAATATAAAAGAAACAACTTTTATTACCATAACCAGCTGTTGAATCATATAACAACACAACACATTTTGATTATCTTTGATTATCTTGCAACAGCAACACAAAAGAGTAAATATAATGCTATACATCTATAGCATTGACATAAAGTGCAACCTAAACCAATACAACTAGAAGGTACTCAATTCCTAGCCGGAGTGCAATAGATATTGAGGATAGTATGTAAATATTAAGATTATAACTTAAAGGTGTTATGCACAAATACTGGGTGGGACAGATTAGGCTGGCTTCACACAAAACCCACCTCCCCCTACCTGCCTTCTACTGTAATAGGTTGGTTCTTTCACTGGGGGGAAGCTGATTTGACTTATAGGTGACGAATGAATTTTGTTACCTGTGCCTTACAGGACTCTTTTGTGCCAGTTAATAATCGCTTCACAATGCTTTTGGGAATAATGCCTCCTGACTGAATAAATACCAAAAAAATGCCTTTTTACATTTATTCATTTAGCAGGCAGCAGTATATTTATTTCTCCAGTTGGCAGCCACAGTTTCCCCCTCCTTAGAGGAACATATTTCAGCAGACACACAGGGACCTAGAAGATGTTTTGTAATGCAAATAAGGGTTTTAATTAGAAACATTAAGTCAAATAATACATAGAATAATTACTAACTGTGTAACCAGGAGCTGCCCAGGTCAAAAAAGTGTAGTTGTGAACAGTAAATAGTAATAACACACTATATATCACCAAACTATTGTTCAATTAAAGTGGTTGTATTCAGTGCATAAGTATTGTTAGTTCTGTTGAACAGGTGAACTCCATACACACACACACACACACACATTAACCAAACATTTAAGAATAGTCCCAGTCGAGCCAGGCCTCCTCCTAACATTAGCAAAAATTTATTATCCTTACACCATTAATGTGTGAGTGTGTGTGTGTGTGTGTGTGTGTGTGTGATGTACAATTTATGATTAATTTTTACATCTTAATTTGCTCACATGTAACAAGTACTAGCTCATTTGTTTGAACACACGGATGGGACTGAGAGGCAGCTGGAGTGATGTGCAGAGAGTAATAAATTATATCAACAAACTTCATTACCTTTAAACTTGTGTGTGTCCGAGCAAGAAAGCATATCAGTGTATGTGTCTAATTATTATACTACTGCGTCGCTAGACAGTTTATATAAGGTTAAAGCAATCTCTCGTGACAACTTTTCTGTATGTCACACAAATGTCTGCAGTCTTCCCAAGCACTTCGATACACTCTCTGATTATCTCTCTATTCTTCCTTTTCAGTTCTGTGTCAATGCCCTTCCTGAGACATGGCTTTCCTATTTGCAAACTGCTGTTCTTTCTTTTAGAGGATACAATCATTATCATTTTTGTACAACTGCTACATCGGGCGGAAGTGTTTCTTTGTATGTGAAAAGGGTGTAAAGCTGAATCTGATTTTCTAGAAATCTATGTTTCTCTGTCTAAAAAAAAAAAAATTAATTGTTGCTTGCATCTACTGGGTACCCAGTTCCAATGTTAATGTATTTACTTATGACTTGTCCTCTATTTTTAGCAAAATTTCTGATGAAAGAGTTGCTTTTTATTAACTGATTTTAAAATTATCTTTTTAAATTATTAATCACAGGCCTGAACTGATCATTTATATTTGCCATCCTTCTTTCCATTTATTACAGAACCTAATACAATTGCCATTACCAACAAAACTTTAATTAATATCTTCTCAAACATTTATAAAGGACTGGAAGTATCTGGTATCCTACATGCTGACCTTTCTGATCATCTCCATATGATTTATGAAACCTTTTCTCAACCCAAGAAGACTGAATCTGCTAAAAATATGGCAAGAAACTTTAGTAAAGCTAACATAAGCAGTTTCCTGAAATCTATCTCTATTGTTTCTTGGGAGGTTGTTCTTTTATAGTATTTTTCACAAGCACTTTGGTAAATCGTTTCCTTATAATTTTAGAACTAAGAATAAAGTTTACAAATCTTAGCTCACAAAATGTCTAAGTCCGTAAGAAACAAGGATTTATCATATAAAGCTTGTCTTACAAATCAATCTTCGATAAAAATTTCATAGTGTATTCCTTAAATGGGAGTAAATTAAATTGTCCTATTCAAAAAGCCAAAATGTAATACTATCAAAGTAAATAAACAGAATCCTCAGTGATATGAAGAAAACCATGTCATAAAAGAATTCATCAATAAGTCATCCAATGAGTCAGTTGCTTGCCTGGAATTTATAACAGAGCATGATAACAGACCTCCAATTTACCCAAAAGACTCAGTTTCTATAGTTAATGAGTTAAATAAATTTTTTACTAGTATTGGCTCCTCTCTAGTTAGCAGCAAACTGGATACTCCAATCAGCAAAAACCTGAAATAACTATGACATCCAGCCATTTAATTTTTACACCTCTGGGTAGAGTCGAACCTGGAAATACTGTTTATAAACTCAATTCATCAGCACCAGGATATGATGATTGGAGTGCAGATCTATTATAAAAAGAGTATTTCTGTTATCTGGCTACCTCTGTCACAGGTTTTGAACTGCTGTCCTGTGACAGGCACATTTCCTGAAGAACTCATGTGGACCAAAATCATTCCGATTTCTAAATCTTTGTCAAGATTATCCAGTGATTGGTGAGTGTGTGAACTTAAGTGCAGGAGTTATTTACAGTGAATAAGTGCTTTAAGTGACAAATAGGTGCTGTGAAGACCAGTGAACCTGAGTTGATGACAAACAGGAGACTCAAGAACATGATCAGAGAAGGACTTGGTGAACAGGCAGACACGGAGGTCTAGAGATATGAAGGGCTAAGATTTGGGAAAGCGGGATAGCACATATGGAAAACAGGACTGGCAATGGGAGCAGAAACAGGGTAATGAGAGGCAGATCAATCTCTAAGATGGCTGGCAAGAAAAGGTCATGAGTACTGTTTGAAATTCCACAACATTTAGAGTGAAACAGTCTCTTTATAAAACTAGAAAATTCAGCGAATTGGATCCAGATGTGTTTGGTTCTGTTCAACACAAGCACCCGTGCTGATCAAATGGGAAAATTGTTCCCAGGGGTTGTGAGAGCCATCTTACTCGTGTTTTTCTAAATTTCTTGAAAGAATTGTTTACAATATACTTATGGAATACGTAAAAGCTACTAATCTGCTTTTTGCATTGGAGTTTTCATTGACCTATCAAAAACGTTTGACACTGTGGATCACAATATTTTACTTATGAATTTGTACTCATGGTATTATCAGTGTTGAACTAAAATGGTTTGAAAGTCATCTGAATTTTTCTATGCAGTGATCCATTGTCCAGACTATCAACAGCTAAATTTTTAGGTGGGGTTAATCATGAAAACATCTCTTGTGAAGACCATATCTCCTATATTGCAAAAATATTGGTGTTATCACTCGTTTTTTCTACCCAACTTTTTTTTATCACCCTGAACTACACAAGATCCTGAACAGGAGAAACGTTTTCTTACAGACAGAAATTCAACTTGTTCAGGGGATGATATTTTCAAAGACGTCTTATGGATGTGAAAGTTGGACTTTTAGAAAAAAAGACAAAGAAAATCAACATCTTCAAATTATGGTACTTGAGGTAACTACTACGTATACTATGAACCTCCCAGAGAAATCGGTGTTAGATGACATTAATGTCAGGCTCACTTTGGAAGCCTAATGATAAGACTCTGACTTTGTTACTTTGGCCACATTATATGAAGGAAAGGGTCATTAGCAAGATATTATGCTCAGCAAGACAGAAGTGAACAGAAAAGTGGAAGACCGGCAATGAGATGGATTGACACACTAACAATGACTATGAATACCACATTAGCAACACTAAGCCGCCTAACTAAAGACCACTCATCTTATCAGACAATTATCCACAGGGTCACGATGAGTTGAAGACAAATTGACCGCATCTAACAACAACAACATTATTATCTGATTTACCCTTACTTTTCCTTCCATAATACTGTTCACGCACCCACCTATAAAAGCTCTCTAAAACACATTTTCTCGCTCCAAAAAGCATTTATTAGGATAACTTTCTCACCTCCAGTGACTAGTTCCTCCCTCTTGTAGGAGTCTTGAGATCTTAAATTTTTTTCCCAGTTAAATCAGTTGCAAATGAGTCTGTTTCCAGATATTAAGGAGTCTCCTTCCCATATGTTTCAACAATTGGTTTGTCTGTACTAAAACCATTCACCAATGTACCACCTGAAGCTCATCTCACCTTCATCTTCTCCATTTTAGAACCACCAGAGGTTAATTCTCATTAGGATTTTGGGGTCCCCATGTATAAACCAGTCTTCCCTCCTTTTTAAAATCATACCTGTTTGATTATTCAAGAAATTACTTAAAATATTTTATGGATTAACAAATTATGTTCTATAAATATCAGATATTTGTTGAAGTATATTTACATTTGTTGTTCACTGTCTAGTATTTTTGTTCAGTGTATTATTATCCGCAAGCCTACAGTCATGAATTGTTGATGTCTTTTTGCAGTCTTCTTTGTTTCTGCAGTTTTAACTCTTCTTTCATGTCTGGGGGAGATCTTTTTACAAGCCTGTTGTTTTTTTAATCTTCCCAGTACATTCTGCTGTATTTCTGCAGTTTTTATTTGTGTACACTTGTGCAAATGAAAAAAAAGCCTAAATAAATGAATAAATAAAGCACCCTATTTTTCACTGTTTCAGTCAGTGCTCTACTTTCGAAGAATGTATCATGAGTGCTTTCTGACATCTTACTGTACAAGATCAGTGGGATTTGTAGAAGCTTCATCAAGGGCAACTGGAAGAAAACATTAGAAACGAACTCAAAGCAAATTGCTAAATAACCATAAACTCTGGTATATAGGAGGGAGATACATTCCCCCAGCTGATCTTCTGGCTGCAATCCCTTAGCCAGATGATCACAAAGAGTGGTTATGGATACAGTTTCAAGAGTGGAGCTATCATCAGCCACCTATTGCATAAGGATGACATTAAGAGACATTAACTCCTCATTTGTTTGACCATGATATATAATGTGGATATTAGGATGTCATTCAGAGAACAGAACTGCAGCAGGATGATATTAAGAGAAGAAAAGTGATTAGTACAGAGGGAGATAAACAACTACATGGTTATCTAGTAGACATACGGGACAAGTGTATATATCAGGGGTTTGACAATTAGATGGGAGCCAGAAACTATGGTGATAGCAACACCTAAATTACTTCACAGTGTAACACAGGTCCTAAAAAGCCAACTTAACGGGAAAAACAAACCTATTGACACACATGCCCTGCCAGTCGTCAAATACCTAGTTGCCATAGTAAGTTGGGCAAGAGAAGAAATGGAAGAGGCCAACATCAAGACCAAAAAAACTTCTTACAATGCTTGGAGTGTTCCACCCAAAATCCAACACTCAGAGACTGTACACCAGTCCAAAGAGAAGTGTTGCAGATGAATTAGAGGTTCTAAATTGCCTGTAGTGTATGACTGCATGGGATAGACTGGTGTCCCAACCAGGGGTTGTTTCATAGACTTGTGCCCAGTGATTGTGGACTGTTGTGACCATACTAAAGTTTCATATGTATAACACAATGTCTTGCTAGACTGGGAAAAAATTCCCAGCTAAAGTCACTGCAAACTGCAAACCTATCAGCTGAGCCAATGCCTACAGACACACACAAACACACACACACACACACACACACACACACACACACAGGTGAGAGACACCTTGAAAGAAGAGGTGAGAGAAAGAATGATTACTGAGACAAACTCAGTGTTGTTCAGGTTTTCGCATATCTGTAAATACACCCTTTTGGCTTTGTCCAGACACTAAACAACAAAGCCTGAACAGAGGTACATTGTACACCAAATGCTAGGTACGACAGAGGTAATGTCAGGCCACTCAACTATGAAGTCAGTTTTCCATTAAGTTGAGCACTATATATACTGTCAACATAGCCTTGTTATCCTGTATTAGAATAATGGCATTTATCACTTTTCTGTACTTTTCACATATGTGCAGCTAGCACTTTGGTTTTACCACATAGAATTTCACACGAAGAATAAGTTGTTGGTCGCAGCAAATACAGTTCCCACAACCAAGACAGTGCCTATATTAAATATAAAGAAAAAAATAAATACAAAAAATGCAACTTCTTTTTCTGATTACATAACAGATGGACCTACAAACTGCTGAGGTCAGCACAGCACTATGTCAGTTTGCTGGACTGGGAAAAAAAAATCTCAGCTAAAGTCACTGCAAACCTACCAACTTTTCTGGCAGTAAGCAGCTTTTGTCAGCTGCCATGAAACAACAAAGAGTAGGCAATGCAGCTGAAATCTGATGTGCCTATGCCTACATGAAGGTTTTGTCAAATATCAAAGAAATCATTAGAAATCAGCTCCTAAAGAACTATTAGAACTATGAGAAGGCTATTCAACAGAAGCTGGACTAATTTGTCTATACTTTGCTTTATTTATACACACTGGTCATTTCCTGACTGTGAATGACTAAAATGTAAACTTGATCTATATGTGGGGAAATAAAATTGTGTGCAGACTGCATTGAATTTCCATCTTTATTTATTTATGTGTGTGTGTGTGTGTGTGTGGGGGGGGGGAGGTTCAGTTAAGGGCTTTAGCTGCAGTCCAACTCTGAGAAGGATTTATTCAAGACAATAAGATATCTGAGTTTCCTTCATCATAAAAAATACAGCAACTATAATGAAAAATACAAGCTATATTAAAAATACTTTTAAAAAGACTGAATACGCCTGCTCTGAGGTCAAAGCTGATGCTTTTCTCCCAAACCGGCTTACAGTGTTAAGCTACAGTGATTTATCTATTTGCATATAGCAGGGTGAATTTTCCTGGAGCAACGGGGTATGTTACTTCAGCACGAGTTCTACAATGTGCGTGGGAATTAAACATTCATGAGTAGTGCTACAGTAAACCTGTAAAAGCATAGCATTTGTATGCTTTGCAAGGGATAAGATCTAGGCAGTCATGTTTTAGCTTAATTTCTTCATGTCATAAAATATCTGTGAGATAAATGAAAATGTCTTCCTGCAGCATGTACTGTTCCAAGTCCAAGTTACTTCTGCACAGACTCTGGACATCTGGGACCCTATATTGGTGGATGAGTGATAACGTAAAAATACTATTAATTATTTAATATATATAATATCTCTTATTTTTGTATTTGTATTAATTGTAGGGGAAAGTTTTCATTTGTATTTGTGTTCTGGCACAAATGATGGTAATTTGACCCCTACCACAACAGAAATTTGCCTAACAGGGTGATGTTACAGAACAATTTGTGAGAAATAGATACATTTTATTTACTTCAGTCTTTTGCTGTGAAGTTTCTGCAAACATAAAATAGAGATTTTGAGTAGAAGCTTTAAGCAGTGATTTTAAGGAGTGAAAACAAACTCCACATTTTGATATATTCCTAGACTGACATGTAAGTCAACATCAGCATTTTAATTTTAGGGTGCAATGTGTAGTCAGTGTAGAAGCACCGAGGGGGAGTAACATGATCTTGCTTGCCTCAGGTGAAATCCAGATGAGAAGAGGCATTCTAAAGTAGCTACAGTCTGGATTAGTCAGACGGTGGCAGGAAAGCAAGAAGGGGAACCAACAGTATTGCAGATGGTGCAGAATAAGGCCCTGGACTAAAGCTGAGTCTGAGTGGCTGGAGATGAAAGGTCAAACACAGCAGATGATGTAAAATGAAACATGCCAAGATGTGGTTGGTGATGTCACGCTCGCCACCAAGCCAGGCTGATATCAATAGCAATATGCTGGTCTTTGGCAGGCCAGAAAGAGAACAGTGCCTGAGGCATCCATATTAATTGAGAGAGCTTGGAGAAGCGACAATTTAGCTGGTGCACAAATCAGTTCTTCAGGCAGATTGACTCGCAGGCGATGGGAAGTCATCCAGTCAGAAACTGCAACACGGCAGCCAGAAAGTCAGAAGAAGGAAGAGACAGAGAAAAAGCTGTTAAAAAAAAAACAAGACCGGAATCATATTAATTGTAGAGGTAAATGATATATGGTACGGAAAAGTTAGTAGGGGAAATACATTTTGGCTTTAAGGTTAAAAAGAGTTTGAAGCAAGTCAGTGTCTAATCTTAACTTTTGTACCATCAGTTAAGCCTATCTAAGCTAAATTCCATGACCACTGTGCAACTATTATTATTATTATTATTATTGTTGTTGTTGTTGTTGTTGATTTAATAGAAACATATAATTTTGGTGTATATACTGCACTACTTACAATAACTCAGTTATTTCAGTTCAGGGTAAGTACCTTGATCAAAGCTACTATAGCAGGAGGTGGGATTCATACCCGAGAAATTGAAGTGAATGGCAAAGGCTGAAAGCAGTATGTTACAAACTGCCCCATAAAGCCAAAAAGTATAGATGCATTGGAGATTACCAACATTTCCTGGATTATAAATTGTACCACTTAGCAATACAAAACTTTCCAAACTTAAACAGAATATAAACTGATAAGCTGACTCTTCTACTCTCTACAGTATAATAGAATTTGTAACTAATCAATAACAGTAGATGGCAGTATAACACAGTACACTACAACCTTGTGTGTGTGTGTGTGTGTGTGTGTGTGTGTGTGTGTGTGTGTGTGTGTGTGTGTTGGGGGGGGGTACACTAGATATTATTCAGTAAGGTATACTGAGAAATGTATAACAACAGAAATAGAACCCACTTTTCAAATTATTGCTATCCTTCATGTGAGCCCACATGCTATTCTGTAACTAAGGTGAATAATTTTAGATGATACACCATAAAATGATTTGTTTGTGTCATTTACTGCTGTTGTATTGCTCAGTCAATACAAACAATATCTTGCAGTGGTCCAGACTGTACTAAACCACATCAGACTGAAATAACAGAATTCAGCACATGATACAGGAATTGGTATAGCTCAGCATTATTAAGTTCTTTAAAATATATGTCTGTTTTCTTTACAGTTGTAAACAATTCAATGGCAGAACTCAGCAGTCAGTACCGAAATTGTTAACGTGAATGATAACCAGAAGTCAAAAGTCATTTTTAATGAGTTTTCATTTTACTATAAGTTAAAATACAAGCCTGTTCCATACAGGCATCTAAGACTCATAATAATAAATTTAGAACCATCCACCCATCCATACTTCCATACATCAAATCATTATTCTGTCTGTGCTGATCAGGGTTGCGGTGGTCCAGATCCTGTCTTGGAATCACTGGACACTAGACTAGGAGACTGTATCCTGCATCTGATACCAGTCCTTTGCAGTAATTCAGATAAAACAACTAAAACTAAACTAGAAACCTATTATGAATCAGACTTAACATTCTTTTCCTTTGTGTTCAATAAAACTATATGAAATCATTAGCACAAAAGCACTGAATACTCTGTACTCTGAGCTGTATGTGAATTGAATGAGAATGAGAATTGTACAGTAAATAATTGAATGAAAATATAAATCTAATGCTTACAATGTTCAACTCTTCACTGCCATTGTTTTAAACTGTCTTCATATCTCAGCACCTAAAGCTATATTTCACATAGAATTTTACTTTTTTTTTTTTTAATAAATGAAATTGCAAATTGTGTTGTGGTAGATATGCCTGGTTTTGGTCATAAATACGTTTGTTATGACAGGCCAGGGTATGGCTGGTTCGAGCAGTCAGCAGGTGTGGGGGTGGTAGTGGATGCATATCTACAGAATTTTATTCCCAGTTTCCATACTTAGAAATTAATACAACACCCCAAAAATCTACTCCAAACTAAACAACTGACTGAAAGGAATTTGGTTTCTTGGCACAAAATAAGAAAAGTATAGACTAAAAAGAAGTGGGAGACAAAACAATCATCACCTGTTAAAAAACAAAATCAATTTTTTTCAACCAAAGTTAATTTAATCATCAAAAACAAGAATTACTGTAACTCAAACCATCAGCTCTCACATTCAGACTCAACCCATTATCTCCAGGCAGTTCTAAAATGCTTACTTAGTCCTAAAAATCTTTCAGTTTGTGATGGGTAAATTGTCCACCCCTGTTGCTTTTGTTCCCCAGGGTGTGGCTCCACTTAAACCTTAAATATTTGCATACCTGGCACATTACTTTCCCAAATCCCCTTCACTTTCATCTATTTGCTGTTTTTTTTCTATTTTTCCCATCAACTGTTCCTAAAATTTTCCTTGTCTGTGACCTTCAAACAAGTTTTCAGAAAATCTTAACTCAACTCCCTCTTCCTGTTTCTCTAAGCAACAGCATTCATAAAGCAACTTATTTTTCTAAAAATAATATCCTTGACCACTCTGGCTTCAGGACCACATGTTCCACTGAGGCAATTCTTCTTTTATTGTTGGAAACCCTCCAATTCACAAATTTGTGTTCTTGGTGCTAATCCAGCTTGATCCTGTTCAGCTCAGCAGCAGCTCAGATGGTCAGTGCAGGCATGATTGTTGGAGCTCCCAATCAGTTTATTGTCTGGAGAGTTTCCTACATCTCCTAAAGCATTCGATCATTTCCAGCAGCTCTTAACTGTCAAGATAGGCTTCAAGCTATCTGCAAACTTTTTATCCATTTATCCAATCAACAAGGTCAAAAATGACATTGGCTCTAACACTTATAGACCGCTATAAGCCATACAAGGGTTGGTGGACGATGAAGCTCTATCAGAACAGTATGGTGTGTGGGCTTCTTTGGCTACGTGGAAAATATGATCAGCGCAATACCACCTCCAAAGTTCCAGCAGATTGTGAAGATCGCTTATTAACAATGTAATTTTTCTGGACATCAGACAGACAGGAAAACACACAGGATTCAAAAGCTATTGGAGATACTGGGAATAATAAAGCAGCCAGTGGGTTAGAAAGGAATAGGCAGAATCAAAAAGGACTAAATTGCTTGTCCTTGCAACGTCAAAGCTTCAAGGAGGAGCACAGTAATCCTTGCTGGACTCTGTCTCAATGTCAGCAAACGAAAAACTAAGCAAACAAGGAGTATCACAGAATAAAGCGAGCTCAGTTTATGAAACCGCGTGATGAAAAGCATTGCCTTTCTGGTTTCAGTCTGGGAGGATAAATCAAATTCAGCACAGCATGGGTCAGAAATGCAGGGCCCAGAGGGTCAGTTTGCACAAGAAAATGTAAGATTTTCAGCTAGGGGTAATTTTTGAAAATACTCATAATTAACACAAAAAGGGTTATAACAAAAAAAACTTCCATACTTCTTTATAGTTTTCATTCTACTCCAAACTTAAATTGTTCATTTTTATCAGCTATTTTTTTTATTCTGCACACTCTGGTCAATTTGTAGAAGCAAATCCAAATGCAAATGACTCCTTTGGTTTCAAGTTTTGACAAAGAACTATTAACAGCAGACAGTGGAATACATTTCATTATACTGTTATTCTCCCAGTGGTTGCAGAACCTGTGATTCTCAGAATGAAGACACATTCGCATATAAATTCATTATAATATACACTACAGATCTAATTTACTTAATAAAGCCTATTTATTCTAAATTAGTTGGGTAAATCAGTTAATATGAATTGGATTTATTCATATTTCATTTTAATAAACTGAAATAATTTGAGATCCAATGCAAAGGAAGTATATGGATAAAAGTATAATTTGATTCAGTACTGTATCAAAATTACTAGGAATTATGTCATGCTAGTTAATATAATTTATGCAACATGGCAACCCTAACCCTAACCCTTCAATGAAAATAAATGTAAAAACTTTCTGTTAGTCAAAAGACATAAAAAAAACATCTATAGTTCACTCAATCTGTTCATGGCAGATGTTTGTTCAGATGTTTGTTCATAAGTGGGTTCTTCCCATTGGAAGAATATGCAACTTAACTGACAGTACATTGTGTGGCCTGCATTCTTTTTATAAAAATGTGAATCATTCTCAGCATACTATCAACATCAAACAGCTTTATTCATGTTCATTAGATACTGGAGGGCTTACAAAACATTATACTTTATAAGGTCATGGCCACCTTTAAAGCAAAAGACTGAATTAGCTGAATCGTAAAACAACGTATGATAATTCACAATGAAACCAATATTTTATTCATTATCTTGGAGAAATAACAGTTCACTCAAACCATTCAACCTGCACGTGTCCAAGCAAATTATAACTGTCAGTACCTACATTTTTAAAACATTATGCACTTTAGCTGTTGCCATGTTATGGGGGAAAATACAGTGTTAAAAGCAACAGATGTTGGAATGTGTGTTCAATGAGGGGTTATGTGGAGAATCCTCATGCCAGATCAGTTTTCACTGCATTTATTTTGTGCTGTGTATCATGTTCTTCCTATGTATGAGTTATTAATTTAACTGATGTTTTTCTTTAAAATAGCTTATAATGCTATGCTAATGTGCTTACAGTCATTTGCACCGCAAGTGCAGAGATTTGAATATGCATCTTTCCATTTGCGAGGTAATACTTATAACCACTATGCCTTCTGCTGCTTAACATGGCATAGTGCAAGAATTTGGAATTTCCAAAACACAAGAAGCTCTACTTGTAAGCTTTTCAACAGTGAGCTCATCGTTGTACTCTGGTCTAGTTCTCTACCTGCCAAAGAACAACATATTATTGTTTCACCACATAAAAGCATACATACAAAGGGTCAAATTCAATAATAAAAAAACTGTACATTTGTATTGTTGAATAATTCAGGGCATATAGTGTAAAGGACAACTGTAGCACTGATTTATGATCTCCTGAGTTGGCAAAATGGTTGGAATTGTCTACCTACTACCAACCATAGTGATTTGTTATGGTAAACATGGTGGCTAAAAGGTTGCAAATGGGACTGGGTGAATAGAGCTCTGCAGCCTGCAGAGCAAACAGAACCAAGTAGCACATAACATGCACGGCACCTGAGCTGTATGTCCACATGCATGGCTTTTATATTGAACATTACACCTTCATGTTCCTGCTTACAGTGCAGCATTCTGAAAATACAACCTGATTCATGCCTAACATCAAAACTCGGTCACGTAATGTAATTCGATGGCAACACTGGCCCTTAGGCAAATTAAGCACTAGTTCAGTTAAAGAACAACCTTTAAAGATACATTTAAAGATAAAGTATTGAACAAACTGTTTTGAGAACTGCATGTCTCACTGCATACCTTTTTTGTCTGCTGTGAAATGTATTTTTGTTTACTCAGAGTCACTTTGGAGAAAAATATTATAAACAAATATAAAAATCAGAGCAGTGCGGTGGCACCTGGGAAGTGCTGTTGGATGTGATCCCTGGTTAGTCTGTGTGGTGTTTGCATGTTGTCTCCATGTTTGCACAGGTTTCCTCCAGATGCTCCGCTTTCCTCCCTGATGGGAGCTCAGGTGCACAGTTGATGAAATATTCAGATAAGGGCCATAATAAGCAAGGCTTGGCAAGACAGGAAAAGAGAACTGGTCCTGAGATAAAGTGGATAGGAAACTTGATATAAACTAGGCGGGATCATGGGATTCAAAATCAGGTACCCAGTCAATAAAATCTGCAAAGCAAGCAATGTAAACACGTTTTTATAACTAGTCACCATTAAAGTCAGATGGAGTCCATGGTCCTGGGATCTGAGTCTGTGGTCTGTGTGACACTACCCCTCTCTGCAGTAGAAGGGAAGCCAACTCTTGGGACGTGGTGCTGAAACTCAGGATTGAGAGAGGAGTCCAAATTGTCTTTAGGAGAAACTCACAAACACTCCTCAGGACTGTACCGCACCTGGTCACCTGGGTAGAAGAAAATCTACCTCCCAGTACTTTGGGTCAGGAGGGTGTAAACAGTGCATGCAGCCAAACCAGCCACCATAACTGAACTACTATAAGGTTTCAGCAGGGACAGAGGGAATATATGGCAAATACGGTAATGGGGCTGGCAGTGGTGGACAATGAATGACTGAGTTGATTCTCCTGAGAATTTTGAAAGGGCCAGTGTACTTGGGACTGAGTTTCGTAGAGGGTAGTTTCTAGTTTATATCCTGTGTAAAGAGCCACACCTGGTTGGTAAATGGCCATGCTGCATTTTTGCCTCAGCCCTGAGTTCTTGAGGTTGGACCACCTTTTTTAACTGAACATGTGCCAGTCACTCCTCTTACACCAGTTGTTCACAATGGGAACATCACTGGCGGTGGAAGTCCAGGACAATAGAGCTGATTAATATTCCAGAACATACTGAAATGGGTTAAGGTTCATGGAAAGAGTCAATGAGTGAACTCTGAGCATGCTCAGCGGAAACAAGTGGGCCCAGCTGACCTGATTTTCTTTGCAGTAGCACTGAAGGAATCTGTAAATCTCCTGGTTCAAGCTGTTCCACCTATTCGACTGTGGGTCAGTGCCCAACAACTGACAAAAAGCCATCCAAACCTGAGAGGTAAACCGAGTATCTGTATTGAACCCAGTATCCTCAAGGATGCCAAAACAGCAAAAAACAAAGAATTTCACATTAGTCTCTATGGCAGATTGTGTGCCCTTCAGGGAAATCAAACAGCAGGTCTTCAAGAATTAGTTCACCACTACTAGAAAGACTGTCCACCCCTCTGACTGTGGCATATCGATGAGTAAATAGACAGAGATATGAGACCAGGGTCTATCAGGGATAGGGAGTTGGTCCCTCAGGCAATTGTCTTGGCACTTTGGATTCCAAATAGGGAGGGAAAGCTGCCACAAATTCCCTTAGATCATTTCTCATGATGAGCCTCCAGAATCTCTTGGATACTAGACTTTTTTTTCTAAAAACTTGACTGAAAATTTTTAATAAAGAGTTTGACACAGCTTACTATAGTTGAAATTTAAATTATATTAATGGGTTAATTCTGTAAATCACTTTGAACAAAATCGTTCACAAAGTAGAGAAAAGTGTACAAAAGTTTTATTTTAAAAGAAAATTGCTACTTGCTTTGAACAAAAGCATTAGATAAGTCATTTATTATAATAATATTACTACTACTAATACTAATAATAATAATAATAATAATAAGGGCTTAAGATATAATAAATACATGCATAAATACAAGAGCTCAACAACTGAATCAAACCTAATTATGAAGTACCTCTGATGGAAGATAAAGCAACATAAATAATGGCTCTGTACAAGCAAGGCAGACAGTCACTGGTCTATGTAATTGTCTAATTTTCTCTTTTCCTTCTTTAGTCCTTGGCTTGAATAAAATAAAATCAATTTCTTTCTAGCAACCACTGATATATTTTTAGCTAAATTAATCTTGAATAAACACAAAAAAACCTAAGTATTGCAGTTTAACATCCATCTGTAATAACTACATAGACAAGTTTGACAAGCTTGAAGGTTACATGTATGTTCCTTTAAAAGTGTTACTTAATGATTTTTTTTGGACATTTTTGCAGGTTACTGGGTTATTGGGGGTAGACAAAAACGTCACATGAGAATTTAGTTGGCATTGAAGCAACTAAATCACAAATACCACTGCAGCAACAGAGGTTAGTCATATTTGATTTGTTGCCAATTATCAATATGAATGAGACATAAAATATGTCTAATTAGCAATTTAGCAACACGAGGCAGCCGACACAAATTCAGCGTTTCCAAACAGTCAGTGCACAAATTGTAGGTGTATTGGTCACACAGACTGCAAATTATTTAACATGTTGAGAGAACATGCATTTTAGGGATAGGGTTAGATTTAGTTCCTAAATGGCACAAAAGCAAGGCCTCAAAAATCATCACAGATTTATATTAACAGCTCCATGACTTGCTTTCAAGAAAAACTGTATGCCGTGTGCTTCACTGCTGTGTACACACCACTTTTGTCCAAGGCCAATGTACAGAAATGCATAACATGGTGTGAGGAGTGTAAAAGGTGGACCCCTGACCAGTGGAAACAAGTAACATGATTTGATTAGTCTTCTCTTATATTTCCTACATCTGCACAGGTTTACGTTTGAAGAAAGTCAGTCAATGCTTTCTACCCTTAGTGTCTGTTGCTAGATGCCCATATCTGTAATAGTATGGCCAGCCATCTTATGGAAGCTATTGGGTCTGATGATAGCTCTGCATGGTTCTATAAGGGCCTAGGAATATGAGCCCATTTTACATTACCAGATGCACCATAAGAAGCACAGACTGTTCCCTGATGATGTTCCCATATTCCAGGATGATAATGCCCCTATGCACACACTGCTGTAAGGCAAACACATTTCATGGCCTCCCCTACCACCTGATGTAAGCATCACTGAACCTTTTAGGCAAGTTCAACAGTAGAGAGTGCAAAGTGGACAAAGAAGTGGAGGCTTGACTTCTTCACAAATCGTGAAATAACCAGCTACACACACCTCAAGGCCTGTATGACAAAATTCCAAGAAGAACTGAAGCTGTTCCAAAGACTAAGGGTGGCCCTTCTTCTTATTAGGTCATTTAGATGGACAAATCCACAATGACTGGTCTTCATTGCGTATGGTATCAGACCAAGAATATAATTTTATTTTCATATTATCAGTGGTGCAGGGCAACTCAGTCCTCCACACACATACAAATCCATAGATAAAATTTGTAAAAAAAAATTATTTAAAACAAAATGGGAGCAGGGATACTTTTTTCTGTACTACAGTGTTATAACAAGTCAAGCATTCTATTTGATAAAAGATGTAATCATATGTATTTCCAAGCATGTCTGTGTGAAATGTTCCTTATAACTTATCTTGGTGTTACAATGGGTTACAGTTCCAGCCAGAGCCTCACAAATACAGTACTGTAAGACAGGAGCAGTAGAGTTTCCCAAAAAAACATAGGGCAGAGTGACCCCATTTCATTTAGGTGAATGCATAATGTGTGCAGAAAGCCTTACAATAATGCCAGCAGCCTGAGAGCCACATCAGCCTGACCTTCAACAATGCTGCACCTGAAGTACACAAAGCCGGGGCTCACCCGAGGTTTCTAATTTTTATTTTCTGCATATAAATGTCATGGCAGCCAGTGAATTCCAACAGCTTCCTTAAAGGTACACTTCACAACACACTATAATCCTGTGATGCAATTGTATTTGAAGTGATGGGACATGATGCTTGGCTTTTTGGGGACACAAACATGAATAAGAACTTCATCTTGTGAGAATGCTCATACTTCCATACTTCCATTTAGGTCTCAAATTAAACTGCACATGTAGAAAACCATAAACGGGAGACTTGTGGTTCACAGTGCTACCTTTTATTTTTTAAATATCATTATTCATCATATGCTTCAAATACCCTACTATACTGTCCCAAGTAGGTGGTAGAGTTGTTATATTTCCTGTTGAAATGAACAGTGATTTCTTGGAATACTTTTGTATTCACAATTTCAGGGCCTTTTTTTCCTTAAATGCCAGTTAAATGGTAATTTATTTTTAATCTGTTCAGTGTATTTTGCTGTCAGTTTTGTTTTTTACTTTCACTGTTCATTGACTAACTGATCATACAAAAATCACTTATATGGCACTTCCTGAAATGAAAAAAAGATAAAAATACAACATTTTAACCCAGTATAGAGAAATGGTTTTCTGTGAACTGCTAATAACTCTTTTTCAAAGCTGTAGTTGTGCATTGCTTTGGAGAAAAGTGTGAGCTGAACAAATGAATAAATAAACGTTAACATAAATGTAAGGGATGAAAAATGCTGCTTTCACAGTGAGAGTGACTTACCATGTTTAAAAATGTGTTTCAGTCCTCAAACGTAGATCCTCACTTAGTTCAATTATCACACACATGATCAACCTAAAACTAACAACTGTAGGTGATAACAACTGTAAGAATTTCACTAGTCACTAGTTTTGACTATGCAGAATTTTTTTTTTTTAAAGAAAACAATGAATTCCATGACTTTTACCAATACATATACATATTAGATTGTCACACACATCTACACACAAGATATTTTGACTGAAATGGAACCATAATACCTGTTTGTCATGTTTATCGTGTTTATCATGTTCTAATCGCTACTGCAAGTTATCAGAATTTTTTTTTTCTCATTTTGGGAAAATGAGAACAATTGTCATTATGGAGGTAATTAAAAACCTACCACGTGACTGAAGCAGATTCACTTGTACTGAGCCGTGGATAGAAAAAAAATATGTCCTCTTCAACATTTTTCTGTTTGCATTTCCTTCTGTTGCCTTGAAAACTGAATAACATGATGTCGACATAGTTTCAAAGGAAAGATTATACTATTGTTTTTTTTATTATGACGTCAGTAAGCATAGGTTCTGTTTTTTCCATGGTATTTACTGTCGCGGAAAGAGCTGTCGTGCAGTTGATATGTTACACCGTGTTATTTAGGCTCCCGTTCGCACAGACCGTTAACTCCACCGCGTTCCCTGTGTTTCCTTTAATTTTTCATAGTTTTCCAGAACTTTTGCTTAAGCAAGATGACTCGTTGCACTTCAAACACACATTCAGAGGTAGACACGTAAATACAAGGTACTGCACGGCGATGTGTGAGCAGTAACAATGTTGCGTTCCTTTTTCTTTTCGTAAAACGATATACACGTTAGATAAGAACAAATTCATCCAGCGGTACACGAGGTGACATAACACCGATGTCAGATGCGCAACACTTCACCTGTCACGCTATAACTCAAAAAATAATACACTGTAGAAATGCATGCAAATAATGGTCAAATAACATTTAATGTCGTGAAATACTTAAAAACTTTGCAAAACAATCTCTGTTATTAAAGAATATGAAGTTGCCTGTTAGTTGGTTTGCCAGGAAAATCAGTTACGATTGTTTTGGTTACTAAGATTATTATTGCGATGCAAGTGATTCCCAGGCGCATGGCGAAGAGCGCGAGATCGGTGACATTACGGCAAACAGATGCAAAGCAAGGAAGCAGTTTAAGAAACCAAGTTGGTAGGAAATATTCCACCTACCTTATTCCTCTTCATTAGACCTTCTTCCAGCTCACCCAGACAAATCCGAATAAATGTAGGTCCCTGCTGTGCTGTGAAAGACTTTCTGCTGCGGTGTATCCGCACCGAATACATGCACTTGTTTTATTCCGGTTCGTTTCTCGTTAAAACGGAGTCTGAGTCCCTGTCGCTGCGCCGGTAACCGGAGGGCGACGGAAGGAGGGAACTGACAGGCACGGTAACTTCTCTAAAATCCTGTGTGTGTGAGAGAGAGAGAGAGAGAGAGAGAGAGAGAGAGAGAGAGAGAGAGAGAGAGAGAGAGAGAGAGCGAGTGGCCTGATGCTGTACAGTGATGTGGCAAAAGAACGTAAAGTACAGCGCAGCTTTTTCATAACTAACTTCCATCTAGTCCTTTCCAAGTCCCAGCAGCAGAGAGGTCTGGCCTTATATGTCACAAATAATACTGCACATAACATATTTTTTTTCATTGTTCATTCACATTGACTGAAAACTGCCCATAGTGTGTGAATGTGGGAGTGAAAGACTGTGTGTGGTTGCCCTGCAAAGGACTGACATCCACTATTGGCTTCAGACCACCTAGACCTTGCCTAAGATGAGAAGCTGTACGTGATGGATGGATGGATGGATGATTCATCCCAAATAAAAATCAGTTAATTATGTAATTAGAACCAAAAGCTAATAATCAAGTGATCATCATTAGTTGGTCATCATGTAGTCTCACCACCTGTATATAATAGCAGAAATTGACAGTTTGGCCTGGAACATTGAGCAATGCAGTACTTTCTTTTTTTTTTCCACATCACAGCAATGTTGTTCTAATGAGAGCTACAAAGTTTGACAGGATAATTGCCTGATGCAAATGCTAATATAAAATGCTTATGGAAGGGCTGGCATGGAGTGCAGCAAGTAGTGCCGTTGCCTCAGCACCTGATCCGTTTGAGTGTGGGTCCAAATCCAGGCTGTGTGGAGTTTGCATTTTATCCCTGTGTCTGTGTGGGTCTCCTCTTGATGCTCTTGTTTCTTCCCACAGTCCAAATACATGCATTACTGTTTATGTGGTCACTGTAAATTGCCTGTAATGTATGACTGTGTGCGGCTGCTCTGCAATGCACTAGTATCCTGTTCAGGGAGAATCTCGCCCTTGTCTTCTACTCAGGGAGTCTAAGATGGGCTCTCCAGACTGTTGCTGCAGATCCTGACCATAACAAGCTGTTAATGAAAACGGATGGATGGATACGCTTATATGCCAAAGCCCATTAAACACTGTGGATTGTTGTATGCAGATTTATTCTTAGACTAGAAGGTACACAACCTTACCAGTAGCCGTCATAATAAATACAGCTCTCATTTCATACTATCAGCAGTGTATATTGATTAAGATTTTATTAGAAATGTAGAGATGACTGGGCTGTTTATATGTGCGCATCACCTGCTTTCTGTTCAATAAAATCGTTGCAATGGAGCCTGTCAAATCCATCTTATCTTTTGGCTTAAATGAAGGTAGATTTAAAAAGATTACGGTATGGGGAAGGAGATTGTTTCTATAAAAAGCATTGCCACAAACTTTGCAGGATTACAACAACATGCGATTTAAGAAAATCCTCTTTTGGTGAAAAGTGATTTAAGATACAGGAAAAGGTCATGAGCCAGTTTTACAGTAGCTCTGAAATGTGCACTAGAAAACATAAATGGAAAAGGTAAGCAATAGGACCTTTGCATTTACAGTTTTCTTTATTTTGAAACTATACTGTAAATATAGTTTAAATTTTTATATTATGTATATTAAATCAACTTTAAGTAGCATAAAATTGTTGGCAGGAAATGGCAAGAAACTGGCAGGAAATGAATTATGCCATGAATTTAACTCTGAAGAAGTATTATTTTTATTACTAATTTTTAAAGTCTATTTCTGCATATACTTATTATAAATGTTTCATGTTTTTCTACATTTTTGCCAGTGCATCTGTAACGAAGTACGTGCTCAAGATAAAGAAAATTTAAAAAGTAAAGACATTTATTATTTTACTATTCTGACAATAATTTACCGTGAACTTAACTACGCTGCTTGTGTGACTAGGTCAACCACACGATGCAAAAATGGTACAAAGTTTCAGAGGAAAAGATGTTTAAACTGAGAAACAACACGGAATACAGATTTTCTGCCTGTTTCAGTACCAAACGGCTTTCAATTCGTCTTCTTGGCCAGCCGCGACAACAGGGATTAGTGACTCGATATAGATAAGCACCTTTCTTAGAAGTTTTAAGGTAGCAGGAAGTGGAGACGTTTGTAGGAAAGGATTATACCAGTTTTACGGTAGTAGGAAGTGATTGCGTTGTGTTTCCGGAAGAGAATAATTAGGCGGAAGTGTTTTCTAATGGGAATATTTTCGTACTCAGAGTTAGTTTTCTGTCAGTTATCTATTAGTTGACTAGATTTTTTTGTATTTTATCAAAAAAAATATATATTTTTTGTGAAATACGATGTCTGCGCAGTGCGCTGAGAAGCTGAGCCGTTTCTACCAGCAATATGAGGAGTGTGTGAGGAAGAATCCGGCGAGCGCGGCGCAACTGGAGAGCGCAGTGAGGACTTTGTCGTACCTCATTGCAGGTGAGAAAAGCGCTCCAGCAAAGTGAAACCAAAACTAAATTCGATCGCAAACTGACGCATGTAATCGTTTAGTCAGCAAACATTTTTTCTGATTTTTTTTTTCTTACTTAGGATGCGCTACTTTAATTTATATATAATGAATCGAAGCCATATTTAAATGTTACTCCCTTCAGCCAGTGCAGGGCCATGGTGGTCCACAGTGTAAACTGGAGGCGTAGTGGATGAAGGGGTTACAACTTGAACCGTTACATCACATACACGCGCACACATATTCTAAGGTAAATCTAGAGTCCCCAGTTCAGGTGAAACACAGGTACCACAGTGCTTTGGTCTGTGTGAGGAAACCTGTGTGACCACATGAAGAACATACAAGCCCCACATAATGCTGAGCGTGAGCTAAACCCATAGCCCATGAGTCCAGGTCGCACTGCTGCGACCCACTACACCACCCTGCTGCTCATCTTATAAAATATACACACATATTTTTGAATTTCGTAAGTTTCAATTTTGAGTTAAAATGCTTCCCTGTGTGGGTGTATGTGAGGTGAATGTGTCCTGGATCAATTAAAAAGTCATAAATAAACTGATTTATCTTAATTTAGCTGCATGTATCACTCTGATCTGTCTGCATTTCTTGCCCATTTGCTTATCTGTCTGAAGTCATCTGAAATGTGTCAGACTAAGTAAAGGTTGCCCTTGCTTGCTATTAATGTATTAAGTTTTTTTTTTATTATTATTATTTGCAGGGCGGTTTGCAGATTCTCATGAACTTTCAGAGTTGGGTAAGGTTTATGTGTGTTTTACACAGTGTTTTAAATAATGCAGTGGTACTTTGTGTTTTAATCAACAGATAACGTTTACCTCACTACATAAGTCATAACTTATTTCTTTATGCATGGTATCGCTGCGTTGCAGTGAAACATCAACCGCCCTTCCAAAATGTCCTTTCACAATGAACCTGCCCGTATTGCCTCTAAGTAAAGTGTACAGATTCTCCTGTAGTCCCTGTGAGTAAAATGTAGAGCTGTGTTTTATGTGTAGCACTGCTTTGCCATTTTAGTATATTCTGCCTCCAATCTGCTGGTGCTGCTGAATGATGGGATCCTCCGTAAAGGACTTTGCCGGACCCAGCCTATAGTGAGTTCACCAGTTTGCTGCATGCTCTTTTACCTCTCTAACTACTAGAGTAATGTTCTTGAATTCTGTTTTACCTCAAAAATCATTGTGGCACAGCCTTTAATTTGCATATTATACATTTAGGAGCGATCTGGATCTGTACACTCTAGGGACTAATTTTCATATTTGCTGCATAGTAACATGTCCGTATTTGGTCAGTTTTTTAACATTTGATTTTCTTTCTGCCTAAGTTTTGTGTCTTTTAAAAAGCATATGATGGGACTCATGCGTTCAAAGCAATATTTTTTGAGAAATTTTGAATGACTGGAATGTGAAATAATCATGTTATAAAGTACACTGTCTTTAGTTTCTATGGTTTTATATATCAGGGCATAAGAATTGTTTCCTAAAGTAAGGGGTTTGACCTTTGGCAAACAACTCTTAACAGATTCTACTGTGCCATTATTTATTTAATAAAAAATAAGCCAACATGCAGAAGCCATGTGTGAAAAACTTGATTACACCCCATTATCCACTAGCTTGTAGAACCACAAGTAACAGCAGTACCTTGAAGGAATTGTTTTCTGTGTGAGTTTATTAGACTCTTCCTTTATTTTGGATGAGGAAATTAACGCACAGCTCTGTTAAGGTCCCACCACAGCATCTCAGTAGGGTGGAGGTCTGGACATTGACTTAGCCATTTCAACACCTTGATTCTTTTCTTTTTCAGCCATTCAGTTGTATATTTGCTGGTATGTTTGGAATCAGTGTTTTGTTGCATGCCCCAACCTTTGGGTGTCAAATGGCCTCATATTTACTTCTATAATACTTTGGTATAAAAAGGTGTTCATGGTTGACTCCATGACTACAAGGTTTCCAGGTCCTGTGGCTGCAAAACAAGCCAAAATTATCCCTCCTCTGCCACCATGCTTGATGATTGGTATGAGGTGTGTGAGGTAATACAGTATGATTGGTTTTCACCAAAAATAATTTTGTGCACTGTAATATCTCCACTTTGGTATTTTCTGTCCAAAGGACGTTATTCCAGAAATCTTGTGGGTTGTACAGATGCAACGCTGTAAACCTAAGCCCTGTTGCCATGTATTTTTTTGAGAGAAGGGGTTTTCTCATTGACTAAGCTCCTATGAAAGCCATATTTTTCAGGCTTTTCTTATTTTAGAGTCATGAACTTTAACATTTAACATGTATGAATCCTGCACGTCCCAGATTGTAGTTCTTCGGTTCTGTGTGATTTCTCTGGCCATTAAATGGTCTGACCTTGGGGTAAATTTGCTGGGATACTGACTCTGAGGAGCACTGGCAGTTGTCTTGAATGTTCTCCGTTTGTAATTTTTTTTTTTTTGCTGTAGAATTATGGGTTGAAAATTATTTGAAAGTTTCCTTATAATCTTTCTCAGACTCATGACCTGCAAAAATTGCTTCTCTTAGTTGACTGCAGATATCTTTTATCCTTGGCATGGTGTTAACACACACCTGAATGTTCCAGACCACCAAGCTACTGAAAGTTTTGATTTCATAGACATGGTCACACTTCCTGATAATTACCTAGGCAATTGCATTAAGGTTAGCAGCACCTGTGTGCTGATTATCTTTTTAGTTCCTCTGGAAGCTGTAGTGTATACGTTTTGTTCATCCCTTGCTATGTAAAACCATTAAATTGAAAGAGGGTCTACTTTTTCACATGGCTGTATTCATAGTAATGAAGACATAGAAATGATGAATTGAAAATATATCAAATTACAGTTGTAAGTTCTCTTAGCACTAAAATTATGTGCTTTCAAAATTACTTGGATCTTTCGCATGTGTTGATAATATGATTAGCCTTCGTAATCTTTCATCTATAATGTGCAAATACTGTATAATATAAAGAAGATAAAGTTTAGAATAGTTTTACAAATGACAAAATACTGAAAATTTTCTTTTCATGACCACTATTTGGTCATAAAAATGTTTGTTTGGTAACAGACTAACTGTATTTAGAACCATAACAGGTATAGTTAAGAACCATCACATGAAATGCACAGTACAGTAATCCATCTTTATCTAATTCATCCCTAAAAACAGGAGGGATACTGAAATTTCAGATACTGAGTGTGTTTGCTATTATTTTTTTGAGTTAAAAAAATATAGTGCACTCCCAGCCCATGTGAAAACACCTATAAAACTTCATGTCATCGAATCATCCCATGATTTCAGTGTGATTAAAACACTGAACACCAGTTACATAGTTGGAAAACACTTAATGTTGTCATTAATTTGTATGTTTATAACTTGTTGCATGATATGTACACTACAGGAAATTTCATGTGTTAATGATGCTATGGTTTAATGTTTGCATTGTATTGACCTACATTAAACAGGGAAGATGAGAGGGCGCATGTGTGGGGTTTTGAGCAGGAGTTCAGTGTTGTGAGATGTTGAATAAAGAGAAGACATGTCAAAGTAACCAGCTGCAGTCATCTCTGTTTGACACAACAACTGACATTTAAATAAATAAGTTTATTCTAAAAAATGAAATGTGTAGTAAATGCAGTGATGCAGTGCAAACATGTTCGGTCAAAGCAAAACTAGTCGAAACAGATAAGACACCAGCACAAACGTGCAGTTTACAAGCTTTCACTTCAGATAAATTCATAACAGTATACAGTACAGTTCATTACAATACATACAGTATATATTTTTTTATTTACACTATGGTATTTATTTGTTGATTTTTTTAAAAAAAAATTAATTTATTTAATTTTTCATTCACATTCTTTTATCATGGATAAGTTTTGGATAAAAGTTTGGTATAGCAATAGTTTTCAAGAGCCATCATAGTGAAAATTCAGGTATAAAGAGTACAGATACCAGCAGATTGCTGTATTTGAAACTGAGGTGATGACGAAGTGATGGACCTGAAAAGTCACTGAACACAAGCTGTGACCTTCTTTTTTGTATATGAAACTTCTTTGCCCTAAGGAGACAATACAGGCTTTTAAATCCACAGATGTAAGAGTATCTGTGGATTTTCATTTTTGTTTCTTCCTGGAGAACTAAAAACAAAATGATAACATGACAACAGTACAAGACTTTAGCTTTGCTCTTAATTTTTGAAGTTAACTCTTTTTCCTGTCAGAAGTTATGCAGACCTTTGGAACAAAACTCTTTAATTCTTACACTGTAAATGGCCACAAGCCTCTGGAAAGGTTTTAGCATCCGGTTTTAACATAGAAATATTGTGGAGTTCAAAAGCGCTGAACTTTGTGAAATTAGCTGCTACTGGGCAGGTCACTTTTTCTGTTAATGTTTTACTTGCAGTCCAGAAATAAAAGTTATTTTCAAGAAAGGAAGACGAGGTGTAGAACTCTACTTAGATACTAGCTAAATGTAGTTTTTTAACCCCCCCCCCCCCCAAAAAAAGTTTTGTAAATAGTATTTCCAGTGCTTTAAATTATAACGCATTTCAAGTTCCTACTGGATTACAAGATGTCCTTGTATTACTGTGCCACAGTGCTGACCTGTTCTGAAACAACTGGGGAACTTCTTGACTGAGTAACCTGAGGGTATATGTCTTGTCGCAGCCATTATCTCAGCAAAGACTGCTCACTTGGCTGACTGTACTGGAATATGTGGAGGTCTTCACTGAGATGGGAGCCAACAAACTCTGGGGTGATGGGGGCCGCTGGCTTGTCATTGTTCTTATCCAGATTGCCAAGTAAGATGCTCAAAGCCACGTGCTTGTACTTCATTAGTCAAATTTGTACAAGCTGAATATTGCATACTGGGAAAAACTTTATCAGATATCACTAAAGGTTGCATTTCTGTTTTTTTTTTCTAGAGCAATTCTTCGCATCTTGCTTTTGTTCTGGTATAAGTCTGGCATCCAGACATCTCCTCCTATCATCCCTTTGGACCGGGACACACAGCTTAATAAGAGAGGTGAGAGCCAATTTGCTGATTTGACATACAGAAACTATAAACATACAGCATCATACACTGTTACGTAGTGTTAAAAATAAACTGTATTTCACCTCAGAATGAAAAAAAACAAAGCAGTTAGTGAAAAAGGACTGCAGTAATATATTTTTTTAATAGCATCTTCAAACACAGTGTCTCAAAACACTGTACTATAAGGGACAAAGGTGTATATAAAAATTTACAGCAATGAAAGAGCAATGGAAAAAACACTCAAAAAAAAGACAATGATTTAAATGTAAAAATAAAAGAACTGTAGCATTAATTTGTTATTTACTATCTCTTGTTCAATGCAGAGTTGTAGCACTCTGGGCCTATTGTGCAAATGTAGCTTATGAGAAACTGTGTGTGGTACACTGTATGCTAGATGTCAGTTCATTACAGGGTACACACGCCCTCATTATACTTATGCACACTAATGGCAGCCCAATTCACCTAACACATGTCCTTGGACTGTGGAAGGAGACTGGAGCACCAGAAGGAACCCACACAAACATGGGGAGAATGTGCTCACACCACAAAAGCTGAAGCAGCTTTAAAACATGAAAATGTGTTATGTGTCAATGATTTTGATCATGGTGGTCTTATGTTAGAAGTGTTCTGATGTTGTGGTCATAGTTTTGATGACATTTTGTCAATAATTAAAAAATAAGGTAGGAGCTTTGCCTGCCAGGTGAAAAAATAAATTAACCTTTTATGGCTCAGTAACATTTTATAATTTTTCCCATATAAATTAATGGCAATTAGGAGTAATTACTGAGAATTTATAATTCTGTATAAGTAGAGTTTTGGGATGGAAATATTCTCTGTATGTGAGGGAAGTCTGCAAACAAGAATTTCCTTAACTTGTGCCTCTTAATCTTTCTTTTTGGCTTGTTTCTGTATGAATGTAGACACGTGCTAATTCTCATCGTAACTGTACTGACTGATGTATCTCTACAGAAGAGGTGAATGACGTTGAGGAAGACCTTTCTTTTGTGGGCCACCGATCTGGAAGGGTGATGCGGCCCTTGGGCAGTGGTGAGCCACTGCCAAATCATCATTTCTCTTCAGTAGGCAGGGACAGTGTCCTGGAGTCCTTGTTGTACTGATACTTTTCTCTTTATTCTGCAGCCCCCTCACTGCACACTCGTTTGTGGGGAGCCCCCCAGCTGGTCAAAAAACGGAGCTGTGAAGATGATGTTCATCAGCCTCCCACCCCTCTGGGTCTGCAGGAGACCATTGCAGAATCTCTGTACATTGCAAGACCTCTCATCCACTGTATCCTTCTGTTCTCACAACACTCTGTCCTTCATATTTTTGTGCTGCTACAACAAATATATATATATATTTTATATTTTGCCTGCTTCATGTGCAATTTTTTTTAAAAGCTTACGTAACATTTACATTTTTGTCTATAGATGCAGTTAAGTTCTTTTTCTGATATTTTCAAAGGAAAACACATGAAGAAATAATAGGGTTTTTCTTTTGTTAAAATCTTGTTTTTTGCTAATTATTATATTGCTTTTAATGAAAAGTCTGGCAGGTTTTAAGGCCAGCATCACAAATGAGCAGGAGTGGAAGCCCTTCATATTGCAATTAACAAACAGTTATAGTGACACGAAGAACCTGTCTAAATAGATATTAAGTTTTTTAAAACCTCTATTTTTAAAAGAGATTTACAAAATTGGAATCTTGTAAATTTGGAGAAGGAAATTTGGATTAATAAGATTTTGTTTGAGTAAATATTCTCTTGACCAGGGTTATTCCCTGTAGCACCCCTTTTTTATAGCATTTCAAATGAATTTTTATTTTCCTTAAGTTCATGTCTTAGTACTCTTTCTATGGATTTGTGGAAGACAGTCATGGAAGCCGTGGCTTGTGTCTGGGATTCTGGAAGTTACAAGGTAAAAGTAGACTTGTATCCATAAAATCTGATTTTTCATCACATTTCCATTTGTCTATTTTCCAATGATTTACTGAAATCAGTTTTCTGTGTTCAGTTTTGGTGTGATGAATGATACCAAGTCCTTGAATCGAAGAGAAAAGGCAGAGATGCGACGCAGAGCATTTCTGTTGCTTTACTACCTGCTTCGATCCCCTTTCTATGACCGATATTCAGAGTAAGTCCTCAGACTATGGAACATGTCAGCTTTCAGTTTACACCTTTGTTGTGTAGTATGGACTAGATCAGCTGAAAAATAACATTTTAGAAGCTGTATTGTGTCACAGAGACCATTATCTGTTCAACATAGAAATTTCTTAAAAGGTAATGTTGGATGTAGGTTACAACATCTGGATGAAAAGCCATGTTGACTGTAATTTTAAGGCAATCATTTTAAAGGTAATTTTCAAGGTATCCTCAAAATAGACAGCTCCTGCTTTTTCTTATTACAGTCCAAGGGCAAATGCTGAGCATTGAAAAAACTGTAAATTTTGTTGTTAATTCTGTACCAAGTTATCAACCTCTGCAGTGTTTGCTTTTATAAAGAAAAATGGTGTGTGGGGGGGTGGTGAAATAGTGTTGTGTTTATATATGCAATATTGTGCATTACATTGGATGGTGTTTGGGTTAGTGGTTTCCAACGTTTGTCCATATTTTTTTGAGTTTTACCACCGATCTTCTTCATTCCACAGGACAAAAATTCTGTTCTTGCTGCGGTTTTTGGCGGATTACATCCCAGGTGTTGGCTTAATTGCACGTATGTATCGGTTCACAGTGGTAGCATAGTGCTAAAGAACAGTGAGTTCAAATCAACTTATTTTTATATATTGCTATTCTCAACAAGGTGATATGGAGTGCTAAATATTAGACTACATGCTGTTGACACATGACAATGAAAAGAAAGCAAAGAAAAAGTAAACACAATAGGCCATTTGCTGTTGAACTTTTGATGAAATAAGCCTTTGACAATGGCAGAAAGGAAAACCAAAAAGCTCATAGGTTTTGGGAGGATTAAGAGAGAAACCTCTGGTCCAAGTACCAGTGGCTATGTAGTCCTTCTCTGCATTCCAGTGTGTTACAATAGGTGTTTTATGAGTGTGTTTGTGGCTAAGAAATTGTATCCTGAAGGCTCTCCATTCAAATGTGAGTAGCTTTAGTAAAAATATTAGTGAAATTATTTGGTGTAAATTTATAATAACTAAATAATGCTGTATTTTGATGTGTCTTTTTAACGTCCTCAGGTCCTCTGATGGAATATTTGCCTATATGGCAGAAGATTTATTTTTACAACTGGGGTTGATATGAAAACACACAAAGGGTTTAAATGACATAATAAAAGAAGAGGAACTCTTTCAGGTGGAAAAAAATAAGAGAAATCCCTGGAATTCAGTTCATACCTGTGCCAGGTTTTAGAAGGGATCTTCACATGGATTCAGCAAAAATTGTTAGAGACATTGTGCTTTTTGTTCATATGGGCAGCCTCTACATTTTTTCCCACTTTTTGTATCCTTTTTGAATGATCCTTTTCATATGCGCAGGACAGACACAAACATTTAAGGTTCTGGTTTACAGGTTTTGAGAGAATAAGTGCTTCTTCATTTGTCGTGTGTTTGATTAAACTTGTTTGACATCTGTACATAAGGCCCAATGTTTCTCAGCAATCCTCTGCAGTGGGACGGTTTCTGTGGATGCCGAATAAACCACTGTATCTGCAGAGTTTAACAAAAACAGTTATTCTCAATGAAGAAGTCAACTGTGCTTTACACTGGAATCAAACCTTATCAGAGTTGTCAGATGTTGTCACCTTGCATTTCCCTTTGACTCCAAGGTCACTCGCAGTGAGTAGATGTGCATATGGCAGACATCATTATCAGTTGAACAAAACTCTTTACAGAGGACGCCTTTCCTAATGGGCATTTATACCCTAGCAGGAACTCACATTAAAATTCTAATGAGACATTTCCATAGGGTCATAGGACTAATTGAAACCAGCTGGATATTTATGGAAATTGGGTGTTTTTTTCACTGTGTGAAAAGTGCTTAATTGCTTTTGTTAATGCTGATCCCAAGAAATTAAAAATGTGAATGCCACAAATATGTCTAGCATAGCCTGGAGAACAAAGACGGCTCTGGAATCTTTTCATGGGAATCTGTGTAAATGATTTTATATATTACTTGTAGCTGTTGCCAATAAATCTCTCAACAAACAGATCCTTTCATTCATGGATGTTTTCGTGACAGCTTTTGCTTTTAGCTTAGAATTAACTTTGAGAAGATGGATCTGCTGGTGACTGTTCATATGAGACGTGAGCATGAGAGGTTTACTGCACTTTTGTAGAGGCCTAGAAATACAGAAAAAAAGAACGTAGGTGGCAATGAAAAAAAACAAAGTAAACTTCTGTTTATCCACTGTAACTTTTCAGTATTTTTTAAAAGACTTCATATAGAGAATTTTCGAGAATTTTTCATGCTATATTGAAAGCATGTGTGGGTGAAAACAAACAACAAACTATTGGTGAATGCTGTCTAGAGAGGGCTGAAAGATGCATGGAAATATATGATATGTCTTACCCATTAATGACCACAGCTGGGAAACATTTTCTCTTTGCATCATGCAGTTTTTAAAGTCTTCTGAAAGACAAACCCGCTGTGGCTTCTCAGTTAACTGTACATTTACATAAACTGTATTTTTAGATTGCTATTAATGCCTATCTGACCACAAACACTACCATGTTTAAGTACAACATTGCAACAGTTTCTCATGGAGACACATAAAACATCCACAATCCAATAAACGTTGGTACAAGTATTACTAACTGACAAACTGAAGCTTGACAATTATTGAAATGACTTCTTTGACAACATTAAATGATTAAAGTTATACCTTAATCATTTTTAAGTATTAGAATTAGTATTCTATTATTATTATAGAAAGTAGACAATTTTCTATTTAGTAATTAACATCAATTTATATTATTTGTTTGTGTATGTGTTGGGCTAGAGGTATTAGCGAGTGCTCATTAAATGTTCATATTTAGTTGAGAATAAAAATCAGTACCAGCTTCTGTTGTTTGTTAACCCATGTTATCATTCTGGAAAAGTGAGGACGTACTGCTCTGTACACCTCGCTTTTAAAGGTATCAGCCTAATGTTCACATTTAAACATGAGTAAAACAGGAACCCTGAAGGGATATTATGGTCCTGCTGGTTTTATATACTGTCAACCTGTAAAGTTTCTTTGTTCCTGTTTGTCTCATGTTCCCAGCGAACCAAAGCCACTAGTTGTAACATGTAATTATGATCATTTATTAAAAACATCCCCTTCGTGGTCTTGGCTACAGAGTGAACAAACCATTGGAGACACGTATTTCAGTTCATGAGAACATCTGACTCTGTGGCGGGAGCCTTTTCACACTGCGCCAAACAGCACAATAACTGAAACACAATGAGCGAATCTTGGATGGCCTTGAAACTTCATGCACCTAATGCTGAAACTTATTTGTTTTAACGGATTTAGAATACGTATTACCTGTGGCATTCTTCTTTTCCATGTTAAGGATCTTTTAAGTCCCTAAAGAGTAAAATAGAGTGATCTTTTGATCAGCGTGATACATTGGTCTGTAACCACCAGAAGCTGTCTGACTTGGACTCCTTGCCCTGGCATCTGGGTTTTCAAACTGCTCTCCTCTTAGCTCCTGACTAGTCTGGTCCTGTTTCTGCATTCCGCTGTAGGTCCGGCTGGCTGCCATCTCAGGCGCAGACTGAGCGCCAAGCCGAGGAGAGACAGGTGAATAATCGCAGGTGTGCATTCCAGCGGGCGGCAAAATCCAGCATCGCTCCATGAAGTGAAGTCACCTGTTTAGAAAATGTGCTCCTTGTAGTTTTGTCATTTCTGTTTGGAGTTCCAGTACAAATTTCCCAGCTACATAATGGATAAACCATTGTATGTAGCATGGTTGACAAACTTAACCCTGAAAACTACTTCAGGACAAGCTAAATAGCTAAAATAGGGAAAAAAAAATTACTTAAGAAACATGAATGCGGCAGCTTTCCAATTAAATATAAGCACTTAAATGTTTCCACTGTGCTTAGTGATTCCATATTTAAGTACAGAAAGTACAAGGTACACGTAAACACGAGGGTATGGGGGGGGGGGGGTCCACTGTTTAATAGGAGGCTGACTGACACCTAGTGGCCAAACCGCAGGAAGCCGTTACCGTCACACAACTCCTACTACCACCGCAATAAAAGTCGACCAGAAAAATGCAACAAAGAACAAATATTATAATAATACATATAATATATATATATTTTTTAAGTCTTGGCCATTGTTAAATTCCCAGCATCCTTCCTAAGATGGTCACATCATACAGATGACAAAACATACAAAAAAATTTGTGACACAAAATAAGAACTTGTTTTTCATAGATATTGACACATTTAAAGAGGTACTTATTCAACTTTGTTAATTATAGTTAGTGTTTCTATTAAACTGATCTAACCATATTTACTACAAAAGCTGCATGTGTACAGTACAGGTGGGTAGAAGTGAGTTACGTTTCCTTTGTTACTTGTACCTAATTTGGCAAGAAACTGCACTTTTCACAGTAGTTTTGCCAGACACTGGAATATACGCCTGTGGTTATGCATCCGCCTTTACTCGGCCTCCATAAATTTACCAATGCAATTTGTTTCTTCACGCCTTTGTTGTGTCCTCATGGAAGTCCTCTAGTCACTATCTGGACACTGGAGCTACTTTATAAGTTCAAGTGACAAAGTAATTATGTTCATATGCGGGAGAGAACAAGAGGAACTTACTCATATGTGTTCTAAACGTTAAAGTCCCACTTTGCAAATTACATAAAGTGTGTGTGTATGTGTTTTCTTAAACTATTAACATAAACAAATGTCTGTATTTGCTTACATTTACAGTTCATTCATATATCGCGTGTCTTTGTAAGGATAAATTGATAAGCGTTCACTCATACTGAAGAGATTACAGTCATAAAATCTGGCATGAATTTTTTAACATGTCTCTAGGTATGTAAATTAGTATAATACATTTATAACTGTGTAGTGTAATGATAGAATATGTTTGTACTTTAGGCATATTCTTCCCACAAACATTTTGACCACATTTTGCCTCAGAATGTTACTGTAGGAAGAACATTAAATAAACATGACTTCTGTTTGCCTGTGTAATGAACACATCGAATGTGACTAAGAGATGAAGAGGCACAGCTGAATTCTGAAAGAGAAAAGGCTACTAAGGTTGTATTTTCTATATGGTAACTTACATACAGTACTGTGCAAAAGTCTTAGGCAGCTGTGGGAAAAATGCTATAAAGCGAGGATGGTTCCAAAAATAAAGCTTATTAATCAATAAACCTTCTAAAAAGTGCAGTAGACAAAAAAAAACTTCAGTCAGATCAATATTTGGTGGGACCACCCTTTGCCTCTAAAACAGCATCAGTTCTCTTATGCAAACTTGCATGCAGTTTAAGGTAGAGGTTGGTAGGTTCTTCCAAACATTTTGAGTAACTGGCCACAGTTCTTCTGCAGACTTTGACTGTCTCTGCATGTCCTCCCAGACTGACTCGATCATGTTGAGATAAGGGCTCTGTGGGGACCATACCATCTGTTGCAGGATTCCTTCTTTTTGCTGAAGATAGTTCTGTATGACTGAGATTGGGTGTTTGAGGTCATTCTCAGGCTGCAGAATGAATTTGGGACCAATCAGAAACCCCCCTGATGGTAGATAAGAATCTACCTGTACTTCTCAACAGACATTGAAGTTGCATGCCTAAGACTTTTGCACACTACTGTATTTGTAAGAAACTTCCCAAGCTACCCTGCTAAAATTATAAAATGAAGTAGCATTCCGTCAGTTTATCTTGAAATAGGTTTGAATGATGTTTAAATCAAAGTCCCTCAGCCAGAACAAGGACCTCTGATAAAGTAAACCTTTGCCTTGACCCTTGGCTATTTAAATTCAAGTGTAATTTATCTTTGTCAGACTTAGAACACTTCTTCAGACAAGTAGAAAGAGATGCAAACAACACAAAAGCTGCATGAGCACAAAGATGGAAGCCACACAAGTCTGCTGTAGAATCCAGCAGAGTAGCTTCACATACAACCGGGACCTTTTGTTTATACAGAGGATTTCATGCTCCTGCGCACAGTGTGCATGTTACAAAGCTCTGTCAGTAATACACTAACTTGCCAAGAAAAGAAAAGTTAAAATTATAAACTTAACCTTCTATTATGAATAGTCATAGATGCTTTAAAGTTTCTTAACAATGTGAGCATAGTAATTTTTCCATACTGCTCCTTGGGAGCCACTGAGATGCACCTCCTCCTATCTCCTCCTGGCCCAGTACCCAGTGATTCCATGGGAGGACCACCACAACCCTGAGCAGGACAGGTGGTTAATGATAATGAATGGATGAATGAATGGAGAATGAATGGATGAACTGGGTATAAAGGCATGAGTGCTGCAAATTTTATATTATAGAAAAATTACAGTGGTAAGTAGTAAAATACTGAATGAAAAATGAAAGCAAAACTTTCAAGAGTCATTGAGCCTCATCAGAACTGTTTGTACCCCTATAATCCAGAGAACTGGTTTGACATGACAGAGAGCATTCCACACCCCAAGCTACATAAATGCAGTGTGAGTGAGGAGCATACTTAGACACCATGGCTACCTCAGGAGTGCTGCTGCTGCTGCTGCTGCTGCTGCTCTGCTGCTCATTCACTTGCCAAAGCCTTGGTCAACACTTTCGAGGTGGAACCATGACCTTTGAGCATGTTGGGGGGTACAGAGATGACTCTGTTATGGTAAGAGCTTTTCATAAAATGGTCAGAGAGAAATGGGTCTAAGGAGGGAAATGGAGGGATACTCATTGGTATTATTTCTGTTTAAATTTGGGCTTTGTCAAAAAAAAAATCTTAAAATGTTGACATTTTAAAGCAGGCAATGGGCAAACCTTTTTGTGAAAAGAAAAGTTGCGGAAATAAAAATGGGCATATTTTGTGTACCTAGAGCAACAATCGTGAATAAGTATGTAAGAGATTGTGGTACTGTGTTTATGAATATGTGGCGATGCAGGATTCTATTTTGTATGCTGTGCATATGCTTGTTTTAAATTATAGCTGAGTCTGCACTACAAAGGGTCCTTCTGAGGAGAGTGTGAGAATCCTCCCACCTGGAGCTGTTACAGCGATGACTGTGGACAATTCATTTCTTCTGAAGTGACAGTCACAGACCAGGACACATCCAGCCAGAATCTGTGGTGTCACATGTAGGTTCACATTCTGAGGAATCTCACGAGTGACAGACAGTTTTCTCTAATGTAAGCATCCAAGCACACGCTTATGGCATTAGAAGGTACCTTTAAATGTTGACAAAATGAAACTGCAGCAATTTTAACAGTTAACAGTTTTGAGAGATACTTTGATGCCTGGCATTATAGTCACATTGTTTGTTCATGAGCAGACAGTTCTGCCTTGATTTAAATGATGAACTTATTAAATCATGAAAATAAGTTCCAAGTTGCTTTTTTTAAATTCAATAGATTAGTTTAATTATTACATTTAAAAATCATGCTGAAGTCATTGAACTTGGAATGTAAACAATTTTAGACCACTGCGAATGTCAGGTTTGTCTTTGCCGCTGAAACAGGGGCTTCAGCTGCTGCTGGGAAACCAGTGCCAGTGGTGTGGACAATATAACACTTCTCACCGTAGTTCAGATGGGAATACGCTCAGACACCCATACTCTCAACAAATCTCCTGTCATGGCCACTGTACCTACAGTCAGGTTTAGTATAGTGTTTCTCACTTAATATGCACCATAAGCTATTTGACAACTATATACACAAACCAGTGATGTTACATAACACAGAAAGGATTTTAATATAATAACCCTAACCCTAATAATAATAATAATAATAATAATAATCATCATCATCATCAATATATGTAAAAACCCCTATGTTCAAAACATTATTATCTGGGTTCCACTGGCTCATTTTTCAGTTTTGTGTCTTTTGTGTCCCTGAAGAATTCCCCAGAACTGTCCCTCGACTTTGCAGTTTCTGTCCTATGACCCAGACGGAGATCAAGTGGTTTGCCAATATGTTAACTCTGCTGCTTGTGAGTGGTGCCATACATCAAACTTCACTCTCACTGAGGTAACCCTAATATTGGAATTCCCTTTATTCTTATTTAATACCCTGTTCAGGGGTCAGACACCCTAGTTTCATTTGGTCAGTATTTGCCCTTTTGTTTCAGGAACAATGTATTTTGCAAATAAATGGTACTCCAAGGTTGGGGGTGCACGTGTTTATGATGAAAATGGAGGACTATCCAAACAAACACATTAAATGATTTTTGCAATAAACACATACAATTTTGTTCAGTGACTCATCCAGTCTTCAAAACTCTTTGCTTCACATGTAAAGTTCTTGTGGTGTGTGCTTCTTAATAATACACACAATGCACTAACTTTACAAATTTTTGTTCCTTCAAACAGAGTATTTGACTTCCAGATCAGTGGACCTCAAAATATGACAAAGTTGTTCCACTACTATAGTTCTGGGATTGCCCAGGTGCTACTAAACTGGACACCCAAAGATGCAGATCTATACAGACAGTATACAAGCTCCTATTTGTTTCACTGCAGAGACAACTGAAAGGTAGGAAAAGATCAAATGATCACCTTCCTTCTGGTTATTTTACTTTAAGCTTTTTTGTGTTGAATTTTAAATTTGCCAGTTTAAATTGGTTTTCATTTTCTTCCATTTGGCAGTCAGTCTGAGATGTGATGCATTGTTGTGGTTATTACAAAATTTTCTCTACACTCAGGTTTGTACATTTTTTTAAAATCCCATGAAGCCTATCTAAGAATTAAGTATTTGATTTTAAAAGTAACTTTTTTCATCAGGGGAAGCTGAGGGTTCTTGCTCAGAGAACACCATGACCATCACTCTGGAAAAGGCTTCAGTGCAGGGTGTGGATAAGATCCATCTTCGCCTGAAGGACCACACGTGTTCCCTCACCTCAAATGAAACACACTTTATGGGATCAGTGTCCCTGAATTCCTGTGGCACACAGTTAGAGGTAGAGTAACAGATGCTTTGTAGAATGCCCTGACATCCCAATTACGAGCATCACTAACAGAAGCTGATGTTTTTTATTTTTTTATTTTTTTATTTTTTCGACTTTTCTCTTTGTTTAGGACACTGGTGATTACATTGTGTTCAAAAATGAAATCGATCCAGAAAAAGAGACAAATTAAGTCATAACTCGGCAACAGTTTGTCAAGATCCCCTTCTCCTGCAGCTACCCGAAAAAGTCAAGCGTCGTGACAAACTTCAAAAATCAGAAAGTCAGACTATGTGGTCACTGAGTCCAGCTTTGGCAGCTTCAGCTTCAGCTTTGAGTTCTACAATGACAGCACCTTTAACGCTGTTATTGACCCAAACAGCTAGCCGATAGAAGTGAATCTGATGGATATCATTAGCATGGCCATTGTAGCGCACTCTGACCTCCTGCAGGGCCATGGCAGACAACAACCCTAAAAACCCCCTTTTCTATGACATCATCAAAAATGCGTGAGGATTCTTGGACAGCAGTCCAGCAAACAGACTACAGTCTCCTCTTCACTGTTAACTGCAGTAAATGTAGAGTCTCTCATTGTTAGACACAGTTGTTCTGTCAGAAAATACCATGAATGTTGTCTTGATGCCACATCATTTTTTAAAGGTGCATAATGGATGAATCAGTTATCATTTAACCCAGCAATTTAACTGAATTCAAGCTCGAAATGCAAGCATTTAAGTTCAAAGGTGAGTTTGAACAGGTAAGTGGTTTTTTTGCACAGAAGTTTGAGGAAGCGGCTGTGTTGTATTTTTGGTTTCTTTGATGGCACAGACATTTCACGCCTTTGTCACAGGTGTACATCAGTTGTATGGTGATTCTGTGTGAAGCTGGCAACCAGAATTCCAGGTGCTCTCAGGGCTGTATTGAAAATGCCGGGAGGTGCCGCAGGCGAGATGTAGCCTTAGAGACAGAGACACACTACATTTCTCAGGGACCACTGCATTTTTTAAAGTCCAGATCACAAGCTTCAGGTAATGTTTATATATTTGTGTGTGTGTTTAGGAATGCAAAGGACTCATTTTGCATGTAAACTCTGCCCGTGGTGATTTTCCCTTTATTCTCTTGACAGCAGCTGTCCCAGATGATGGCTCCTGTGGATTCCTCACCTCAAACAAGAGTACCATGGTTTTTGGCACAATATTTTTGGTTACTGTACTGCTGTTGGTGGGAGTGATGTTTTACAATTCTATGAAAACCAAAAGAATTGTCCGCAATGCTCTTCTTTCAGCCTTTTAGTGCGTTATTGTTGGATGAAAAAAGCCCATCCTGTTACTGTCTGTGTACTTATTGTATGGGTTTCTTATTTATCTAGGCACCTTTCAGGAGGGACCAGGTTAAAAAGGAATATTTCGGAAGAAAAAATATTTACATGAAAATGTAGCATCTTGGGTACTTTTTTAATTTTATTTTTATAGTCTGTGTTGAGGTTTATGTTTTGCTTCTCTTAAAAACATACAGAGGTAAATCAAATTAGTCAATAGGTCTAAATCTTTCTTCGTCGTAACAGGTTTTTAGTTTAACCTCAGGTTTTATAACCCTGTAGTTTGTCCACTCTAATCTTCCTTTTTAAAATGAGAGCTTTATTTGGCTTATGGGATGTTTAGTGTTGTTCAGAACATACATAGATCAATAAAAAGTCATCACAGCTCCCTGGCATTACTCCTTATCTTTTGTGATGCAACCTTATTTTTAAAGTTAGTTTTACTTTTACTTTGATGGTTGCCGAGTGTAGCTGACAGACATTTTGCCTGATTTGTCTGTCAGAATGACGCACGAGAGAAAAATGAAACTGGTCGTGAAGTAAAGCAAACGCTCTGTGGGAATATAACTGAGTCATACCTGTATTTTCTGCTTTGTCTGTTCAAGCTACGGTAACGGGAAACTCCATTACTGAAGTCCTGTGCTTTTGTTGTACAGTCAGGTGGCTGAACAGGTCTGGCCTAAACAGCCATAACTCATCGACATATCTGTACAAATATTAGCTGCTGCAGTAAAGCTGAGTTACTAGTCCTGCCAAACTAATTTGGTTAAAACAAAACTTGCAGACTCAAAAATTGCAAATAAACAGCACAGTATTACTTTTATTCACAGACATGCGCATTTATTGTGATTACAGACGTATGACCAGTTGCATTCAGTTTAACCCCTCCTTCGAATGAAAAATATTTCGGACAGAGGTGTAATACCATCCCAGAAAAGACAGCACCAAATACAAGGACACATCTGTAAAAGTTGTTACTGTCACTTCTCTTTTCTGTCCAACATGGTCATCAACAAACTCTAGCTGGAATCTGGAGGAAAAAGAAAAAAAAAATCTCTGTATCTTTAAAATACCAAACAGACAATTCAACCTGTAAAATCACGTGAGATGCATTCCTTATCAATAAGACCAAAAATGCTTGTTTTGGAGAGCAGGAAGTTGAAGTGTGACTGGTACATGTTTATTAGATATAAAGCATTTATATTTAACATAAACTATAACTGGTCAAGTCAAATGACAAATTTAGTACACAACATACTGTATATATGAATGAAACAGAAACATAAAATGCAACTTTTAATAGTGGGTTTCAACAATGATTCCAGGTCTAAGTTTACATGTGACCAAAATCACTTTTATAGTCAGCCTCTAAATTACCTTAAATTAAAATTTTAGCAAAATAATATAGTATACACTACTCAAGTGTTTTTGCACTGAATGAACTGAAAATGAACAACTGAAAACTGTGCACTGCCAAGAAATTTCTCAAAGTTATCTGTAGCCTTCACTTGATGTCAGAGCCTGAAATTACAGGTTTTCTTCCAAATATTCAAAATTCATCTTACTACAGTATTTGTGATATGCAGATTTACTGACGGATGCCCGGCAGTGGTATACAGGTTCTCCTTACACAGGCGGTGTCAGATCAGCAACGGTAACTGATACTCACTACACTGACCGCCTAACACTTGTACAGCCTGTTGATCCTCAGGATGTCATTGGCACTCATCTGCGTGGCCATTCCGATTTCCACGTTGCTGTTCGGGATGGGCACCATGGTTGGCTGGTTGTTCTTGGAGAAAGCATACCTGTACAAACAATACAAGGGCTGGATTACATTTCATGGTGATTTAAATGAGAGGATACACCATGTTTAGAAGCTAGATGTTTTTATCAGCACAGTATGGCTTAGTGAACTGATAAGCTGATGAATCTGTTTTTCTTAGCAGTGTGGCTCAGTTTAAGAGTTCAAAGGAAACAGAAAGGTTTTACAGACAGAATCAAAGTGTACAATTTACTGACCTATGGTACTGCATGACAGAGTTGTAGTCATATGGAGTGTCCAAGTTGTTTGTTTGGATCCTGTTGAAATTGTGCTCCATGCCTGAAAAAAGTAGTTTGTTACACTGGAGTTCCAGTTCTATCATTTATTATTATACGGGTAAAATATGACATTTAGAATCAAACAGAGGAAAACAGCAAAATTATATTAGAACCAGCAGTAGGGAACGTTAACTATTATATAATTTTATGTAAAAATAAATTCATAACAGGATGAAGTACTGCTTATTGTAATACATTCAGGATTTATTAAAGTACACTGTATGGCATTCATTTGTTGATTTCTAAAATTTATTTAGATTTTGGATTAAAATCGTTATAGCAAAAGTTTACCAATATTTACATATTAATTTTTAAAAGAGTCGTTATAGTAAAAATTCAGATTGAGAGTTTGGACCCTGAGAGACTAAAGTCTGAATATAAAATAAGCAAAAACATGCACCAGAGATAACGTTTTGTAGGAGTACGCGGATGTGGTTGTCACGGTCACTGCGAGTCTGCTCATGGTTGAAGCCTAGGGCGTGGAGCAGCTCATGCTGGACTGTTCCGTGGTAGATGCAGCCCTGGCGGCTCAAGGACACGACTTGGCCATAATTGAGACGGCCGACATAGGAATAACACCTGAAAACATTCCGAATGACAGCATGGATTCATTATTGCACTGTGTACTGACTATTTAACTATATAGTATTAGATTCAAAGTTTTTTGTGTGAACAATAAAGTAATGTATTGATTGTGCCCCAGAAAAAATATTAAATCACAGTTATTGCAATTATAGGACTAACAAAAAATATATATCCTAACATGAGACAGGACTGTATAATATGACAGTTGATAATTAACTTTGGATAGAAGGTTAGAACTGAATGAAATCTCTCAAAAGAAACCATGTACCTTCACTGGAAAATGATGATAATAATAATGATAATTTCATCAGTCTTTTTTTACTGGCAGTTTTACGAGTTGAAACAAGTGAGGCAGATATACCCATTAAGAGACTGGATGTGAATGTAATCTCTCTCATTTGAGTGGGGCTTGAATCGGATGCAGGTAGAGGCCGAAAAGGATTCCAGTGCCCGCTGGATGACGGATAGCTCTCTTGATGCTGTCAGGTGCACATGTTTAATAACGTAAATCGGTAGGATTGTTAAAATGTCTTTCAAAGAAAAATTCTTGCTATATTTTTACAAGCACTCACAGTAATGGTTGGCGATGACGTATGGCACATAAACTTTCCCATCAGAATATCTGGCCCACAGGCAACCACGAGACGTGCAAGGATCAGCATTCTTCTTGAAAGTAGTAGCAACGTCTCCAACAACAGTAGGTTCATTACTGCCTCGGACTTGTGAGCAAATGATAGAGATCTGTCAGCAGGTGTCACTGCTATCTTTATGTTGCTACAACTATTACAAGTGATGTTTTTTCTTAAATGCACACACTGGAAGACTGTTTTTAAGGAATATGAACAGTTTACAGCATGTTGCTATAAAACTCTTTTTTTTGCCTCATGTTACATCAGAATGCAATGTTGCATTAATTTTATTAATAAGAAACATACTCACCCACATTTCGGTTTGCCCTCTCCAGTAATACTGACACGGGGATGTTATCTCCCTCAGTAATGTCAGCTGCTTGAGAAAAAAATTAAAAAGTGTACGTGTCTAAAAAATACCAAAAAAAACCCATTCATTACCATTGTTTATTTTCACTTTTTTTAAAATTTCACAAAGCTTCATCATGACTTCACAATGGATTTAATCAAAAATTTAATTAAATAGTTTGAAATCAGTGCATTATTAATTTATTTAAATAATGCAGTGCTGATCAGTGTTTAACATACTTACATGGCTTTTGGCAGAAGATGAAGATTGAAGGGAGAAAATTGTTAGTAAATGTTGTTAAAAAAACTTTCAGACACCGATGGCACAGCTTTTAATGTATTCTTATTTGCCATTTATTATTTTGGAGCATAAATGCAAACATATATTAATGCAAACATAAATACATATATTATAAGGTGTTAAGTTCACAGATTTTATTATTATTTTCTAGTAACAACAACTCCCTGACAATAAATATTCATTCAGCCCTGGGTTACAAGCAAGTAGGATCTTGGGAGGTACACAGTGCCAGAATAGGCAGGATTCACTGCAGGTGTAACCCAGGCTATTGTATCACAATCAGTGTGAGTCCCCTGGGCCCCCTCAACACATGGCTTAGCAGAAACTCACACAAGCACAGGGAGAACATGCAAACACTACTACTACCCTTTGAGCACACAACCCTGCTGCACCACCTTACAGTGCTATTATAGCATAATGGTATAAATATACTATTATAGAGTATAAATACACTTTCATACTGTTTAGTGTTTAGCCTAGGGTTTTTTTGTCTATTAACAACGATGTTTAGTCTATTGTTCTTCAGAGTTGTAGTAATGTAGGCAGACCAATTTTCCACTCTGTGTATATATTTGAAAATGGATAATATAGTGACAATAGTGTTTCACTTACCTCCCTTGCCCAGGCAGAGGAAGCCAACATAAGAGCGAGAAGACTCACACCAAAAGCAGCCATTTCAGTCAAAAACCTACAGGTATGCAGCCAGAAGGCACCATGTTACCAACAGCAAGCAAGGAATTTAATACGCTCATTGCTTTGAAACAGAACCTGAAACATTCTGTAAAGGAAACAATGGGACAACTTTACCCCTGATGCTTTAGAAAGAAACGAAATTACAGTGTAAAATTACAGTATGAAAAACTGGTTTATATATTGGTACTGGGGCGAAAGAGTTTCGGCAATGTCCAAATATGGGCTTGTGGTTAATGATCTGCTCTGAAAACATTTTTCTTGAAAAGATATGTTATCACATAACACATGCATTCACTGTAATTTAATGTAATATAATTGAAATATAACTGTGTGTAACTTTGTTAAGGGTAGGGAGAAACACATGCAATACACCAAATCCAGCTAAAAATGCCTTTCCAGAAGTCATCCAAACCACACAACTAAATGAGTTTTCACTGAAAAGCTCAGGTTTCAATTTCACTAGATCATCTGCCTCACTCACGCCTTCCCAAACCTCAGATATACCAGAAGAAATACAATAAGACAAGTAATTCATAAATTAAATTTAAATCCAGCCACCTAAGAAAGAATTCCTTTAATTTACAGCCATACTAGTAAGAAAGAAAATAGCAGTACAAGATATTTAAAGGGAAGGGGGAAAGGGGAAGAAAAATGGTATATGCTGGTTTGAGATGATACATGCTGACTTTTTTAAACTCTAAATGTATGGGGAATACTAAAACAGTACAATCTTTTTAGGCACAGATTAAAAGAAGACATACATATAACAGGTACAGTGTTCCCATCATATAGCTGTATAACTATTAATCTTTCCTGGAAGGCAGGTGAGACTGTATCTTGACTGCAAAACATACTTCGCTCTACTGTGGGGACATTGGGAACTTGCTGGGAAGTAATACTCCCATGTGCTTTTCCCACAGTCATGGAAAATCCTTGAGATCCCTGAGTTCACTGGAAACATGCAACACGTGCTCCTGGCTGTTGGTTCAGGTGTGCTTTTTGCTGCTTTTTCCTTCTCTGGTTAGAAAATATTGATTAGTAAACCAATTCCCACATTGATATAAGAACGAAAAGTCACGTGGCTCTGTAACTATTTTGTTTTTGTAACCACGATGTCGAATGGTCAATAACTACAATGGTAGGCACTTTTATGAGTACAGTAGTTTGGTGTAACATATTTTGTAAACGAATTAATATTACAGGGTCAGTAATGAAAACATTATTATTATTACTAAATAATTTCGAAAATACAAATATGGTCACCCAAATCGGATCACCAGTAGTGAAAAGTACACTAACAAATTTGAACACAGTGTGAATAAATCCAGTTTTCCTTTAAGTTCATATCTGCTCTACTGCAAAACTCAAAATGAACCGTTATTATGGCAATGACTTTAATATCTTTCCATCATTAAAAACCGCGCTATTTCGGACTTTTGTGAATTGTACTGTCAAAATAAGATTAAAGTATTAAATCAATGTACACATGAAAGGTGTAGTTGCGCAAAAGACTTGTGTAATACACAAGGACGTTGGAGCTGTTTTGATGTTGCTTTATTTATATGTTTAACATGCTTTTAATATCCTGCCCCGATTAACTTCGACTGGTTGTTGTGTGTTACTGATCTTGCATCGTGCGTTATTCATTCACCCTCATCGCCCGACATTCCTCCAGCGCCACCCGTCTCTTACAGACCGGAAGTCTCCCCGAGATGGACTCCGGACAGCGTTGCTATGACGACGGTTGCCACTGGCTCCACGTTTTAAACCTGCCGTGTTGCGCTGAAGGATTAGTTTACTCAGCTAACGTGATAGTCGCAGTTTCTTTTTTTCCCCCTTTTTTAAAAACATTTTTCCAAATGTGCCCCCTTCGGACTTGTGAGTGTTTAATTTTTTTGCTGTTTGTATTTCCGAAGTTATTTTTTTTCTCGGACTTTTCTCGTCTTAGGAAAAAAATCGACCTTTTGTTAGTTTCTCACGTTGAGATTTGTAGTATCACTATACATTTCAAGAGCAATGCTTGTAAAATTGTATAAGATGGTTAAAGAAAATGCGGCTTATATGATTTTTACTATAAAGAATGAACCAATGAAAGAATCCGCAAATTTGTGCAATTCTCTTTTGCTGCATGTTCGCCAGGTCAGAATGTGTCCAGTTTTGAGGCCAGATGCTGTGACGAAGGTTAGTATCTACTGCAAACGAATGAATGAATGTGCACGTGAAGAAAATGTAAGAAAAAAGAAGGAATCCTCATTGTAAAATTTTTTGACTTGGTCAGCTCTGCATTCATTGAAATCTACCGTGGTTATAATAATATCCTTAATGGGAGATATTTTAATAACTTACTGCAGTCATAATACTAATAAGTAATAACCAGTTAAATCATTTTGTCTTGGCTGGTGCTGAATGAAGACTTGTAAAGACCCCTATGAAAGTTTCATAAAACATCACCTTCAGTACTACGGATTGTTTGCAGGTAAGCAAATAGCAGAGGGAAACTATCCATGCATCACCATGGTACACTGATACATGTTCTTAATAGAAAGCAAAGACCAAACTGGGAAATAAGAAAAAAAAATTAAAAATAATAAATGATGAATCTTACTACTTAAGGTAGAGAGACCCCTTTCCAGAGGAGTTTCTCCACTAACAGACCGTGGGAAAAGGTCCGGAGGTCCAGGCACTTGGACATCTTTCCGAACAGTGATGACACAGGTTCTGACACTGAAGATGATGACACACAAACCAGGAGGAAATCATGTGAGTGACACTTCAGAACTACTTGTTTAGTTAATGTGACAGGCTGCCTGACAAAGATGTCTCAGATAAGTTAGATTCACGCATGTTTTTCTTTCTTTTTGCTTGCTTTTGATTTTCATTGTCAGCATGATTCATTTGACAAGTATGTGTGCGCTTTACAACATCTGTGATGCAAAGGATTACTTTGAAAATAACTACCTGAGACATATATCTATGTGAAGGTAATTACATTTTTCTGAAATAAATTGAAAACATTTTTTCAAAATTTATTTATTTTTTTTTTCTTTTAAGAGAATTTTAGCTTTTATTGAATACGTGAAGAGCTTCATGACCTAAAAATGGAACTTCTCAAATATAGTCATGTTACCCTGAATGTTGCTGGTATTTTTTTGGTAATGGCCATCTTTAGTATGCTTAATTAAGGTAGTTAACCTGAAATGTCTCACCAACTCAAAAAATATACACAACTGTATAAAAATTGGGAGTCATTCAGGATTAAAACATTTAGTGTTAGTAGTATTAATAATAATGACAATCATCGTCATAATAATGATCTATTATCAGCAGGCTTTCGCACCCTGGAACAAGTGCAAGTCAGGAGCAAGCAGCTCGTGTTTGATTTTGACGGCGACCGTCCAGTACCTCGGCTGACAGAGCCACGGGGCCTCTTCACCATTCTGTCCACAACTAGTTCGCATCAGGGAGTCCGCTGGCCCATCGAGTGTGAAGTCATCAAGGATGAGGTTCAACACATTGGTACAGAAGACATATGTCATCCTATTGCTTAATGCACATATGTAACACAGCCAATAGTTTCAAATCATGAAACACCTGCACAAAGGCTTTAGCTAATTATTATTATTACTATTATTATTATTATTATTATTATTATTATTATAATAAATACCCACACACTATCAATAATAGCTATTGTACCTTACCTTGCACAAGGGTAAATGGGATCTGAACCTGGCTTCTTTGAGTCCATGGTGGCAGCTGTAACTACTACGCCATCTACTGTCCTAATAATAATAATAATAATAATAATAATAATAATAATAAAAAGTTCATCAATTTCCAGACAGTGTCACAACAGTCCTGAGCCCATGTTGGAATCAGTAATAGTAGTACAATTGTATTTAATGTAGGTAATATACATGTTCTGTATACGGTGTAGTATGTCTGTTGCACTATTGTACATCTATTGCATCAACTAAATTCATCCATATTAAAAAAGCGTCCTCCAGTTTTACAGTTTTTATTTTTTGAAAAATCCAGCCATATATATATAAAAACTAACTCTAGCCACCGAAGTGATCCCTGCTTCCATTTAACCTATAGACAGGAAGAAATTAATTCATCTGTACACCTATTATCCATAACTACTGTATCTAATTAGGGTTACAGCAACCTGGAGCCTAAATTGCTTTGTCCGGTGTTGCTTTGTGCTGGAAGACACATCTCCCAAAAGGGATGCAAGTTAATAACCTACCATTGATGAGTCAGTTCAGGAATGCATTATGTAAAATTATTAACTTTGCCCTCTGAAGGAACAAGTGGACCATGACACAAACTGGGCCTCATACAGTATATCATGAAACTGCTAGGGACATTTAACTGCTGCAGAAAGACACTCTGTGAGCCAAAATTTCAGTCACTGAGTCACCAGACAACTACATATACTAACAACTTGATTTTTCCAGGTGCCATCTGCAATAAACACAGTCTGCACTAATGTGTGTTGGGTGCAGATTGTCTAAGTTGTTGCTTAGTATAAGAAATCCCTAAGGATTATGAAAAAAAAATGTAAATAATGTTTCTTAATAGGCAACATTAATCATTACATAATTTACACACTGGAACACTAAGCCACGACCCCTAGTGCAACTAAAAAAAATGCAGTTCATAACCAGCACTAATCCAGCCTGCCTGCTATTCCTCTGATACAGAATGGGAACCCCCTGAACCCGAACCGTTCTACCAGCCCACAGGCTACGAGCTGATGCCAGTGCCCATAGGGGAAGGGAGGGGAAAGGTGGTTTTTTGCATTGATTCAGGTACCATCAATAACAAGCTCATTTCATACATTGGAAGATAATCCTGTCTCACAGTGTAAAAGTGTCTGTTTATTGTTATTGTTGCCAAAGTTTTATGCCATAATTTCTTGTCTCACAGCCACAAAGTCACTCTTCTACACCCGATCTCGAGTGGGGGGTAGCAGGGGGTCAGTAAAGGGTCCCATCTTTTGCAAGGCTGATGGAGACAGTTCAACCTTGGTCTTTGAGTCCCGCTTTCAGAGTGGAAACCTCCAGAAAGCTGTGCAGATGTGAGTGGTTAAACAAAAACACAAAATTCTCTGGTTTAATAAACACTTTTTTTATTTAATCTTTTAGCTGATGCTTTTTGTAAAGGCAACTTAGTAAACTGCTTGCAGTGATTTGCATTTATACAATAAACTCATTTTTTTCCGTAATGACTGAAGGTGAGTACCAGTCCACCTGTCCAGTCCATGAATGGCAGCTGCACCTGAAAGTAATTTTATTGATGGAACAAGGAGTCACAAGTGAAGCAAATCAATTAACAAAACTAAATAAAAGGCCCAGAGAAAGCAGGAGAAATGAAAAGTTGTTTTGGGGTTTACAGTTGTATTCTCTGTGGAGTCTAAGTTGTTATTGGTTTTCTTTTGTTGTTACTAGATTTATTGGTTAACTACACATTGTGAAATGGGAAGAAAAAATAAAATGCTTGTGATATCCTCCCATACTTGTTCCCTACCTGGTTCCTCCTTGAACTAGACATGCCTAGGCATACTACATTTGGGGCTGAAACCTGCGAATGACTCTGGATAAGGCAGGAAGGCCACCCCACTTCATGTAAGGGATAGCCACTTATGAAAGGTTACAGTGGGCAGCAACACTGCCTCAGGAAGACAGAGTCCATGGTGCCAATAATGTGAGGAGTTTAATTATGGGACAGAGAACTGCCCTGGTCCATAGGTAGGCAGATACTTCAGGCTATTGGCTTGGAGAGTCCTGAAGGAAACGATACCCCTTTGAGGCTCTAAGATGCAGCCTGAGGTAGGAGGAGCAGGGAAATAAGGTCATACAGGGTCAGAGACAACCCTCTTACCACCCATTGCTTATCCCCGGGCAGAGGCATATCGGGACGCAAAACTTCATATGCTGGAGAACTAAGCACCCTGGGTTATCTGGCTCCCATCCCTGTGCCCCAACCTAGAGGGTGTCCCAGAAAAGAAAATGTGACAAGGGTATAATTTTAAAGTTATTTTTCAGTTGACAGCAATGTTAGGGTTGTAAAATAAAAACGCAAAGCCACCGGCTGTTTAATTGCAACTGTTTATACTGATACACTGATGTATTTCAGTAATCCTGCCTTTTTCTCTTAACAGAGGTGCGTATGATTATGAGCTCACCCTGCGCACTGATCTGTACACCAGAAAACACACACAATGGTTTTACTTCCAAGTGAGGAACATGAAGGCTGGAGTGACCTACCGCTTCACTATAATCAACCTGATGAAGTCCAGAAGTCTGTACTGCCTAGGAATGAAGCCCCTGCTCTATTCAGAGAGGGCTGCCAAGGACTTAGGAGTGGGATGGAGGCGTGTTGGCTCTGACATCAAGTACTACCGGAACCAGAGGGAGTATGAGGGTAAGGCCCTCTACTCACTCACCTGGACGTGCCAGTTTCCCTATGAGGGTGATACTTGTTACCTGGCCCACTGCTACCCATATACCTACTCAGATCTGCAGCGCTACCTGACTGCCGTGACCTCTGACCCAGCCACTGCTCTCCATTGCAAGTTGCGTGTGCTGTGTCGCAGCCTGGCTGGCAATGCTGTTCATGTCCTGACCATCACGTCTCCTTCGTCAAGCCGGGAGGCAGGCCGGCCCAAGAGAGCAGTGGTGGTAACTGCCAGGGTGCACCCAGGCGAAACCTGTAGCTCCTGGGTGATGGAAGGGTTGCTGGACTTCCTCCTGAGTGACTCCCCGGATGCTCGGCTGCTGCGTGACACCTTTGTCTTCAAGGTGGTGCCCATGCTGAATCCTGATGGGGTTGTGGTGGGTAACTACCGCTGTTCACTGGCTGGCCGTGATCTCAACCGCAACTATTGCACACTCCTGCGTGATTCCTTCCCCTGTGTGTGGCACACTCGTAACATGGTGAAAAGGTAATGGGGGGGCTTCCAACCAGGGAATATAACAGTTCAGAACCAGTTAGTGTATGAAATTCTTGTATCAGGGATTTACATTTTGCCTTGTGTTTAGGAATGCAAAGCTTTTGCGTACCTCTTACAGCTCAATAATAGAGTAATAGAGTCAAATAACCTGAACATGTGGAATATTAATGAGTCACCGGTTAACCATTGTAAGGTGTGTCACAGAAGATGGCTACACATTAACTTGATAATTTGCTTCAGAGTAAAAAAACACACTACTAACCACCACCTGCTGACTTCTGCACGTAATAGAATATAAAGAAGCAGGCTGGTTTGTGCCAGGTCTTCTGTAATCTTCACTACTTCTAAAGGAAATTGCACAATGCTGTAACAGCAAGAAAACAGCTGAGGGCAGCACAGAACTGGGCATCGAACCACAATAATTCAGGTATCCATCCCACTTTGTGTGGTAGTAGGTGGCATCAGCTTTAGGATTCAAAATGGTTGGTATGTTGGTGAAGCAGGTAATGCTGGTGCCTCACAGCTCTTGAGCTGTGTAACTGAACATGGGTTTTATCCCTGCTCAGTGTGGAGTTTGGATGTTCTCCTATGTTTCCTCCAAAATGTGTGTTTCAGCTTGAATAGTCACTCTAAACTGCCCAGTGCAAATGATTGATTTTTGCATTGCTCTGCCGCTTTGGTGAAAGACTGTGGACAGTTTTGTGGTAGTTTGTCTTATCATTATAAATCACTGTGAATAATTTTACATGGACCTGTTTCTCATTTCCATTTGCTGATCTGTGCAATGCTGCCCACTTTTCCCAGGTTGATAGCTGAGAGAGAGGTGGTCCTGTACTGCGACTTCCATGGGCACAGCAGAAAGAACAATGTCTTCATGTATGGTTGCGACAACAAGAAAGGAATTGCACCTCACGTACACTCACGTGTCTTCCCCTTGATGATGAGCAAGAACACAAGTGACAAAGTAAGAGCTTTGACCCATGAAAAGGTTTGCACTTCTGCAGCATTTCAACATTTTTGAGTGAGCCAAAGATATATTAAGCAGATAGCTGTTTTGTTTATAACCAGTTACACACAACTGACATTTGTATTTTTAATATATTTAGTGTTAAATTCACAGTAGAACGGAACTAGACTATAGGACTACACACAGAGATAGCTGGTATGCTGAAAAAATTCAAATGCATACTGACACATGTAAATACAGTGCAGGAGGAAAAAAATGGAAACACGTTCTAATATTTAGGAGGGGGCCATGACCATTGTCTAAGAACTTCCAAAAAGGCTTGGAGCTGGATTTTATTTAAAAAGTTTTGAGACTATATCTGTCATTCTACATCTGAAGGTTCCTAGTTTGGGGTCCCTTTCCTTTTCAAAGTACCATTCTTCACACTAAACTTCTTGCAGCACACCAAAAACTTGTCAAAAACCTGCAGCATTTTTTGAAATTGTCTTGAAAGCACCAGCTAAAGCTTTTCTCACCACTTCATCAGATGAAAACTTCCTTCCCTTGCAGACCCCCCTTCCTTTTCCCCTTGACCCTCTAGCCTCTTGTTCCACCAGCACTTGTACACGGCACACCTTTTTACTTGTAACTTACAGTACTGTGCAAAAGTCTTAGGCACCTGTGGGAAAAATGCTATAAAGCGAGGA